>ML792105.1:286948-325705 GCA_009831015.1 Picea engelmannii | reverse complement strand
GAAGGAAGAAGATGGAGGAGAAAAGCGGTACAAGGCTAGACTTGTTGTAAAGGGGTTTGCACAAAATAAAAGTATAGATTTTGATGAAATATTTTCTCCTGTTGTTAAAATGACTTCAATTAGAACTATTTTAAGTCTTGTGGCAGTAGAAGATTTGCATCTTGAATAGTTAGATGTAAAACCAAATTTTCTCCATGGGGATTTGGAGGAAAAGATTTATATGCAACAACCACAGGGGTATGAAATCAAAGGGAAGGAGAATTTGGTATGTAGGTTGAAGAAGAGCTAATATGGCCTAAAGAAAGCGCCAAGGTAGTGGTATCTAAAGTTTGACAGGTTTATGACGAAACAGGGTTATAGTAGATGTCATTCTGATCATTGTGTTTATTTTAAAAAGCTAGAAAATGGAAGCTTTATTATCTTGCTATTGTATGTAGATGACATGCTTGTTGCAGGGTCTAATATGCAGGATATAAATGTGCTCAAGAAGAAATTAGCCAATTCATTTGCGATGAAGGATTTGGGTGTTGTAAAGAAAATCCTTGGTATGAGAATAACAAGAGACAGGAAAAATTGCAAACTGACATTGTCTCAGGGTGAGTACACAGAGAAGGTGTTGGAGAGGTTTAGAATGTAGAATGCAAAACCAGTTAGTACCCCTTTGGCTAGCCATTTTAAATTAACTAAGGAAATGTGTCCCAAGACACAGGAGGATATAGAATACATGTCCAGGGTCCCATATTCATCAGCAGTTGGCAGCTTGATGTATGCAATGGTTTGCACAAGACCAGATATTGCACATGTAGTGGGAGTTGCGAGCAGATATATGAAAAATCCAGGTAAAGAAAATTGGGAGGCAGTAAAGTGGATTCTCAGATACTTGAGAGGTACTGCTAATCATGTATTATGTTTTGGAGGTTCAGAAACTGTTCTACAGGGATATGTTGATTCAGATATGACAGGTGATAAAGATAGTGGGAGGAGTACCACAGGGTATGTGTTTACTATAGGTGTAACAACAGTAAGTTGGATTTCAAAACTGCAAAAGAATGTTTCACTTTCAACAACAGAGGACGAGTATGTTGCTGCTACAGAGGCTAGTAAAGAGATGATTTGGTTATAGAGGTTTATGGAGGAATTAAGAAAGAAGCAAGAGAATAGCAGGTTGTACTGTGATAGTGAGAGTGCCATTCATATTGCAAAGAACTCAGCCTTCCATTCGAATATTAAGCATATACAATTGAGGTACCACTTCATACGATCCACCTTGGAAGATGGACATTTGAAGTTGGAAAAGATACACACTAGCCAGAATCCTGCATACATGTTAACAAAGGGAGTAACCAGGGAGAAATTGAGTTCCTGCTCAGTTTCAGTTGGTCTTCAAGAATGAAGATGAAGATGAGAAATTTGCCAGGTCCAAGAAGGTTCAGAGTCTAGCATATACAACAGCGGTGGAGTTGTTGAGATCAGTCTCCAAGTGGGAGATTGTTGGTTGTGGAGTCTGATTATCTTCCTGATTCAAAGATCTTTTACTTTTAGCCGTGTTTATACCCCATGAATTATTTACACCCCAGAAGTATGTACACTCTTCCATGCGGGGGAGGACAGAGGGGGGGTACCCCCTCTACAGGGTCCAGGGGGGCTATCCCCCCAGCTGGGGGGAAGCGTGCCCCCTGCGGGGGTTGGGGGGCGAAGCCCCCAAAGGAAAAATTGCTTTGTAAATGTATATTTTAATTTCATTGTAAATCTGGACCGTTCATTATAAGGTCACAGATCTAATGATAGAGATTATGTTAGGGTTTTTTCCCTAGAAGGCAACCCTCTTTTATGAGGGAAATTTATTGCTACTATGGTTGATGGCGAATATTGTATTTTGAGATAGGAGACTGTGAGAGAAAGAAGAGGAAGTTACAGTGGGTTTGCTGTAGGTTGTATCCCTTCATATGATGGATAATAATAAAGGAGGGACCTGACAATTTCTCTGGTGGACGTAGCCCACACCGGGTGAACCACATAAATTTGTGTCTCTATTGTATTGTGTATCTTCTTTGTTTTGTTTCCACATTTGTTTTATTTTATTGCTCTACGATCCTGTTTTTCTAACAGGCCCCACCATCAATTAGTGTTGTAACTCTCTGTCCTTGCAAAATGCATCTGACCCTGAAGGTGTAATACTTGGGAACTCTTGAAAGCGTGGCAATGGTTACTCTCTTGACACTTCTTTGCAACTTTGTCTCTTTTGGAACCTCAAGATGTGGTGGCTCTGCCTCACCACTACCCTGTCCATTACCTGGTGTGTGAGCTATCTCATCCTCACCATCATCCTCGTCATCGGAAAAAACTTCTATGTAATGCACTTTCCTTTTTTTCCATACATCGGTGACCCAAATCCCAAGGTTATTTGCTGATAAAGTAAACCTTTTTCCTCCTCAACTCCTTCTGAGTATCCTCATTCATCTCATCCTTCCTTGTACATGGATTCTGGAAGGGCTACACCTCCTTACCCTTCTGTGAAATAAAGGGTTTCACTAGTTCCTTCTTGGGCACTGTGTCCACCTTGTCCTGGGTCTTCATGATAGCGTGATTTAGTGTGATTAGCCTAAAATCCTTTACCCATCATCTCAAGGGTTATGCTAAACCCTTAGTGAATAGAATTACCAATATATGCGCATAAATGTTTGTCACCATGATTACCATCCTCTGGAAATCTGTGATGTATGCCTCTGGTGTTCCTGTCTGTCTCAACTGTGCCAACTCCCTGAAGTGTATCTCTAGATCCTTCTTGTCAAACCTGTCTATCAACCTCTGGGTGAAGTCCACATATGATGTGATGATGGTGTGCCCTAATGTCACTATCCCATGGTACCACCACTTATGAGCTTCTCCCTCTAAGTGTATGGTGGCAAACTTAATTTCCTCTACCTCCCTCATTGGGTTAAGTTGGAAGTAAGTGTCCAACTTTTGCACCCAATCTCTGGCTGTGCTCCTGGTAGATACATCAAAAGGTGGAAAAGAAAACTTCCTCATCTTTCACATAAGATCAAAGTTCTGTTGGTTTTGTGTTGCTCTGTTCCATTCCCTAGGCTTGTTCCTGAACTTGATGTTGCAATATTCCTGGTAAGGCAGGGATTCCTAGATATCTTCCCCTAATGTCTGGTACTCCATGAAATAGGTGGTAAAATCATCATCCTGACTCTTCCTCCCTTGCGCTCCTATAGGCTTCTCCTCAAGGAACTGTAGAAATAGTGGTCTAAGCATCCTCCCGCTCCCTATTGTAGCACACTCTGTGTTGGAATATGGGTATTGCTACACTCTACATGAGCTCTACCTCCTTTGTGGCTATCTTCTACGTGCACCCTGTCACCTCCATGGAATCCACTCGGCCCCATATTCCCTTGTTGACCTAACTGCTACATGAGAAACTTAAGGGATTTTTGTTGGTACCTAACCATCTATGCCTGTCTTTGGTTTGCGTCATTTTGACCCTTAGAAAAATCACTCAGTATCCTGATTACACTCTCCTCTGTAGGATCCTGATTTTCTCACATGTCTTCCTCTCCCTCAGATGAATTTGATCCTGGGATAGGATGTCCTCCATGACCTCTTATTCTTCTGTAGGTGATAGGTTTCTTGCCTTTAGGAATCAACACCTCTTGCAATCACAAGTGGGAAATATCACCAACTTTTATACCATTGTAATATCCCCAATACTTGCTAGAATAGGATATTATGTTTGTTTTTAGGCTACACGCTGATTGAAAACTTTCAACATGTTATCCCCTATCCTAGGGATAACTAAGGAGATCATATCTCGAGGCCCACAAGTACTAAACTTGGAGTCCCGAGAGCCAAACGACTTGAGCTTGGCCTCGGAGGGCCCATCTTTTCTTCAATGCTACCCATGTATCAACATCAACAACATCCATCATTTCATAACATTTGCATGGAAATTATTCTCTTTAACTTGTTCATACTCGGGGGGGGGGTGGCGGTGACAAAATTCCCTAGGAAGCTGGTTCTCCTTTAGGATGAGTTTCCACTAGGTGGGTCTATGAAAGGTCATCATCCATTCCTTCTATACTTACCACTTTTCATCATTATTCCTCTCATATTCCTCTACCTTGGTTCAAGCATTGTGTTTTCCACACTAGGAAGGGTTGTGCCTTGCCTTGTGGGAAGAAGGGGCTAAAGGCCCAGAGCATAAAAGTAGCTGACAAGAGTTAAAAGAAAAAAGAAAACCTTTGAGATGCTTCACCCAGGGATTCCCGAGAAAGAAATAAACGACTTCTCATTAAGAAAAGGGGACCCGTAAGATAAAACAAAACTCAAGGTACTAGTCGGTGGATGGGAGGTCTCTTCATGAGCCGACCTATTAGGCCCACGATCATGTAGCACTATGAAACTAACATCTATCTAGTCACCAAACCAGGGTAGTGGATCTTGGTGGCATAGCCAAGAGAAAGGGGGTCTCATCACGAGCCAACCTTCTCATTTCCATGAAATGCTTATGGGTAACACTGTCACCTCTAGTCACCACGCCAGGAAAGTGTCCCCCAACTTTTCCCTTGAAAATAAAAGACCAAAAAGCGATAAGACTAAGAATAAAATGCATTGAATGGGCTAGGAAACAAATTCATCCATGATAAGGTGTATCTCACCCTCTATAGAAGCACCCGGAGGCAAGACCTACATTTCCCTGTTATCATTGTACCCTCCGCCCAAACACTTCCCTACACCATTTCACACACTTGCATGACCTAGATTGGCTCTCACTTGGGAAACACCCCAAACTTTAGGAGGATTATCCCAATAGGATATCCCGAGACCCTCTCCAAACCTGACTTGTTAAACTGCATAACATCTTTGAGCATTTGTATGGGTAAAAGGGGGTTTGATGCACATGTTTGTGTAATTTTATTATTGGATGTGATTGACATTGCTATGATCCCTGTGACTTATGAGCCCATGGATGGTGTACTTGTTGCTACTGCAGGACTTTTCATGGTGGACAAGTACATATGGGGAGATGATTAGCTCGAACCTCCATGGGGCTAAAATCCCATAGATGGATGTTGCGACCCTAGCTAAGGGCAGAGAGATGTCAGAGACTTGCACTGGGAAGAAAGAAGGAATTTTCACAAGAGGCACTTTGGCAGACCTAGACCCAAGGGGTTCTTGCTCTTCCACCTAGACGTTGGCCTTAGGAGGCCCATGACATCACCTTTGTGACCGTAGATGTCACCCAACAACGAGATTGACATTATGGAGGCATTTGTGTGCTAATTGGCACATGTGGCATCATCTAGGGCCTTGGGAGGCCTAACCTTTTGCAGATGAGGCCCAACGTTCCACTCAAGAGGCTCAACGTCACCCTAGAAGGGCACGACATCACCTCTAAAAGTGATTTAAGGGTTTAATTAATGACATTTATGTAGAAACTGGATTTTTGATGTAATTTGGCTATGTCGACCTTTTGGTGACCTAATTTTAATTAAAGGTGATAATTACTGTATAAATAGATAGAGAAAAATTTGATTTTTTCATCATTCACTCATCAAACAAGTGTGTGGTCTGAAATTTGTGCCCTTTTCAAGGGTTATTGGTTGACATTCTAGGTGCACTTCTTGGAGGAGGCAATTTTTGGTGTTTCTTGGCTATTTTCATGGTGGAGGATCTTCAACTAGGGTTTAAGATTGATTATTCTTGGTGAAGTAAGTAGAAAATCTGCATTTTATTTACTTTGATGAATGTTTGTGGTAAGATTTACTTATTTCATGCCTAAGATTATGAAATTGCTTGCTTTAAACCCTAGGGGAAAACATTTGTTGTTATCTTTTTGTCTACAATTTTCCATGTGTTAAAAATTGCTAAAGAACACCTACCTAGAAGTAGATACTAGAGCCCTACCATTGTAGCACTCTAGTAACCCTACCTCACTTGCCTTTGCATATTTTCCTTCATATTTGTCTAAGAAAAAAGGGAATTGCTAGGGAATAAGCTTACTTACTTTCTAGCAATTACCCCTTTAAGGACTTAGATGTTCGAGGCCTTAGGTTACTAACACCTCCCTCATCTTCTCCATCCCTTAGATTAAATATTATCACCGTATTCTTCCTCTAAGATTTGCTACTCTTAGCATTGACTCCAATACCCTAGAAGGCACTAATCTCTTGCTGCAAGTGTTGATTGATCAAACAATTTTTAGAACATCTTCTTTTGAACACCTACTAACTTCTACTAACCCTAGGCTATCCTATTTTAGTGAATAACTTGTTGTTGTTGCAAAATATTGCTACAACCATCTTACAGCAACAATATCACCTTAGAAGTGACATCTTGTGCTATCTAGATCTTGCTAAACGTGCTTGTGACTATTGAGTATCAATTGGCATGGTTAAATATATCATTCATAGTCTTTTATCAAGCATTCAAAAGCATATTTATTGTGGCTGTTGCAATTTTATCTTTGCTGTTGTAAACTGTTGTACCACTGCAATTTTATATCAACCAATATAATATTCAAGTGTTTATTGTGTTATGAAGCATTGATTATCATTTTGGTACTCATGAAGTTCCCTTTTCTCTTTTTTTGTCTTGTTCTGGGCAGGTACACAATATTACTCTTTTGCTTAATCTCTAATAAGACATAAAGAAACTTTTAACTTGAGTCACCTGTGAGAGGGGAGGGGATTTCGTGTATCATTTTCCATAGCCTTCCCAAACCCTCAGGTCGCAGGGGACGTCTCCCCTAGGGTACCGTGACATACTCCTAAATAGAAAGGGGTTTCCTATTAAGGTGACAATGATAGGTCACTCCCAGTCACACCAATTTTGTATCCACCTACCTTGGGCTTTGGGAAAGTACAAATTGTGAGATAACATTTTGGCCCCATTGCTAGGGAACACTGAGTCAATATTCATCAAGACAACACTTTTTTGGTAAGACTTTCTCACAAATCCTTTATCTTACAAATCTTAACTGGCGACTCCACTGAGGTTGATCCCCTCATCTCTTTGATAGTTTCAAGAAAATTATCTGGTGAGTCCACTAATGACGACCCATAGTAGATGTCACTATACAACTTATTATCCTTTAATTCATATTGTCCCCATGACCCCTCCTAAATGGGATCCTGAAGAACTCTTTGACCCTCTAGACTTGGCAAGTATCCAAGGAGGATTACATGATCTCCCAAAATATGCAAATTCCTGGATACCCACATTTGCAGGGGAAACTGGGGCCATTGGTAACACACATTGGACTAAGTTCTGTGAGAGTTGCGAGTTCCATTTGTCGGGGAAGGAACACCCTGACACTTTCATGAGACTTTTTTTTTCCTCACTCATTGGAGAGGCTAGAAAATGGAGCACAAAACTCCCTAGCAAAAGTATCAAAACCTGTGAAGATTTAGAACGAGTTTTCTTGAAGAGATGGGGTGTGGAGGAAAATATGGCTTCCCTTTATTCCCAATACCTCAAAATTTGTAGACAAAATAATGAATATGTTAGGGAATTTAATGATAGGTTCAACACCCTAATTGGTTGACTTGAGCCCAAATTTCATTAAGATGACACTATTCTTCAAAACTATTTAAATTCCCTTGAAGGAGAATTGCAATTTACCCTAAAAAACCAATCTCCTATAAGCCTAGAGGAAGCACAAGATGTTGCTTGCTGGATTGACAAAAATATTAAGTTCAACGATTTCATTCACTCGTTCAATATTTTGAACAATGATGACATCTTAGAGATGAATAAGGAAATCATGGGAGAATTAGAGCATGACTTCCCAGAGATTCTAGAGGTAGAAAATAACACTTTCCCTATGAAATGGAGCACGAGTTTCTCAAACATGAAATATGCTTCCTTATTTTCCCCCAAAAATGAGCCCCCTGAGGATTTGAACCCCCCTCAAGATACCTTTTGAGATCTTGAGATTAGAGATATTGAGTACTTTCCTTCACAAATCGATGAGGAAGATAATTATGAAGAGGAATTCCCCGTTGTCTATCATGTTGGGAGCGTGGGAACGAAATATGGAGAATCTACACCTTTTTATGTTACCTTCCAAATCAACGATTTCCTTCTCCATAGTTGTGTTTTTGACCCAGATACCCCTAGAAACGTTATGACCAAGAGGCTTATGTACTAACTAGGTCTCAATATATCACAACCAAACATGTAATATGGTTTCACATGAGGCATTATAAAAGACCTAAGTGTTTCCTTCCATGTTTGCCCTGATGTCTCTTTCAAGATCGATGTAATAGTGATAGACACTTTAAGTAGCTGGGGAATTCTACTCCATAAATACTTGATAGAAAAATTGACTGGGAGATTCCAAGACCAAGGGTCCAAATCTATTATACCTCACCCTGAAGGAGGATATTTTACCCTTCACAAGGAACCCATCACATGATGCCTCGTTGAAACTCCCGAAGTACCCAATAATCAACTCCTTTGTGTGAATAATAGGGTGGAAAGTTGGTTTATCCAAGAAGGAAACTCAGAGGACGAACTTAGTGAAACACCTGGAGGAATATGGACCTTAGAATTTGATGGTGCTCATTCAATCTCTGGTTCAGGGGCAAGCATTTCCCTAACCACCCCATCTAAGGAAGCTTACTATTACTCCTATATAATTGAATATCATTGCACAAATAACGTTGTTGAATACAAGGCTTTGATTATAGGTCTTAACCTGGAAATTGATAAGGGTATCACAGACTTGAGGGTTATAGGAGATTCTGACCTAATAATATCACAAGTCTTGATAAACTTTACGACAAAGAATGAGAGACTAAAAAGGTACCGAGACTTTGCAAGATTGGTTGCAAAATCCTTTGAAGTAGTATCAATCGAAGCAGTCCCTAGAGAGGAAAACTATGTAGCAGATGCTTTGGCTGTCTCAACATCTACTTTATAACTCTGCGAGGGTCCCCTCCAGAATTTGTGCAAAATGAAGGTCCTATTTAGACCATCAATCCCTGATAACTTAGAACATTGGCATGTCTTTGAAAATGATAATCAAATCCTTAGATTCATGGAAAACAATAGAGAATTCACCAATTCACAAGTAAACTTCCTAGCTGATTCCATGGACTTGGATGTAGTAAACTTGCAAAATAACACTCTGCCAAAAGGGTGCATTCCTTTAGAACAACTCTTTGATAGACACGATGTTTACAAAGGAAAAAACCCCAAACAACAAACATATGAAGTCTTAGAATTCAACATTGGCAGTGAGATGGATCCAAGAATGGTAAAAATAGGGAAAGGTACCATAGAAAAAGAGAGGAATGAGATCCTTGACCTCATAAGAGAGTTTAAAGATACCTTTGCTTGGAATTATGATGACTTAAAGGCTTATAGGGGTGATGTCATCCAACATTCTATACCTTTGACAGAGGGAGCCAAACCTTTTCGATAAAATCTAAGACATATTAACCATAAGTTGGCAAACCAGATACAAAAGGAGCTTCAAAAGATGGTATATGATGGTATCATAGCTCCGATTGAATATTCATCATGGATGTCAAATTTGGTAGTTGTCCGAAATAAAAGAGACGACATTCACATATGCGTAGATTTTTGAAACCTTAACCAACTATATTTGAAAGACAATTACCCCCTCCCAAATATGGAACACTTATTACAAAAGGTCACAGGGATAGGCATGATGTCCATGCTAGATGGATTTTCTAGATACAATCATGTGTTACTCAATGGCGCATAGCCCCCCCCTTCTCGCCTAAGGGGATGCTCGACCTCTTGGTCTAGGATCTTTTGAAAAACCCCTGAGTCAGAGCGACTCATTAGGTCCCCTTTGTTTTTTCTGGAACCTGAAAACTCTATCACATGTCCTTTCTTCCCTTTTACATAGGTTATGTGGCACCCGTGGACCTTCTCCTTATCACTTATCGAGTTTTAATGCCAATGAGCGATAGCTCTCTGTGCCAGAATTCCCCTTGGATGTGACCACAGACCACGACCATGGGACAACTCCCTTCGTGACCCCATGCTTCAGAACTTTCACGAGATGCTTGCTCCTTTTTCCCAGATCAACTCTTCAGGACCAAATCTACGGTCCACGTTCCTCTTGCGATCGACGATTGTGATCAATTCGTGAGTTTGGACTTCGTGAGTCCTCTCTTCTCCTGAATCTATCCTTCCCTTCTTGCGAATCAATGAAGTGTCGATCCCAACTCCACATGTCCTATCTCAATGGACGACTAAGATTGCTTCGACTCCCAGCTCTTCGGATATTCTCTCCTTGAATTTTCTCGAAGGGTTCTTCCTCCGAACTGCATGGATATATGCCACATACCTTCTGGATCCAATGGTCCATAATCACTTCGTGCCTCATGACTTCGCGAAAACCTTTGTTTACCCCTGGAAAACCTCCCGAAGTTCCTGCTCCCAAACCTCTCGATATTCTGCGACCTGTCTCCTCCGACGATGGATGATTTTTCGGCCTTTGGGACTTTCAGCAAGTCCTCGACCCCTTTGCACACTTAGCGAAAATTTATCTTTTGAGACTTAGGCTATTCTCAAACTCCTTCTGCACCCCTTTAGAGTTATGTGCAGACTCTTCTGCGATTTTTCTCGGCTTGAAAACCTTCAAAGTTCGTCATTCCTCCATGAAATTCCTCGTGCCCTTCTGGAAACTTATCGCTCTTCCTCCTGATCTCATAAGATGGACTTACAGTATCTTTGGCACACTCCTTGCGCTTGACTCCTTTCTTCGACGAATTCTCCCTTAGCATTACGGAAGGGTTTAAGGCATCTCCTTTCCTTTGTCGATGAACTCTTGCAAAGCCTTCCTTCCTCAGAATCTTCATAAATTATGGGATTCTCTTAAGGATTCCAATACTTCCAACTGTGTTGTCCTTGTGCATGCTCACACTAACTCGATTCCCTCATGGCAAAGTGTTTCAGAGTGTTCAGTAACTATGAACTGTGCTTCCTCCTACACAATCTTTCTTTCCAAGGTACTTAAACACCTTGAAATTTCCTTCTGAGTCTGTGAACTATCCTGGTATGTCCTCCTAACAACTTCTCTTCTGAATCCATTGAGTTCATACATGCACTCCTTACGTCGGCTCACATAGTTTCCTCTCTCTATCATGCACTGCTTGCACTTATCCTAGAGAACTAGACTTAATTCAACACATTGACAGATATAAAACTATATCTCTATCCCTACAGACGATTCTTAACATTCATCTACAATTCAAATGCATATAAATGACATTCACAACACAACGTCCATTACACAGAAATTGATAACATGAAAAACTATCATTTTCTATTAATGGTGGGATGCCAAATTACAATAGTGGAGTTCGATCTACAATTGAGTCTCGACTCTCCGTGTTTCTCTCCCTATGCATTTCTTCTCTTGGCTAACCTACCATGCCTATATCTGTCTCTTCTCCTTGGCAACAAATACAAAGATTTATACAAGAGGGGCTCGATGAGCTTCCCTTGTAGGATAAACTAGTGGTGTCAAATCACCATTCAAACCGCCTGTCCAATGGGAAAATTACAATGATGGAAATCTGCTCCAAATCGGATGCAGATCCCTCCTGCCATCAACCACTTAATGACGACCTTATCTCTAGCTTGTGCGAATGCACAACTTGGCTCTTCCAGCTTGTCATCATTAAATGTTTGGATCATGCTTTTGATTCTCAAGGAAAAATGAGAGGGCGACGCCTCTCCCTTTATTGAATGCGCACCATGCAAGTAAATTGAATTGCGTGTGTTGAGGTGGAGCGATGCTCCTGCATCATACTCCACGACTACAAAAATCATGAGCTCCTGCTCATGAGATTTCGAGCGTGGTTGAAATCCTCCTGGATCCCAAAATTTCTCCTGGAGCTGTCTTTTGGCTCCTCTGCTTCACTGCTACTGCTGCATATTCCCTGCTACTTGCACAAGTTCATTTTTGTTTAGATTCTCCTTGTCGACCACTTCCTCTATTGACTCGAACATCGACTTCCTAATCTCCTCAATCACCTCGTCCAATTGCTCCATCAGCTGGCTCCATTTTTGCAGACTATCTTGCTGCACTTATTCCTTATCAGTGGGTAAATCACACCGATCTCCCATACTATCCTCCTCATCTCTTGTGGTCTTAGCTTGCCACTCTGTTGCAACTTCCACTCCTGCAGACTTCTCATCACTGAGTCGCTGCTCATCTTCTTCTCCTGACAGATTGTCTGCTGTCAGTTCTTTTGTTGATCCCATTCCGGCTTCCACCAACTACTCCTTATGCTGGTGTGTTTCCTCTACAATGGCTATCTTATGGAAGCCACCTTCTGTTTCCAGATTGTCTAACCAATCCTCTAATGCCTTCAAATCCAATTCCCACTAAGTGAGTAAGTCAACTAGGTGCTCCTTGATTGGGACAAATCTCAGTATTTGGTCCTCCTCCTTCACGACAATTTCAACTTGTTGTCCTTCTGTTGCACCCACAACATCTGTGCTCACCTCTCCTTGGCTACTTGGTAGGGATACCTCGATTCCTCCAATATTCAGAACAGTCCTCTGATCCTCCTCCTTTGTGAAAAAAGTTTTCAACTTATGATTATCTTCATTCACACGACTCACAATTCCGTGCGAATCTTCATTTAAGTGAGGTCTTTCTTCTGCCTCTCCCTCATATGTAAACTCCTCCTACTGATTCAAACTCTCAATTGATCTCATCTTCTCTCCCTTTCCCACTTGGAAATTTGGGATATCTCCTCTGTCCACCTGGCAGTCTATGAGGTCCATTTCTCCTTTGTCATTGCCCACCTGGCAACCTACAAGACCTCTTCCAGATCTCCTTCCCTCGTTACTGAGGTTTTCAACATGCCTCAACCACCTCCTTAACATTTGTTGCTGCCTTCTGGTCAACAAATTCTAAACGAGCCATTTAGCTGTCCTCTTCAAGGGCCTTTGATACCTCCAACATACCCTTGCCTCCTGCTGCATATTCAATGCTAGCGTCTCCATTTGGGCTTGTATTTCACTAAGCTCCTTGTCTATCTCCACTTTTATTTTCTACGGGCAGTCTCTCCCTTGACAATGCTCATGAATTCCAATGACCATCTTGCTTCACCTGTAGCCCAATTGTCTGTTTAACATCTGTTGCACACCTTGCAACAACTTCAATAGAGCATCGCACTCTATCCCTCTTGCCTACAGAAATCAATTCCACATTAGCTCTGATATCTCTCTTGCCTATGATCTATAGACAAAATAAGCTTTGATACCACTCCTGGTGCAGACCCCCCCTTCCCTCCTGAGGGGATGCTCGACCTCCCGGTCTAGGATCATTTGAAAAACACCTGAGTCAGAGTGACTCCTTAGGTCCCCTTTCTTTTTTCCTGGAACCTGAAAATTCTATCACAGGTCCTTTCTTCCCTTTCACGCAAGTTATGTGGCACCCACAAACCCTCTCCTTATTGATTCTCAAGTTTTAACACCAACGGGTGCTAGCTCTCTGTGCCATACTTCCCCTTGGATGTGACCACAGATCACGACCGTGGGCCAACTCCCTTCATGACATCGTGCTTCAGAACTTTTGCAAGATGCTTGCTCCTTTTTCCCGGTTCAATTCTTCGAGACCAAATCTACGGTCCACTTTCCTCTCGTGATCGATGACTATGATCAACTCACAAGTTAGGACTTTGTGATTCCTCTCTTCTTGTGACTCTATCCTTCCCTTCTTTTGAATAAGTGAAGTGTCGATCCCAGCTCCACGTGTCCTATCTGAATGGATGACTAGGATTGCTTCGACTCCCAACTCTTCAAGTATTCTCTCCTCGACTTTTATCGAAGTGTTCTTCCTCCAAACTACGTGGATCTCTGCCACGTACCTTCTAGATCCAACGGTCCAAAATCACTTCGTGGCTCGCAACTTCGCGAAAACCTTTGTTTTCCCCTGGAAAACCTCCCGAAGTTCCTGCTCCTTAACCTCTCAATCTTCTGCCACCTGTCTCCTCCGACGATGGACGATTTTTCAGCCTTCGAGACTTTCAGAAATTCCTCGACCACTTTGCACACTTAGGGAAAATTTCTCTTTCGAGACTTAGGCTATTCTCGAACTCCTTCTACACCCTTTGCAAAGTTCTATGCAGACTCTTCCACGATTTTTCTCGGCTTGAAAACCTTCAAAGTTCGCCGTTCCTCTATGAAATTCCTCATGCCCTTCTCACAACTTCTCGCTCTTCCTCTTGAGCTTGTAAGATGAAATTACAATATCTTTGGTGCACTCCTTATGCTTGACTCCCTTCTTCGACGAATTCTCCCTTAGCGTTATGGAAGGGTTTAAGGCATCTCCTTTCTTTTGTCGATGCACTCTTGCAAAGCCTTCCTTCCTCAGAATGTTCAGAAATTCTAGGATTCTCTTAAGGATTTGAACACTTCCAATTGTGTTGTCCTTGTGCATGCTCACACTAACTCAATGCCCCCATGGCAGAGTGTTTTAGAGTGTTCAGTAACTCTGAACTGTGCTTCCTCCTACACATTCTTTCTTTCCAAGGTACTTAACCACCTTGAAATTTCCTCCCGAGTCTGTGAACTATCCTGGTATGCCCTCCTGGAAACTTCTCTTCTGACTCCACTGAGTTCATACACGCACTCCTTGCGTCGAATCACAAAGTTTCCTCTCTCTATCCCAAACTCCTTGCACTTAGCCTAGAGAACCAGACTTAATTCAACACACTCACAGATATAAAACTGTATCTCTATCCCTACAGATGATTCTTAACATTCATCTATAATTCAAATGCATATAAATGACATTCACAACACATGATCGTCCATTAAACAAAAATTGATAACATGAAAAACTGTCATTTTCTATTAATGGTGGGATGTCAAATTACAATAGTGGATTTTGAGCTACAACTGAGTCTCGTCTCTCCGTGTTTCTTTCCCTATGCATAACTTCTCCTGGCTAACTCTATCTTGGCTAACCTACTACTCCTATATCTATCTCTTCTGCTTGGAAACAAATACAAATATTTATACAATAAGGTCTCAACGATCTTCCCTCGCAGGCTAAACTAGTGGTATGAAATCACCATTCAAAATGCCTGTCTAATGGGAAAATTACAATGATGGGAATCTACACCAAATCGGATGCAGATCCCTCCTGCTGTCAACTACTTAATGGTGACCTTATCTCCAGCTTGTGCGAATGCACAACTTGTCTCTTCTAGCTTGTCATCATTAAATGCCTGTATCATTCTTTTGATTCTTGAGGAAAAATGAGAGGGAGGTGCCTCTCCCTTTCTTGAATGCACACCATGAAAGTTAATCGATTGACGCATGTTGGGGTGGAGTGATGCTCCTGCATCACTCAAGAGAAAAGATCAACTCAAAACAACATTTACCACATCATGGGGAACATTCATGTACTTAAGAATGCCTTTCGGCCTTATGAACGTGTGTTCAACATTTAAATGAGCAATGGAATTTTCTTTTAGGGATTGCATTCAGAAAATTATAGAAATTTACCAAGATGATCTCACAATCGTGTCAAAGGAAAGAAAGGACCACATCTCACACCTCAAAATGGTCTTTGAAAGATGTAGAAAATATGGTATCTCCTTGAACCCTAAGAAGTCCATTTTCGAGATAGATAAGGGAAAGCTATTGGGACACATAGTCTCAGAAGGAGGAATTTCTGTAGACCCGGAGAGGATGTAATCTATCAAATATATACACCGCCCTGCTAATGAAAAATCCCTACAATCATTCTTTGGAAAAATAAACTTCATTCGAGTATTTGTCCCAAACTTTTCCGAAAGAATAAAACCCATGAGTGCATTACTTAAAAAGAACATGGCATTCAGGTGGGATGAAAAGGCCATTCAATATTTTGAAGATATAAAAGATGCCATTTCCCAAGCCCCATATCTGGTTAGTCCTGATTATTCACGAGATTTCATGATATTCTCTTTTGCTTCTCAAGATACTATCACATGTTTCTGTTGATGGCCATGAACATCCCATTGCATTCATGAGTAAAGTCCTTATGGATTCAAAGCTTTATTATTCAATTACTAAAAAGAAAGATTACACCTTTGTGAAATCCCTTAAGAATTTTAGAAACTATGTGGGCTATAATAAGATTAAGGCTTATGTCCCTTACCCAACAACAAATGATGTTTTATCACAACAACATTGTATGGGTACTAGGGGTAAGTGGGTTTCCAAGATCCAATAATATGACTTAGAAATAAAACCCACCAAGATTGTGAAGGGACAAGGGTTAGCCTGAATGTTGACCGAAAGAAACCAAGAAGCTATACAAATGGGAGAGAGTGAACAAGTAAATGTGGTAGTGAGTGAGCTAGAATATGATGAATGGTATTCCAACATAATATACTACCTCACGAATTTATCATGCCCAAACCAACTAGTAGAACATAAAAGAAGAGACCTGAGACTCAAAGCTATGAAGTACTGTTTAACTGAGAATGTTATTGGATGGAAGGAACCAGACAAAGTTCTCCTTAGATGTGTGAACAAAGAATAAGCCAAAAAAATATTGAAGGAATTACACTCTGGGCATTGTGGCAGGCGCTTTGTTTTCCATACTACCGCACACAAGATCTTAAGAGCTGGATATTATTGGACAACATTGTTCGCTGATACTCACCGATATGTCTGATCATGCCAACCTTGACAATACTTTGCGGGTAAAAAAAAACTCCCATCACAACCTTTGAAACTTGTGGTCGTAGAATCTCATTTTCAACAGTGAGGTTTGGACTTTATTGGTGAGTGTAAAGATAATGCAAGTAACGATTACTGATGGGTTTTGGTCGCCAAATATTATTTCACCAGGTGGGTAGAATCTATTCCCACAAAGAAATCCACTGAGGATATGGTCATGAATTTTTTGGAAGAAAGAATCATAACAAGATTTGGGGTCTCGTCCAAAATTATCACTAAGAATGCCAAATGTTTCAACTCCCTTGCATTAACATAATTTTGTTTCAAGTATGGAATCGTTCTATCTCATTCGTCAAACTAATACCCACAAGGGAATGACCTAGCAAAATCAAGCAATAAGAACCTCATGAGTATCATTAAGAAGGTTTTGGGAGAGAACAAGAAGGCTTGGGATAGAAAGATCAAGTATGCCCTGTGGGCATATCAAATAACAACAAATATCCCAACAGGAAAAACCCCATTTGAACTAGCGTATGGGTTGGAGGCTAAACTACCTGTGAATCTCCAAATCCCTATCCTTCATTTTGTCCAACAATACACCACTGAAGGGGAAGCAATCCAAGGGTGAATTAACTAGTTGGTAGAGTTGGATGAATCTAGGAGGGTTGCCTTAAGTAAAATGGAGAGAAATCAAGAGAAAGTTAAGAACACCTTCGATCATAAAGAAAAAGAAAGTGGTTTCATGGAAGGAGACTTAGTGTTTCTATGGGATAAAAGAAGGGAGAAACTTGGTATGCACAAGAAGTTAGATGGATTATGGATAGGTCCCTACAAGGTCATGAGTCAGGTAGGAACAAACTCTTAACTTGGAAACACTAGAAGGAGAAACTTTGAAGTTACCTGTGAATAATATATACATCAAGCGTTACTTCATTCATTGTATATACCATATGCATATCATGCTTGTGTAGTGTAGTTTCATTATGTATTCTTTCATTTTGTATATATTCATTATTATTTTTATATATCATATATGAGCGAGGGGTGATATCACCACCCTAAATATTACTTATTCATTTTGTTGAGATTTGGCAGATACAAGTCATGCAAAATATGTTGAGGTTCTCATGCACTCTACGGTGAGCACATGTCCCCGAGTTGGAACCAAATGTTATCCCCTATCCCAGGGATAACTAATGAGATCATGTCTCGAGGCCCACAGGTCCTAGACATGGAGTCCCAAGAGCCAAACGACTTGAGCTTGGCCCTGAACGACCCATCTTTTCTTCAATGCAACCCATCTATCAAAAAAAACAACATCCATCTCCCCAGCCTGGTCCTGAAGTAGCAACGAGTATTTCTCTACGGGGTAATGAGTCCGTGTATCATGGTATGTGTTACTATGATTTTCAAAGCATTTGAATATGTTGCACTAAACTCTCCTTCATTTCATAATGTTTTCTTGGAAATTATGCTCTTTAACTTGTTCATACCTCGAGGGTGACAAAATGCCCTAGTAAGATGGTTCTCCTTTAGGATGAGGTTCCACTAGGTGGGTCTATGAAAGGTAATCGTCCAGTCCTTCCATACTTACCACTTTTCATCATTATTCCTCTCATGTTCCCCTACCTTGGTTCAGGCCTTGGATTTGCCACACTAGGAAGGGTTGTACCTTGCCTTGTGGGAAGAAGGGGCTAAAGGCCCATAGGGTAAAAGTAGCTTGAAAGAGTTAAAATCCAAAATAAAACCTTTAAGATGCTTCACCCAGGGATTCCCGAGAAATCAATAAAGGGATTCGTAGTAAGAAAATTGGACTCGTAAGATAAAACAAAACTCAAGGTACTAGTTGGTGGATGTGAGGTCTCATCATGAGCCAACCTATTAGGTCCATGGGAATGTAGCAGTATGACACTACCATCTACCTGGACACCAAACCGGGGTAGTGGATCTTGGTGGCATAGCCAAGAGAAAGGGGGTCTCATCACGGGCCAACCTTCTCATTTCTGTGAAATACTTATGGGTTAACACTGTCACCTATGGTCACTACGTCAGGACAATGTCCCCCAACTTTTCCCTTGAAAACAAAAATAGAAAAAAGCGACAAGACTAAGAATAAAAGGAATTGAATGGGATAGGAAACAAAGACATCCATGGTAAGGTGCAGGTCTCCCTCTACAAAGGAACCCACATGCAAGACCTACATTTCCTTGTTATCACTGCACCCTCTACCCAAACACTTACCCTACACCATTTCACACCATTTCACACACTTACATGACCTAGATTGGCTCTCACCTGGGAAACACCCCAAAATTGAAGAGGATTAGCCCAATAGGACATCCCGAGACCCTCTCCAAACCTGAATTTTTAAATTGCATAACTCCTTTTATCATTTGTTTGGGTAAATGGGGGTTTGATGCACATGTTGTGGTAATTTGATTATTGGATGTGATTGACATTGCTATGATCCCTGTGACTTATGAGGCCATGGAGGGAATACTTGTTTTTGCTGCAGGACTTTGCCCGATGGACATGTACATATGGGGAGATGATTAGCTCAGACCTCCATGGGGTTGAAATCCCACAGATGGATGTTTTCACCTCGACCAGGGTTAGAGAGATGTCAGAGACTCGCACCAGGAAGAAAGAAGGACTTTTTACCAGAGACACTTTGACATACCTACACCCAGGGGGATCTTTCTCTTCCACCTGGACATTGGCCTTGGGAGGCCCACAACGTTACCTTTGTGACCCTAGACGTCACCCAACATCAAGATTGACATTATGGAGGTAGTTGTTTGCTAATTGGCACATTTGGCATCATCTGGGGCCTTGGGATGCATAACGTTTTTAATATGAGGCCCAATGTTCCACCCAGGAGTCTCAATGTCACCCTAGAAGGGCATGAATACATCACCTCTAAAAGGTGATTTTAGGGTTTAATTAATGGAATTTATGTAAAAAATGGATTTTTGATGTAATTTGGCCATGTCGACCTTTTGGTGACCTAATTTTAATTAAAGGTCATAATTACTGTATAAATAGAGAGATAAAACTCTCATTTTTTCATCATTCACTCATCACACAAGTGTGTGATTTGAAATTTGCGCCCTTTTCAAGGGTTATTGGCTGAAATTCTAGGTGCACTTCTTGGAGGAGGCAATTCTTGGTGTTTCTTGGCTATTTTCATGGTGGAGGATCTTCAACTAGGGTTTATGCTCTATTATTCTTGGTGAATTATGTAGAAAATCTAAATTTTATTTACTTTGATGAATGTTTGTGGTAAGCTTTACTTATTTTATGCCTAAGATTATGAAATTGCTTGCTTTAAACCCTAGAGGAAAAACATATGTTGTTATCTTTTTCTCTACAATTTTCCACTTGTTAAAAATTGCTAAAGAACACCTACCTAGAAGTAGATGCTAGAGCCCTACCATTGTAGCACTCTAGTAACCCTACCTCACTTGCCTTTGTATATTTTACTTCAGATTTGTCTAAGGAAAAATGGAATTGCTAGGGCCTAAGCTTACTTACTTTCTAGCAATCACCCCTTTAAGGACTTAGATGTTCGAGGCCTTAGGTTACTAACACCTCCCTCATCTTCTCCATCCCTTAGATTAAATATTATCATTGTATTCTTCCTCTAATATTTGTTGCGATTAGCATTGAATCCAATACCCTAGAGGCACTAATCTCTCACTGCAAGTGTTGATTGATCAAACAATTTTCAGAACATCTTCTTTTGAACACCTACTAACTTCTACTAACCCTAGGCTATCTTATTTTAGTGATTAATTTGCTGCTATTGAAAAATATTGCTACAACTATCTTACAAAAACAATCTCACCTTAGAAGTGACATCTTGTGCTAGCTATATCTCGCTAAACTTGCTTGTGACTATTGAGTATCAATTGGAATAGTTAAATCTATCATTCATAGTCTTTTATCAATCTTTTTGAAGGATATTTATTGTGGTTGTTGCAATTTTATCTTTGCTGTTGTAAACTACTGTACCGCTGCAATTTTATATCAGCCAGTATAATATTCAACTGTTTATTGTCTTATGAAACATTGATTATCATTTTGGTATTCGGGAAGTACCCTTTTCTCTTTTGTTGTCTTGTTTTGGGCAGATACAAAATATTACTCTTTTTCTTAATCTCTAATAAGAAATAAAGAACCTTTAAACTTGAGTGACCTGTGAGAGGGGAGGGAATTTCTTGTATCATTTTCCTTAGCCTTCTCAAACCCTCAGGTCACTAGGGATGTCTCCCTTGGGGTACTGTGACATACTCCTAAATAGAAAGGGGTTTCCTATTAAGGTGACAATGATAGGTCACTCCTAGTTATGCCAATTTTGTATCCACTTGCATTGGGCTTTGGGAAAATACAAATTCTGCGATAACACAACAAACAAATATGCATGTGTTCTTAATATATGATATATCATCGAACATATAACATGCAATCCAAGTACACATAGAATAGAAGAGACAAGATTGACATTTTTATTATGGATGGTATTGTGAAAAAAATAATAATATATCCCTAATGGCTACTACAAAAGCTACAATACAACAATAAACACTACAAAAATCAAGTTAAAACTTGATATAATTCCATAGTCTCCTCAATAGATAATGGTTCCTCCTCCAATCTACATAAAGGTTTCCAACCAACATCAATCCATTCTCCTAAATGCTAAGAGGTAACCCCACAGCCCTCTATCTTGCATCATGGCCTACAAAATCCTCACAACCCTCTCTCTTTCCTCATGGCATGCAGAATCCTCATGGCGCCTCCAATAAACCCTCACGATGCTTCCACAAGGTGAGTCGACCCCTCAATGATCCTCCACAACCCTTCTATTCTCACGAACCAACAAATGGAAGAGGGTCGAGCCCTCTAGGAAACCCCACAATGCCTCCCAAGTGCCAACAAACCCCTAAGAAGATGGTCTCAGACTCCTCACACCCTTATGACCTGCACAAGAGATGAACATACCCTCAAGGAGCCACACAAACCTCTCCCAATCCCTCCTAGTGTCACAACCCTGCAAATAGATGAGATTGACCTCATCAAAAGAGTTCCACGATCCTCCTAAGCAGATCAATACACCTCCAAAATGAAGACAAACAATAAGATGAAGCTCCAATGGAAATCCTGGATGGATTCCCCTCTTTGTCTAGCTAGGATGGATATTGCACCACCAAAACCAAACTCAATTGGAAGGGTTTTGTCAAAACCCCAATGAAAACTTGGCTTTGAAGAGAACTCCAAACAAGAGATCAAATCATAATAATGAAAGTGGAGCACTACCCCTCCTTTTGTTCTTCCTCAATGCCCCTTCTAGAACTTTTCCCTTTTGACCAAATCCTCATGACCTTTATTCCCCTTTAAATTTCCAGTTAAGTATTAAAAGTTACTTTTACTAATGTTTAAGTAACTAATAATCTAAAATTTACTTTATTACCTTTTTACTTAATGCCACTTTAGAAACATAACATCTCCTAGCTAATTGACATTAAATAAACCTCTTGACTCTCTTTTCTTCCCCGACTATAGCCTGCGAGTCATATATGCTACCAAGTCATCCTCCGTCATGATCAATTAGAAGGGGACATTATAGACACTATATATCACATTTCTACAACAAGAAGGTCAACACCCTATAGCCCAAAGCAACAAATTTCTAACGAGTGTAGTCAATTTTAGGTGACAAGACTCAAGATAATCATTGTTATATAACATCCTCCTCATCCAGGTGTGATCTCCTCATTTGTGGTAAATGCAACACTCATTTGATTTTATTCTATGCTACCAATGAATCACCCTCCCTTCAATGTATTATCTTGCGCTTCATTCAAAATATCACCGCAAGTCCATTATATCCACACATCCATTGGATATTACTTATGTTCATTGTCCCACATATTCAACATAAAGGGTGCAACATTATTATATTTCCATGAGTGGTTCATACTAGATATTGTGCATATCTTTTGATGTTAATAAAAGGAAAAGTAAAAGTTCAGTTTTAATGGGCATATTCTCAAGGGGTTTACTCATTCCATATTGTAATTGAAGTATAAACATATTGTTCACTTCAAAGGGGGGCATATGCATTTTGTATTGAGGAGTATTGTGTTAAATTTTGAAAATTTGACAAAATTGTAGAATATTTGTAACTTTTAATTGAAGCATTAAAAAGAGTAAAGTGAAATACTTTATCAATGACTTCTTTCACCAAGGATAAAAGAGGGTCAAACCCAAGCCCCTATAGATCTCTTTTGTAGTGTGTGTAGTGTCCATTGTGCTTGATACTCTATTTTTTATTGTGTGCACTTGATAAGCAACTCATCATGTCTAAATTAGTACATCTATACACTGATTCAGAGAAATGGGATGAACCTAAGAACTATAAGACTTGGAGTGATCATAAGCAAAACACATTAATTTATAATGAGTTGTGGAAAGATATATGTAGTGTTGATAAAGCTCCTACTAAGCCTATTGATGCTAGAGAATTGATAAAATGAGAATTGAAAGATGAAAATGCACTTGCACTTTTGAGATCTTCTATAATTGATGAAATATTTGTACACATTAAAAATGAAACTAATCCTTAGAATGCATGACAAACTTTTAAGAAAATGTTTGATATTGAACCTGAATCAAAACAAGTTGATCTCCATACAAAGCTCCTTAAACAAAATATAATTTCATATAAAGCTCCTTAAACAAAAGATAATTGAAGGGGAATACGTTTTGGAGTACATCTCTCCTTTAAAAAACATCTGGCTAAAAATAATCAAATATGGATTTAAGGATGTGATTGAAAGTTTTATGACTTCAATAGTGATCAATGGTTTGCGACCCCTCTTATCGACATTTCTTGGAAACTCTACACATCACTAACAAATTTTAAAATCAAACTTTTGACTTTCTTAGTGACCTAATAGTCCAACATGACAAGACATTTGGTAAAAATAAGACCTTTGGAGAAGATATCCTCTTTACCAACTCAAGAAAAGGAGAAATCTCAAAAGGAAGAGGCACATACAATGAAACTTCAAGATGAATAGGCACATATAATGAAAATTCTAGAGGAAGATGAAGATTCGATAATCAAGACCGTGGTAATGGCCGTAGTAGAAGCCAAAAAATAAGAACAAATAATCAAAATCAACAATATTTTAGAAGATCTTAAGATACTCCTAACAACAATAATCGATTAGGAAAAGGTGAAGATATAACTCAAGTAAAGTGAAAAAGATGTCTTCACATTGAGCATGTAGCAGAAGAGTGTAGAACATGGAATGAAAATTTTCCTAAGAATAAGCAAATTTTTAACTCCAACAAAATTCTAAGTCCAATGCTTCAACTTTAGCTCAATATGAAGATAATCAAGAGGATGTTTTTGAGTTTGTGTTGACAACAAATTAGTAGTTAGATTTTGCCGATTCGGTTGCCACCAACAAGTTGATGAGATATGATTATGAAGATGATTGGATATTAGATATAGGGGTTGCTTGACATATGTGTTACATAAATATTATTTTTGGACATATAAAGATATGGAACTTAATCCAATTTATTTGGTAGATGACACAACCCATACTTCTTAAGGAAAAGGCTCTACCCACTTCTGTCTTTTAGGAATTGGAAAAATATTACTTTCCAATGTTTGATATGTTCCAACCTTTAAAAATAATTTGTTGTCTTTGGTCCTAATTAGACAAGGATGTCATCAAATTATCGTGGAGGATGACTTGATCACAATCAATTTAGTGAAGCACAATTTCAAGACAATAACGAAGGGTTATGACGATGAAAAAATCTTTAGGGTAAAAGGCACAATTATTCCTTGCAAATAAGATTTTGCAGCATCATGGATTTATCCCATATCTTCTTAAGATCATGGCATTATGGATTTGTACATTTGAATTTTGACATCTTCAGTAAATTTAAAACAAAAAATATGGATAAAGGGTTGTCTACTTTCGAAAAGGATATTGCTAAGTGTGAATCATGTATCATTGGAAAACAACAGAGACATGCTTTTCTCCCAAGTGCATGGCAAGCAAACAAATGTTTGCAACTTACATTTGTGGTCCTATATAATCTTCTTTTGGTGGATGAAAATACTTGATTCTTTTCATTGATGATTGGCAAGGATGACTTGGGTATACTTTTTGAAGAATAATCAGAAGCCTTTGAAAAAGTCATACATTTATAATGTTTGGTTGAAAATGCCACCAAAGAAAATTTTTCTACATTAAGCACAAATAATGGGGGTGAGTTCACTTCAAATGAATTCAATGATTATTGTAAGAAGAATGGAATAAAAGGGAATTTGACAAATTCTTATACTCCACAATAGAATGGGGTAATATACAGAATAAATATAAATCTAATGGGAATCACAAGATCTATACTACATTTCAAGGGGTTAGGCACAAAATATTGGGTAGAAATATTTCATATAGTTGTATGTCTAAGGAATTGATCACCCATGTTAGCCATCGATGGATTTACTCCATATGAGATTGGTATGGTACAAAACCTTTAGTTAATCATCTTTGATTTTTTGGATCCACTTGTTATGCTTTAGTTCCTAAAGAAAAAAGGTTTAATTTGGAAAACCATAGTATGCAATGCATGCTTATTGGATATTCAGATGGAAAGAAAGACTATCAGTGGCCATCTAGTGGGAAATTAATTATCATTCGAGATGTTGTCTTTGATGAAATGGAAATTCAAACTGTTGAAAATATTGATAATCTCCTTAGTCACTTGGAACAAAAAGGAAACTCAAGATAAAAAATTCATTAAAAAAAAAGAAAGAAAAAAAGGAAAAAAAAAAAGATTGAAAGACTTATCACCCAACATGAATGTTCAAGAGTTAGATAACTCTTCTTCAGATGATGATTCTTATTCAACATGGGACTGATTAAACGCAAAATATTTACCACAGGGAGAACACAATAGACTAAAATGGTTCACACAATTGCTAAAAAATGCTCACATAGATGAACAAAACAAAACATGAACTAGAAGTTCCCACTCATCTCCATCCAATTTTTCCTTAATCACTCATGATTCCATTGAACCAATCACCTTTGTGGAAGCAATGAAGCATAAAAAATGACAACAAACCATGGTGGATGAATATACTTCACTAATTGCAAATGAAACTTGACAACTTGTCAATTGTCCAAAAAATGTTAAACCCCTTGGCTGCAAATAGGTTTATAGAATCAAGTATAAAGAAAATGTTGAGGTTGATGAGTATACAACAAGACTTGTTGCATAATGATTTACTCAGAAAGAAAGCATAGACTGTGAAGAACCATTTTCACTAACGACAAAGTGGAATACAATCAAAATGGTAATCAATTTGGCTACACAGCTTGGTTGGACACTTCATCAAATGGATGTTAATTTTTTTTTCTTAATGGTGATTTAAAAGAAGATGTCTATATGATTCAACCCTTGGAATTTGAAGTTGAAGGAAAAGAGCACAAAGTTTGAAAATTAATCAAATCTTTATATGGCTTGAAACATGGACCTAGAGCATGGTATGCCAAAATGGATGAACACCTTAGACATGTTAGTTTTCATTGCAGTGAGTCTAATGATACTTTGTATTTTATGATGCAACGTCAAAACTTGGTAGTCATTTGTATTTATGTTGATGACTTAATAATTACAGGGAATCATGAAGTTCGCATCAAATAGATGAAACACGAACTTCTAAAAGGATTCAAAATCATTGACTTTGGACCATTTCGATACTATCTTGGAGTGGTTTTTATTTAACAACCTTATCAAATATTCCTTAGTCAAAGCAAGTATGAAACATAATTTTTGAAGAAGTTTGGCATGGATGATTGCAAACCCTCTTTTACACATGGAGAAAAACTTAATACTTCCAAAATTTGAAGGGGGTGAATTGGTGAACACCACTAGTCACATAAAAGTTGATTGGGAGCCTCATTTATTTAACAAATACTCATCTAAATTTGTCATATGTAGTCAATGTTATTTTCGTATTCATGTAAGAACCTAGAGAAATTCATTGGAATGCAACAAAAATGATCCTCAATAACATTCAAGTTATAAGTATTTTGGACGTATCTATAAGAAGAATCACAATTGTACACTTGTTGGATATTCAGATGTAGATTTTGTAGGTGATATTGATGATAGAAAATCAACTTCAGGTTATTTAATGAATATGCATTCAACAATAGTGTTTTGGAGTTGTAAAAAGAAGGTTAAGGTGGTAAACTCTTGAGAAAAGGTAGAATACATCTTGGTTTGGGAAGTAGCATGTGAAAGTGTCTAGCTATGTAGGATTTTATAGGATCTTGGTGTTATTAAAAAAACACCAACTATTTTATTGTCTCTTAGTCAATTAGAAATAAAAATTTCCAAGAATCCATTATTTCATTATAATACCAAGCATGTCAACGCCAAGTATTTCTTCATCAGAACACTCATCAACAATGACATCATCAAGACACAATATTATCCATATGAATATCAAACTTAAGATATTTTCACCAAACCACTGGGTAAAATAAATTCACTAATTTTAGAGATGAACTTGGCATTTGTAAAAATAAACTTTTGGATTAAAGGGAGGAATGTTAGTCTAATAATCCTAAACTTGATTTAGATAGGCATTTTCCTAGAATAATATCAGAGAAAGGTATTTTAGAAGTTAGGTATTGTTGTCGGACAAGTTGTAGGTTGGGAAAAGTTCGACCCGACCACCAAAATGATGAAAACTAAGAGAGAATATACCCACTGCCACCTTAGATAGGTGTTCCCGTCACTTTAGAGGTGAAGTGGTTACCTCAAGGGGGGATCCCGATGACCCTAGGGGGGAATGAGATGGAAAGTGTGATGAATGAATGAATTCCCCTACAGGTCAAGTTTCTGTGTGTGGATAATGGATTGAGTAAGGTCTTGATGGTAGCCAAGGGTTTCCAAGAAGTAATATACCTTGCAAATGTTGATTGTACCTATCTGAGACACAAGAAAAACAACAATACAAGCCCAAGTATATGATGGAAAAGAAAGTTAAGATTTTTTTCCATAATTGCAACAATTAGTAACAATATATATCAGCAATGGGAATGATAAATAATGCAGCAAACGAGTTTTTAAGAGTCTAGTTGAAAGAGCGAGAGATAAACTAGAAACAACTAGATTAGTTCAAGTAATATAGTATTGGACAACTGAGAGGTGGGGGGGGGGGTGAATCAATTGTTACTGTGCTTAAACAATTATTCCCATTTTAAAACTCTTTACATAACAGTCAATGACAATCACAGTAATGCAAGGAATTAAGCTATAGAGTATTTAACATCAATCACACACACATGAAATATACATAGGAAGATATTTCCTGAGGAAACCCATAAAGGGAAAAACCTCTTCTTCTTGATATGATAATTAATCTTTTATTTTCTGTACATTATCATTCTTATGAGAACCGACTCATTGTGAGTCTACCACCTCTGTTTTACAAGCTGAAACTTGCTGAGAACACCAACTCTTTGGTTTCTCTAGCACCCACTAGAAGGAAGCACCAACTCCCTGGTTTCTCTAGCACCCACTAGAAGGAAGCACCAAATCCCTGAGTATTATAGAACCAACTGGATGGAAGCACCAACTTCCATTTACACATGCACCAACCTATATAACAAAGAACAATAGTTCTCCCTTGCACCACCCTGCCACCCTGGTTTTTCTGGCTGCAACCAGATGGAAGCTACAAATCCCTGTGTTCAAGCACCCACTTGAAGCTCTGAGGACAATAGTCCTCCCTAACACCTCCCTACCACCCTGAAATATAAATCTTTGCTTCTCATAAATTTATCACAGTGATACAATATTTATCAATGGCTTACCAGTCTCATCACTATTCTGCTATGCCTGCATCAATGTCTTCTTTCTCGCATCTTCTTAAGATTTCTAATCTTCTGTTCTATCTTCGTATGCACACCTCATCTTTCTCTTCCTCTCTCAGATTTTTTTTTTTTTTCCTTGCTTCTTTTGTGCTTTATGATCTGTGTCTTATTTCCATTCTATGCGCTACACCTCTTTTGTGCATTTCAGCTCCTGCACACAACATGCTTCTACCCGCATGAATCACACTTAAAAACAATAATCATATCTTCTCTGTTCTGCGTATATTTATCATGCCAAATCCTCTTCCATATCATCCATGAAACTCATTGTCTTATTTGGTGGTTATACTAAGTTTGTTCATCATCAGTGGCTTATCCTGAGATTCTTTGCCTTCTTTGGCAGTGCGACACTTCGTCTTCTTTGTAACAGTTGAGCTTATCCTCTCTGTTGCAGTTACAGACTTCGACACTTTTCCATCTGTCAATTATCTCTATGATCAGTCTTCATTCCACTGGCAGTTACCTCAAGAATCTTCAGCTCCTCTAGCGATCACACTCAAGCTCGTCAAATTCTCTGGCAGATACAATCACTCTGTTTCTAGCAGTTACAATCAGTCCTTTCTGGTAGTTAAGAGAGAACTTTTGTGTGCTCATTCCTTTTGCGCCTTTTCCCTTCCTGAGAAAAACTTTTCATCAGGCGCTAACTTTTCTTTCTAATCCCATTCCTTTCACCTGACCATCGGCGGTGACCAAACGCCTATTCAAAAGGTGCTTCGTGTACTTGGTCTAGCAAGCACTAGCTCCCTATTTCACGATATGACCTCGGGCTATCAACTTCATGTGACCATGCGATTGTGGGTGCGTCCATAGGCGGTTTGAGGGAAACCCGCTTTTTGCCCCGCAATTCACTATGAGCCTCCACATGTCCTTTCTCCAAAACTGTGGTTTCGATTGCAGCTTGCCTATGAAAAATTAAGACCCGAGCATGTTCTGGCCCCACAATGTGATGGGACCGTCGATATCACGATCTTGATGGTGCTCCTCGATCAATGACTTTGATCTGTTGACTTATCTTGCCTTCTTTTCTCCATCCACGTGCGATCCTTAGTCTCAACAACCAAGTGACATGTGGCCCTCCAAACCAACGGACGAGATAAATTTCACCTTTCGGGCTTCAGGAGTCTCGATTCTCAAACTCTACTTGCTCTCAGAGAATTTCACCCAGATTCCACGATCTAACGACGTGTGGTCTTCGAATCATTGGTCACAATCCCTTCAGGTATTCGGGGTTTGGAAATCTCGACTTTTCAACCTTTCAACCTTCCTTTTCTTTTTCCCGGAGCTGACAATCTACCGACGCGTGTCCCTCTCAGATCAATGGTTATGATCCTTTCGCATCTCTAGACTTCGTACATTTCAAGTTACACTATCCTTCCACTGGAGTAGATCGATGGATGAGAATTCTATCAAAGTGATCTTTCAGATTGGACGTCTCGTGTCCACTTCAGGACTTCAGAGCTTTTGTCATTTTCTAGTGGTAAATCTCCCAAAGTAAAAATCCCAGAGTGACATCACTTACTTATGTCACTTGATGACGTGTCATGAGCCTAGTAGCTGCCATGTGTCACTCAAATTTGTGATTTGCATGTACCTGAAATGCCAAATAAACTTGACACTTTTCATTGTTTGATTGCGCCACGTGTCCTTGCTGACATAGTCTTTCTGACATGGTCTGCCACATGTCCTTCTAGATGTGGTCTGTTGGGTGTCCTTGCTGACGTAGTCTTGCTGACATGTCCTTCCACATGTCATTGTAGACATGGTCTGTTGCATGTCCTTGCTAATGTGGTCTGCTGAACAACAACCCTAATTCAATAGTCATCGTATGTCCTCCAAATATGATGGTCCTTATTCATTTCGTATTTCCAGGTTTCGGGTATTTCAAATCTCAAAATTTTTGGAGCATAACCTCCTCGCATCTTTAGATTTGAAGTGAATCTTTTTCATTGACTAGGATCTTAGATCAATAGCTCGATCTTTCTATGATGCAAATCTTCTGGCTTACCCTGTCCTTCCACTTCAAACTGATCCGACGAATGTCATTTACTTCGGCTCTCTGGCTCTCTAGACTTCGGGTTTTTCAAGTCTCAAACTGAAAAACAATCCTTGAAGTGATTTTCTCTAGAGTTGAGGATCGTATGCCACCTGTCAGTCTTGACAATGGACGGTCCCTGATTACTTAGGGACTTTGGGACTTTGACAAGTCCACTCTCCTACGCTCATCCAAAGCCTTAACCTTCGTGCATTTATTTCTGGATCCAACGACTGTTGATCCTCGATGCTCAGATCCAACAGATCAGATCTGTATTTCTCCTCTGCGCTTCCTCTAGTCACTGGGCACTGATCTAACAATCATCGAATATTTGGGATTGGTGATCCAACGACCACTGTCATTCTTCCTCCCGAGCTTACGCTTTCCCTATTTTCCATCATTGTTTCTTTCCTCATTGCTTCTTTTCTTTCTTGTAAACATACGATCGTCGCTACTGTTCTTTCCATCAATGACAAGCACACTCTGCCTGTAAACATGCGAACAGATAGCATTAGACTCTAGCAATGAAAGAAGGTTGTATCAAAAGGTGTTTGCAGAATGTTTTTGCAGCCTTATGGTTGTATCAAACTTGTTGTTACAACAATAAATTCAACCATCAAATCTCACAAAGATTCCACCCACAACTTGTGCTAGGCTAGGTAGATAAAGGTGGCAAACTCTTAACTAATTCTGACGGTTGAAAAGAAAGTTATAAGTGAAAGAGTGTTAGGTTTTCTGCAACCCTAATGGATGAATATGCAAGTTTATAACCCTAGTGTCTAAGAGGTTCTCTAGGCATAAGGAACAAAACCCAGATTGCAAAAAGTTGAAATGACAAAAATTCACATTTCCCAATGCAACTATTTATTTATCCAATGAAAAATATTCATATTAGTGCATTTAAAATTGGGTAAATGGATTCTTAGAATAAAGAGTTAGATCAACAAAGACCCTAGGGGTGTAATCCCTTTTACTTCCTAGGTTATGCCAATCAAACTTAGGGTAAATCTAAGAGGGTATACACACTCGTATTCCTCTTAGCAACCCTTGGAAAATAAATTGTAAACTTTAGCAAATTAGATGAATCTCAATGGAGGGTGTATCAAACATACTCCTCCTAGGGTTTCAAACAAACATAACCAAGAAGTAGCAAGAAATGCCTAACAATGCAGATTTTTCCTTACCAATTCCAAGAGAGAGAGATCAAACCCTAGTTTCACCAAGCAAATTCACCATAAGAATCAAGAGAACAAGCATACAAGAGGTGCACATCACTCCTCATCATCCATTCACCAAGATATATCACCAAAAGACATTTTCACAAGAGAGAAACACCATAATTCCGAAGAATAGCAAAAATTTCAGCCAAGTACTTCTCACAATGGGAGAGTTATGTTATGAAATGAGATTCACATGATCTCTATTTATACAAAAGTCTTAAAACATAGTTTGTCCACTTATCAAGGGAAAAACATACTATAAGGGGTCAACAACTCTTATCTTACCCCTTGAACCAAACAATAATATTTAATTTTCACTTTAACACATTAGAAACCTTAAAAGTAAGATGACGTCACCCCTTCAGGGGACGTTTTGACACTTTTCCAAGTCGTTGGAGAAGAAGAAAGAGGTCAACGGGGATCCTTGAACCTCCTCTTCATGCGCTAGGGTCAATCCATGTTTCCTCTGGTAAAAATATTCCAAGTGTCAATGTGCAATAACTCCATCACCACCAAACCCCCTCAAGCATGACGTCAATCCTAAAAAAGTGACGTTTTGCCTCTCCTAGGCAAGTCGTTTGGGCAATAGGGGTTGGGTAAGATCCTCCATGATTCCATGTAAGCCTCCAAAGGCATGTCTCTGTGATTCAGTGTGCGGGCCTATAACATCCAACCTATGGGATTCTTTCCCCATGGACGCCCAAGCTAGGCTTGTTCTCCCAAAACTGGCCACCAAGCAGGCTCCTGCAAAACAAAAGGGTACACCCTCCAAAGATATCAAGTCAAAGATATCATGACAAGTGTAAACCACATTTAATAATAAAGGCACCTAAACATGTGCATCAAAACTACCTCATAAAATTAAACAAATGCTCTAAGACTCTATACAATTGACGAAGTTTAGGTATGTGAGGGGTGTCATAAAATTCCAATTGGGTAGACCAAAACCCTCAAGTAGGGGATGGTTCAAAGGATGGAAGTTCAAGGTTATTTAGTGGATGATGAGGTGGAATGGGTTTAGACTTCATAGGTCAATTCTTTTCATGACATACAAAGGCTCGTATTCTCTCATTTATGGGTGCCTTTGTAGAGGGTGTGTGGCACCTTCGTTTACGATGCACTTTTTCCAAGCCCATCTTCTTGCCATTCTTTCTTCTTAGTTCTTCATTTCTCTTTATATTTATTTCATGTTTTAAGGAACAATTTGAAGGCCACTCTCTTGGCTTGGTGTCCAGATAATGACAATGTCATTCACAAATACCTCATGGAAATGAGAAGGCTAGCTCGTGATGAGACCCCCTTTCTCTCAGTTGCGTAACTAAGAACCACTACCCTGGCTTGGTGACCAAATGATGGTAATGTCATACCGCTAAATACACATGATTATTATAGGTCATCTCGTGATGATACCTCTCATCCTCCAACTAACCTCTTAAACATTCACTATCATTTATTTTTGTATATCCCCCATTTCTTATATAGAAGTGTTTCATTGATTTCTCAGGGATCCCTGGGAGAAGCATCTGGAAGGTCTATATTTAGGCTTTTATATTTTTTATCCAACAACAATCCCTCTGGGCCTTCATCCCCTTCTTCCCATGAAATGAGGTACATACCCTTCTTGGGTCACTAAAGTCAAAGGGCCTAGAAGAGGGGAATATGATGGGAATGATGAGGAGAAAGTGGTAATTATGGTTGGAATGGTATGACAACCCCTTAAGGGACCCTAGTCACAAACCTTCCCCAAAGGTTGGCCACTTACTAGGAAATATATGACACTCACCAAGGTGAAACAAGGTCAAAATCATAATGTTCAAGCAGACATTCTATAATAAAAAACAACTGAAATACAACATGTTTAAATGCCTCAAATATTAGGGTGATTACCTGCCATGATACCTGACTTGTACCGCATGGAGCAAGACCCATATTCCTTCTAGAATCTTGTTGGTGTGGTGGATGCACTGGAAATGGATCGAAATGTGGTGATAGAGCGGGCTTCCGTATGTGCAAGTTGACACTATTATCCATGTGGTCTCTCGACACTCCATATATGCAACACGAGGGCCTCAATACATCATCTCCTTAGTTATCTCACAAAACATGGATAACAAGTATTTCCTAGGAGATAGGTGTCCTCGTCACATCCTTGTCATAGTGATTATCCTTACATTGTTGGTCAATGACACAAGGCATTTTGAAATAAGGCTACAAAGGTTATATATAAACTATGCTTCTCACCTATTAAGTGATTTTCTTTTCTCGATTGATAAAATTGTTTCTATAAGGAACACTTGGTGAAATTAACAATGATGAAATTAAAAAAAATCAATACATAATATCCATATAGTCTAATGCATGATGTAAAAAACAACTCTAAACTAATAAATGATCCAAAATTTCAAAGGGGGTATGAAATGAAACAACTATCTCTACGATCTTATACATTTCCTACTCTACTAAACTACTTATAGCACTATAATTTCCATCAAAATAATAAATCTTTAGAATTTTCCCTTTACATGCAGTAACAACTTTTCTCCATCAAGGTGGCTAGGGTAGAAGGAATTTATCCCTAAGACATCTTCAATCCTATAGGGACCCAACCATATATAAGTCGTCAAACTTTCCATGCCTTCTAAGTTTCTATTTCTTTTTATCCCACATAAGCACTAGGGCACCCTTTTGAAAAATCCTTGGACAAGCCCTTTTGTTGAATGTTCATTTGACCTTTTATTCACTCTGAACAAGGTGATCAAATTCCTTCCATGGATTCTCATTAGGCTCCACCAGATGATTTTCTCTTGCTTGAACTATTTCATGGTTCAATGTGAAATGTTACAGCAACTGATACACTGGGATCTTCAAGTGAATGGGTAATTTACCATACATCTTGTATATCAACTCAAACAAGGTTTTCCCTTAATATTCCTTTTTTGTGATTTTATCTACCCATAAAACATGTTTGATTTTTCTATCACAATTCTTCTTATTATTAACCATAATTTTCTTGATTATATCCATTGAATTCTTATTACTTGATTTTGTTAATCTCTTCCCCTATGGATAGTAGTTGTATGAATGGGACAAGATAATGTCGTAGTTGAAACAAAAACATGATAAATCTGCTAAGTTTAAAGCTTTGGCATTATCAATTTTTATATTTGTTGGGATGTTGAATGTGGAAATTATCTTGTCCTCTAAGAATTCCATAACCACTTTGTTGGTTTCCCTCTTTGTGGGAATTGCCTCTACCCATATGGTGCAATAATCAGTGACTATGATAATCCATTTAAAACCATTTCTCAATTTTTCTTTGAATTCTCTAATGAAATCCAAGCCCCACCATTGAAAATGTTCTTCTATAACCATTGTATGCAAAGGTAAAGTGACCAAATGCTACTTACCTGGAAATAGCTGACAAGGTTGACATGATCTAAAAAATTAGTGGACACTAGAAAATATGGTCGACCAATAGTAACCAACTCTCAGGATCTTGTTAATTGTATTCCTAGCAACATAGTCCTCCAAAAAAACCTTCATGTAACTATGACATAAGTATTTTGGTTTCCACATCATCAACATATTTTAGAATCAATCGATCGGGATTCTTCCATCCCAATCCTCCTTGAATCACAAAGTACTTTGACGCTTTCAATCTCAAATCCCTTCTCTTATGATCCACTAAATGGTTTGGGCACGATAAGTTCTTCAAGTAATAAACACTGTATGCATACCATTCATGTACTTCTGATTCTTCAATAACAACATAAACCATCTTTGGACTATTTTTCTTATTCATGTTCAGGTCCCTCTCATTTCCTTCCATTAACATCTGGGCTAACCCTTTCCATTTTATCAGTGTGGTTGGCTTAATTTCTAGATCATACTCATGTATCTTGGACACCTATTTACCCTTGACACCTAAGAAGTCTTGTTGAGCCAATATATCCTTAATAGCCAAGGTGTGGAACATAATCAATTATTCTGTAATACCCCACATAGATTCTAAAATCTTTCAAATATTGAACCAGAGCATAGGCATGTTTCTCCATGATAACATATTTTTTCTCTGAATCTCTAAGTGCCTTGCTCATAAAGGTGATGTGTTGCTCCATATTTTGATCATTCCTTTGTGATAATACACTTGCAATAGTATCCCTGAGAAGTAAATGAAAATATCTAAAATCCCTTTGAATAATCAAGGTTTACTAGAACTAGCGCTAAAACAATGACTTCTTTTATCTTCCTGAATGCATTCTTAGTCTCATCATCCCACTTAAATTCTTGATTTTTATTTTGCAAATTTGGTATTGGTTTAGTGATCTCTGCAAAATTTGGAATGAATCCTATGATGAAATTTATCTCACTGAAGAAATATTGCACTGATTTCTTACATCTAGGAAATGGAATCTGTTGAATTGCATCTATTCTATCATGATCTATCTTAACACCTTATTTTGATATTATATGCCCAATGAACTTTCCTTCATCTACTTTGAATACCAACTTCTTGGGATTTAATGATATCCCATCCTTTCTACACCTTTCGAATACCTGCTTAAGATAATGAACATGATCACTTATCTCTTTTGAAAATACAATCAATCCATCTTGGTAGATCTCAATGATCTTATTGATAATATCCTTGAAATCAAATTCCATGGCCCTATCAAAAGTAGATCCAATGTTTAACGAACCAAAATACATCCTAAGATACTCAGATGTTCCCCATGGGGTAATAAACATTGTCTTATGTTGATCCTCTTTCTTTACCAACACTTGGTTATATTTTGAGAAACCATCCAACATAGATAACATACTTGAACCCATAAACTTTTGTAACAAATGCTCCATGTTAGGAAGTGGATAATTATCTTTAAGGGACAACTAGTTGGGATTCTTGAAATCAACGCACAACCTAATTTCACCATTTTTTTTTCTTACCACCACTAAATTTTCTATCCAATATGAATTCCTTGTAGGAGAAATGATTTGGGTAGTCAACATCTTTTGTAGCTCTTTCTAAACAAGCAGAGACAAGTTAAGATTTATATGTCTTTTCTTTTCTCTGAAAGGATTGGCATCTTTATTTAATGGAATTGTGTGTTGGATGATATCTCCCTTGTATGATTTAAGATAATTATATGACCACACAAACACATCCTTGAATTATCTAATATGGTTCTCTATCTCTTTCCTTTCTTCTTATGATGAATTCTTTCCAATCTGGATAAGATTAGGACTTTCTACTGACCTCAAATTCACTTCAAATCTATCCTTAGGCTTGTTGATTTATTTTTTCTCCTATTACATATCCTATATGTTAAAAATATTCTCTAAAGGAATAATCCCGTTTGGAATATTATTATCTCATATCTCCATCACTTTTGGGTCATGATCAACTTCACCCTGCCAATTTATTTGATACTGAGAAAATTCCTGAAAGTTGTTCAAAAACCTTATTATTTGTGCATCATCATGAAAATTTTTCCAATTCTCAACGTTGTATAGTACATAAGGTTTGAAAATGGCTTCCATCTTATTTTCTCTTGCTATTAATTCTTTACACGATTGTAGATAAAAAACTACCATTTCCAATGTATTAGCTTTCACATTCTGGTATCTTGGGACATCGTCTATGGATAAAGCATCAAATAATTATATTGTATTCTACATTGCATTTCTATGTTTTTTCAACCTGCCGTTCTTTGCAGTAAATTGATCCTTACCTTGCATGTCCACCAAATCATAATTACCAATGACTTTCAAATCCTCATTGGTTATATTTCTAGTCAATTCCAATCCTATAAATGATGCTTCATATTTTGCTACATTGTTTGTGCAATCAAACCCCAGTCTATAAGAAAAAAATTAATATTACCTTGAGAAGAAGTGAAAACCACTCTTGCACCTACTCCAATCCTAAATTGGGCTCCATGGAAGTGCATTCTCCAATTTGGCCGACTATCCCTCTTCAAAACATTCTTTATCTTAGGGGCTAAAGAGTTAGCCAATATTGCATAATTTCCTAGGTCATATTTTGTACAAACCAACTCATTCATTAGATCATTAGGATCTTACACATGGTATCTTGTTTAATGTTCTCTATATAATGTGACAAAGTTACCTTCACATGTTGGAATGGTAGCATATGACAAATCCCTCTAGATACTACCCCCAAACTAGTTGCCCACTTTATTGATAATAACATTCCCCATGGATCTGAAACATCAATAAATACTACTGTTAATGTTTATGCCATTATCATAGTTCTTTGCATTTCAATAGATAAGAGCATAATAAGAACAATATCACTAAGAAATACACATTCACAAGAGACACAATATTTATCCTAGGAAACCCTCTAGGGGAAGAAAACCCAGCAAAAACTTCCTTATCATAAATAGCTTGTACAATGTTCAAGAGATAACTCAAACCAATACAGAAAGTCCTCCCCAAGAGATGTGCCACTCTTCTTCTCCTCTCTCCAACTTCTAATTGCAGCTTGCCTCATAAGATAATGAGCAAGTGAGTTGTGTGTTAGAAGTGAGGTTCTAGCCTCTTATTTATATCAAACTGGCACGTGTGAAAGGTCACAATCTGGCAGGTCCAACCTCTCACTCTGGGTGGGTAAACCCACCTTTAATTAATTCTGGGTATTCCATTATAACTGCTGGGGCCAACTTCTTATTCTGTCCTTTGTAATTGTCTGATGACCAATCCGCAAAAGGGGATTTGGTCCTTATAAAATTACCGACATGATTAATCCTCAATGGGGATTAATCCAATAACAATAATAATAATAATGACATGATTAATCCACAATGGGGATTTAATC
>ML792105.1:256884-286898 GCA_009831015.1 Picea engelmannii | reverse complement strand
ACATCAAGCGTTACTTCATTCATTGTATATACCATATGCATATCATGCTTGTGTAGTGTAGTTTCATTATGTATTCTTTCATTTTGTATATATTCATTATTATTTTTATATATCATATATGAGCGAGGGGTGATATCACCACCCTAAATATTACTTATTCATTTTGTTGAGATTTGGCAGATACAAGTCATGCAAAATATGTTGAGGTTCTCATGCACTCTACGGTGAGCACATGTCCCCGAGTTGGAACCAAATGTTATCCCCTATCCCAGGGATAACTAATGAGATCATGTCTCGAGGCCCACAGGTCCTAGACATGGAGTCCCAAGAGCCAAACGACTTGAGCTTGGCCCTGAACGACCCATCTTTTCTTCAATGCAACCCATCTATCAAAAAAAACAACATCCATCTCCCCAGCCTGGTCCTGAAGTAGCAACGAGTATTTCTCTACGGGGTAATGAGTCCGTGTATCATGGTATGTGTTACTATGATTTTCAAAGCATTTGAATATGTTGCACTAAACTCTCCTTCATTTCATAATGTTTTCTTGGAAATTATGCTCTTTAACTTGTTCATACCTCGAGGGTGACAAAATGCCCTAGTAAGATGGTTCTCCTTTAGGATGAGGTTCCACTAGGTGGGTCTATGAAAGGTAATCGTCCAGTCCTTCCATACTTACCACTTTTCATCATTATTCCTCTCATGTTCCCCTACCTTGGTTCAGGCCTTGGATTTGCCACACTAGGAAGGGTTGTACCTTGCCTTGTGGGAAGAAGGGGCTAAAGGCCCATAGGGTAAAAGTAGCTTGAAAGAGTTAAAATCCAAAATAAAACCTTTAAGATGCTTCACCCAGGGATTCCCGAGAAATCAATAAAGGGATTCGTAGTAAGAAAATTGGACTCGTAAGATAAAACAAAACTCAAGGTACTAGTTGGTGGATGTGAGGTCTCATCATGAGCCAACCTATTAGGTCCATGGGAATGTAGCAGTATGACACTACCATCTACCTGGACACCAAACCGGGGTAGTGGATCTTGGTGGCATAGCCAAGAGAAAGGGGGTCTCATCACGGGCCAACCTTCTCATTTCTGTGAAATACTTATGGGTTAACACTGTCACCTATGGTCACTACGTCAGGACAATGTCCCCCAACTTTTCCCTTGAAAACAAAAATAGAAAAAAGCGACAAGACTAAGAATAAAAGGAATTGAATGGGATAGGAAACAAAGACATCCATGGTAAGGTGCAGGTCTCCCTCTACAAAGGAACCCACATGCAAGACCTACATTTCCTTGTTATCACTGCACCCTCTACCCAAACACTTACCCTACACCATTTCACACCATTTCACACACTTACATGACCTAGATTGGCTCTCACCTGGGAAACACCCCAAAATTGAAGAGGATTAGCCCAATAGGACATCCCGAGACCCTCTCCAAACCTGAATTTTTAAATTGCATAACTCCTTTTATCATTTGTTTGGGTAAATGGGGGTTTGATGCACATGTTGTGGTAATTTGATTATTGGATGTGATTGACATTGCTATGATCCCTGTGACTTATGAGGCCATGGAGGGAATACTTGTTTTTGCTGCAGGACTTTGCCCGATGGACATGTACATATGGGGAGATGATTAGCTCAGACCTCCATGGGGTTGAAATCCCACAGATGGATGTTTTCACCTCGACCAGGGTTAGAGAGATGTCAGAGACTCGCACCAGGAAGAAAGAAGGACTTTTTACCAGAGACACTTTGACATACCTACACCCAGGGGGATCTTTCTCTTCCACCTGGACATTGGCCTTGGGAGGCCCACAACGTTACCTTTGTGACCCTAGACGTCACCCAACATCAAGATTGACATTATGGAGGTAGTTGTTTGCTAATTGGCACATTTGGCATCATCTGGGGCCTTGGGATGCATAACGTTTTTAATATGAGGCCCAATGTTCCACCCAGGAGTCTCAATGTCACCCTAGAAGGGCATGAATACATCACCTCTAAAAGGTGATTTTAGGGTTTAATTAATGGAATTTATGTAAAAAATGGATTTTTGATGTAATTTGGCCATGTCGACCTTTTGGTGACCTAATTTTAATTAAAGGTCATAATTACTGTATAAATAGAGAGATAAAACTCTCATTTTTTCATCATTCACTCATCACACAAGTGTGTGATTTGAAATTTGCGCCCTTTTCAAGGGTTATTGGCTGAAATTCTAGGTGCACTTCTTGGAGGAGGCAATTCTTGGTGTTTCTTGGCTATTTTCATGGTGGAGGATCTTCAACTAGGGTTTATGCTCTATTATTCTTGGTGAATTATGTAGAAAATCTAAATTTTATTTACTTTGATGAATGTTTGTGGTAAGCTTTACTTATTTTATGCCTAAGATTATGAAATTGCTTGCTTTAAACCCTAGAGGAAAAACATATGTTGTTATCTTTTTCTCTACAATTTTCCACTTGTTAAAAATTGCTAAAGAACACCTACCTAGAAGTAGATGCTAGAGCCCTACCATTGTAGCACTCTAGTAACCCTACCTCACTTGCCTTTGTATATTTTACTTCAGATTTGTCTAAGGAAAAATGGAATTGCTAGGGCCTAAGCTTACTTACTTTCTAGCAATCACCCCTTTAAGGACTTAGATGTTCGAGGCCTTAGGTTACTAACACCTCCCTCATCTTCTCCATCCCTTAGATTAAATATTATCATTGTATTCTTCCTCTAATATTTGTTGCGATTAGCATTGAATCCAATACCCTAGAGGCACTAATCTCTCACTGCAAGTGTTGATTGATCAAACAATTTTCAGAACATCTTCTTTTGAACACCTACTAACTTCTACTAACCCTAGGCTATCTTATTTTAGTGATTAATTTGCTGCTATTGAAAAATATTGCTACAACTATCTTACAAAAACAATCTCACCTTAGAAGTGACATCTTGTGCTAGCTATATCTCGCTAAACTTGCTTGTGACTATTGAGTATCAATTGGAATAGTTAAATCTATCATTCATAGTCTTTTATCAATCTTTTTGAAGGATATTTATTGTGGTTGTTGCAATTTTATCTTTGCTGTTGTAAACTACTGTACCGCTGCAATTTTATATCAGCCAGTATAATATTCAACTGTTTATTGTCTTATGAAACATTGATTATCATTTTGGTATTCGGGAAGTACCCTTTTCTCTTTTGTTGTCTTGTTTTGGGCAGATACAAAATATTACTCTTTTTCTTAATCTCTAATAAGAAATAAAGAACCTTTAAACTTGAGTGACCTGTGAGAGGGGAGGGAATTTCTTGTATCATTTTCCTTAGCCTTCTCAAACCCTCAGGTCACTAGGGATGTCTCCCTTGGGGTACTGTGACATACTCCTAAATAGAAAGGGGTTTCCTATTAAGGTGACAATGATAGGTCACTCCTAGTTATGCCAATTTTGTATCCACTTGCATTGGGCTTTGGGAAAATACAAATTCTGCGATAACACAACAAACAAATATGCATGTGTTCTTAATATATGATATATCATCGAACATATAACATGCAATCCAAGTACACATAGAATAGAAGAGACAAGATTGACATTTTTATTATGGATGGTATTGTGAAAAAAATAATAATATATCCCTAATGGCTACTACAAAAGCTACAATACAACAATAAACACTACAAAAATCAAGTTAAAACTTGATATAATTCCATAGTCTCCTCAATAGATAATGGTTCCTCCTCCAATCTACATAAAGGTTTCCAACCAACATCAATCCATTCTCCTAAATGCTAAGAGGTAACCCCACAGCCCTCTATCTTGCATCATGGCCTACAAAATCCTCACAACCCTCTCTCTTTCCTCATGGCATGCAGAATCCTCATGGCGCCTCCAATAAACCCTCACGATGCTTCCACAAGGTGAGTCGACCCCTCAATGATCCTCCACAACCCTTCTATTCTCACGAACCAACAAATGGAAGAGGGTCGAGCCCTCTAGGAAACCCCACAATGCCTCCCAAGTGCCAACAAACCCCTAAGAAGATGGTCTCAGACTCCTCACACCCTTATGACCTGCACAAGAGATGAACATACCCTCAAGGAGCCACACAAACCTCTCCCAATCCCTCCTAGTGTCACAACCCTGCAAATAGATGAGATTGACCTCATCAAAAGAGTTCCACGATCCTCCTAAGCAGATCAATACACCTCCAAAATGAAGACAAACAATAAGATGAAGCTCCAATGGAAATCCTGGATGGATTCCCCTCTTTGTCTAGCTAGGATGGATATTGCACCACCAAAACCAAACTCAATTGGAAGGGTTTTGTCAAAACCCCAATGAAAACTTGGCTTTGAAGAGAACTCCAAACAAGAGATCAAATCATAATAATGAAAGTGGAGCACTACCCCTCCTTTTGTTCTTCCTCAATGCCCCTTCTAGAACTTTTCCCTTTTGACCAAATCCTCATGACCTTTATTCCCCTTTAAATTTCCAGTTAAGTATTAAAAGTTACTTTTACTAATGTTTAAGTAACTAATAATCTAAAATTTACTTTATTACCTTTTTACTTAATGCCACTTTAGAAACATAACATCTCCTAGCTAATTGACATTAAATAAACCTCTTGACTCTCTTTTCTTCCCCGACTATAGCCTGCGAGTCATATATGCTACCAAGTCATCCTCCGTCATGATCAATTAGAAGGGGACATTATAGACACTATATATCACATTTCTACAACAAGAAGGTCAACACCCTATAGCCCAAAGCAACAAATTTCTAACGAGTGTAGTCAATTTTAGGTGACAAGACTCAAGATAATCATTGTTATATAACATCCTCCTCATCCAGGTGTGATCTCCTCATTTGTGGTAAATGCAACACTCATTTGATTTTATTCTATGCTACCAATGAATCACCCTCCCTTCAATGTATTATCTTGCGCTTCATTCAAAATATCACCGCAAGTCCATTATATCCACACATCCATTGGATATTACTTATGTTCATTGTCCCACATATTCAACATAAAGGGTGCAACATTATTATATTTCCATGAGTGGTTCATACTAGATATTGTGCATATCTTTTGATGTTAATAAAAGGAAAAGTAAAAGTTCAGTTTTAATGGGCATATTCTCAAGGGGTTTACTCATTCCATATTGTAATTGAAGTATAAACATATTGTTCACTTCAAAGGGGGGCATATGCATTTTGTATTGAGGAGTATTGTGTTAAATTTTGAAAATTTGACAAAATTGTAGAATATTTGTAACTTTTAATTGAAGCATTAAAAAGAGTAAAGTGAAATACTTTATCAATGACTTCTTTCACCAAGGATAAAAGAGGGTCAAACCCAAGCCCCTATAGATCTCTTTTGTAGTGTGTGTAGTGTCCATTGTGCTTGATACTCTATTTTTTATTGTGTGCACTTGATAAGCAACTCATCATGTCTAAATTAGTACATCTATACACTGATTCAGAGAAATGGGATGAACCTAAGAACTATAAGACTTGGAGTGATCATAAGCAAAACACATTAATTTATAATGAGTTGTGGAAAGATATATGTAGTGTTGATAAAGCTCCTACTAAGCCTATTGATGCTAGAGAATTGATAAAATGAGAATTGAAAGATGAAAATGCACTTGCACTTTTGAGATCTTCTATAATTGATGAAATATTTGTACACATTAAAAATGAAACTAATCCTTAGAATGCATGACAAACTTTTAAGAAAATGTTTGATATTGAACCTGAATCAAAACAAGTTGATCTCCATACAAAGCTCCTTAAACAAAATATAATTTCATATAAAGCTCCTTAAACAAAAGATAATTGAAGGGGAATACGTTTTGGAGTACATCTCTCCTTTAAAAAACATCTGGCTAAAAATAATCAAATATGGATTTAAGGATGTGATTGAAAGTTTTATGACTTCAATAGTGATCAATGGTTTGCGACCCCTCTTATCGACATTTCTTGGAAACTCTACACATCACTAACAAATTTTAAAATCAAACTTTTGACTTTCTTAGTGACCTAATAGTCCAACATGACAAGACATTTGGTAAAAATAAGACCTTTGGAGAAGATATCCTCTTTACCAACTCAAGAAAAGGAGAAATCTCAAAAGGAAGAGGCACATACAATGAAACTTCAAGATGAATAGGCACATATAATGAAAATTCTAGAGGAAGATGAAGATTCGATAATCAAGACCGTGGTAATGGCCGTAGTAGAAGCCAAAAAATAAGAACAAATAATCAAAATCAACAATATTTTAGAAGATCTTAAGATACTCCTAACAACAATAATCGATTAGGAAAAGGTGAAGATATAACTCAAGTAAAGTGAAAAAGATGTCTTCACATTGAGCATGTAGCAGAAGAGTGTAGAACATGGAATGAAAATTTTCCTAAGAATAAGCAAATTTTTAACTCCAACAAAATTCTAAGTCCAATGCTTCAACTTTAGCTCAATATGAAGATAATCAAGAGGATGTTTTTGAGTTTGTGTTGACAACAAATTAGTAGTTAGATTTTGCCGATTCGGTTGCCACCAACAAGTTGATGAGATATGATTATGAAGATGATTGGATATTAGATATAGGGGTTGCTTGACATATGTGTTACATAAATATTATTTTTGGACATATAAAGATATGGAACTTAATCCAATTTATTTGGTAGATGACACAACCCATACTTCTTAAGGAAAAGGCTCTACCCACTTCTGTCTTTTAGGAATTGGAAAAATATTACTTTCCAATGTTTGATATGTTCCAACCTTTAAAAATAATTTGTTGTCTTTGGTCCTAATTAGACAAGGATGTCATCAAATTATCGTGGAGGATGACTTGATCACAATCAATTTAGTGAAGCACAATTTCAAGACAATAACGAAGGGTTATGACGATGAAAAAATCTTTAGGGTAAAAGGCACAATTATTCCTTGCAAATAAGATTTTGCAGCATCATGGATTTATCCCATATCTTCTTAAGATCATGGCATTATGGATTTGTACATTTGAATTTTGACATCTTCAGTAAATTTAAAACAAAAAATATGGATAAAGGGTTGTCTACTTTCGAAAAGGATATTGCTAAGTGTGAATCATGTATCATTGGAAAACAACAGAGACATGCTTTTCTCCCAAGTGCATGGCAAGCAAACAAATGTTTGCAACTTACATTTGTGGTCCTATATAATCTTCTTTTGGTGGATGAAAATACTTGATTCTTTTCATTGATGATTGGCAAGGATGACTTGGGTATACTTTTTGAAGAATAATCAGAAGCCTTTGAAAAAGTCATACATTTATAATGTTTGGTTGAAAATGCCACCAAAGAAAATTTTTCTACATTAAGCACAAATAATGGGGGTGAGTTCACTTCAAATGAATTCAATGATTATTGTAAGAAGAATGGAATAAAAGGGAATTTGACAAATTCTTATACTCCACAATAGAATGGGGTAATATACAGAATAAATATAAATCTAATGGGAATCACAAGATCTATACTACATTTCAAGGGGTTAGGCACAAAATATTGGGTAGAAATATTTCATATAGTTGTATGTCTAAGGAATTGATCACCCATGTTAGCCATCGATGGATTTACTCCATATGAGATTGGTATGGTACAAAACCTTTAGTTAATCATCTTTGATTTTTTGGATCCACTTGTTATGCTTTAGTTCCTAAAGAAAAAAGGTTTAATTTGGAAAACCATAGTATGCAATGCATGCTTATTGGATATTCAGATGGAAAGAAAGACTATCAGTGGCCATCTAGTGGGAAATTAATTATCATTCGAGATGTTGTCTTTGATGAAATGGAAATTCAAACTGTTGAAAATATTGATAATCTCCTTAGTCACTTGGAACAAAAAGGAAACTCAAGATAAAAAATTCATTAAAAAAAAAGAAAGAAAAAAAGGAAAAAAAAAAAGATTGAAAGACTTATCACCCAACATGAATGTTCAAGAGTTAGATAACTCTTCTTCAGATGATGATTCTTATTCAACATGGGACTGATTAAACGCAAAATATTTACCACAGGGAGAACACAATAGACTAAAATGGTTCACACAATTGCTAAAAAATGCTCACATAGATGAACAAAACAAAACATGAACTAGAAGTTCCCACTCATCTCCATCCAATTTTTCCTTAATCACTCATGATTCCATTGAACCAATCACCTTTGTGGAAGCAATGAAGCATAAAAAATGACAACAAACCATGGTGGATGAATATACTTCACTAATTGCAAATGAAACTTGACAACTTGTCAATTGTCCAAAAAATGTTAAACCCCTTGGCTGCAAATAGGTTTATAGAATCAAGTATAAAGAAAATGTTGAGGTTGATGAGTATACAACAAGACTTGTTGCATAATGATTTACTCAGAAAGAAAGCATAGACTGTGAAGAACCATTTTCACTAACGACAAAGTGGAATACAATCAAAATGGTAATCAATTTGGCTACACAGCTTGGTTGGACACTTCATCAAATGGATGTTAATTTTTTTTTCTTAATGGTGATTTAAAAGAAGATGTCTATATGATTCAACCCTTGGAATTTGAAGTTGAAGGAAAAGAGCACAAAGTTTGAAAATTAATCAAATCTTTATATGGCTTGAAACATGGACCTAGAGCATGGTATGCCAAAATGGATGAACACCTTAGACATGTTAGTTTTCATTGCAGTGAGTCTAATGATACTTTGTATTTTATGATGCAACGTCAAAACTTGGTAGTCATTTGTATTTATGTTGATGACTTAATAATTACAGGGAATCATGAAGTTCGCATCAAATAGATGAAACACGAACTTCTAAAAGGATTCAAAATCATTGACTTTGGACCATTTCGATACTATCTTGGAGTGGTTTTTATTTAACAACCTTATCAAATATTCCTTAGTCAAAGCAAGTATGAAACATAATTTTTGAAGAAGTTTGGCATGGATGATTGCAAACCCTCTTTTACACATGGAGAAAAACTTAATACTTCCAAAATTTGAAGGGGGTGAATTGGTGAACACCACTAGTCACATAAAAGTTGATTGGGAGCCTCATTTATTTAACAAATACTCATCTAAATTTGTCATATGTAGTCAATGTTATTTTCGTATTCATGTAAGAACCTAGAGAAATTCATTGGAATGCAACAAAAATGATCCTCAATAACATTCAAGTTATAAGTATTTTGGACGTATCTATAAGAAGAATCACAATTGTACACTTGTTGGATATTCAGATGTAGATTTTGTAGGTGATATTGATGATAGAAAATCAACTTCAGGTTATTTAATGAATATGCATTCAACAATAGTGTTTTGGAGTTGTAAAAAGAAGGTTAAGGTGGTAAACTCTTGAGAAAAGGTAGAATACATCTTGGTTTGGGAAGTAGCATGTGAAAGTGTCTAGCTATGTAGGATTTTATAGGATCTTGGTGTTATTAAAAAAACACCAACTATTTTATTGTCTCTTAGTCAATTAGAAATAAAAATTTCCAAGAATCCATTATTTCATTATAATACCAAGCATGTCAACGCCAAGTATTTCTTCATCAGAACACTCATCAACAATGACATCATCAAGACACAATATTATCCATATGAATATCAAACTTAAGATATTTTCACCAAACCACTGGGTAAAATAAATTCACTAATTTTAGAGATGAACTTGGCATTTGTAAAAATAAACTTTTGGATTAAAGGGAGGAATGTTAGTCTAATAATCCTAAACTTGATTTAGATAGGCATTTTCCTAGAATAATATCAGAGAAAGGTATTTTAGAAGTTAGGTATTGTTGTCGGACAAGTTGTAGGTTGGGAAAAGTTCGACCCGACCACCAAAATGATGAAAACTAAGAGAGAATATACCCACTGCCACCTTAGATAGGTGTTCCCGTCACTTTAGAGGTGAAGTGGTTACCTCAAGGGGGGATCCCGATGACCCTAGGGGGGAATGAGATGGAAAGTGTGATGAATGAATGAATTCCCCTACAGGTCAAGTTTCTGTGTGTGGATAATGGATTGAGTAAGGTCTTGATGGTAGCCAAGGGTTTCCAAGAAGTAATATACCTTGCAAATGTTGATTGTACCTATCTGAGACACAAGAAAAACAACAATACAAGCCCAAGTATATGATGGAAAAGAAAGTTAAGATTTTTTTCCATAATTGCAACAATTAGTAACAATATATATCAGCAATGGGAATGATAAATAATGCAGCAAACGAGTTTTTAAGAGTCTAGTTGAAAGAGCGAGAGATAAACTAGAAACAACTAGATTAGTTCAAGTAATATAGTATTGGACAACTGAGAGGTGGGGGGGGGGGTGAATCAATTGTTACTGTGCTTAAACAATTATTCCCATTTTAAAACTCTTTACATAACAGTCAATGACAATCACAGTAATGCAAGGAATTAAGCTATAGAGTATTTAACATCAATCACACACACATGAAATATACATAGGAAGATATTTCCTGAGGAAACCCATAAAGGGAAAAACCTCTTCTTCTTGATATGATAATTAATCTTTTATTTTCTGTACATTATCATTCTTATGAGAACCGACTCATTGTGAGTCTACCACCTCTGTTTTACAAGCTGAAACTTGCTGAGAACACCAACTCTTTGGTTTCTCTAGCACCCACTAGAAGGAAGCACCAACTCCCTGGTTTCTCTAGCACCCACTAGAAGGAAGCACCAAATCCCTGAGTATTATAGAACCAACTGGATGGAAGCACCAACTTCCATTTACACATGCACCAACCTATATAACAAAGAACAATAGTTCTCCCTTGCACCACCCTGCCACCCTGGTTTTTCTGGCTGCAACCAGATGGAAGCTACAAATCCCTGTGTTCAAGCACCCACTTGAAGCTCTGAGGACAATAGTCCTCCCTAACACCTCCCTACCACCCTGAAATATAAATCTTTGCTTCTCATAAATTTATCACAGTGATACAATATTTATCAATGGCTTACCAGTCTCATCACTATTCTGCTATGCCTGCATCAATGTCTTCTTTCTCGCATCTTCTTAAGATTTCTAATCTTCTGTTCTATCTTCGTATGCACACCTCATCTTTCTCTTCCTCTCTCAGATTTTTTTTTTTTTTCCTTGCTTCTTTTGTGCTTTATGATCTGTGTCTTATTTCCATTCTATGCGCTACACCTCTTTTGTGCATTTCAGCTCCTGCACACAACATGCTTCTACCCGCATGAATCACACTTAAAAACAATAATCATATCTTCTCTGTTCTGCGTATATTTATCATGCCAAATCCTCTTCCATATCATCCATGAAACTCATTGTCTTATTTGGTGGTTATACTAAGTTTGTTCATCATCAGTGGCTTATCCTGAGATTCTTTGCCTTCTTTGGCAGTGCGACACTTCGTCTTCTTTGTAACAGTTGAGCTTATCCTCTCTGTTGCAGTTACAGACTTCGACACTTTTCCATCTGTCAATTATCTCTATGATCAGTCTTCATTCCACTGGCAGTTACCTCAAGAATCTTCAGCTCCTCTAGCGATCACACTCAAGCTCGTCAAATTCTCTGGCAGATACAATCACTCTGTTTCTAGCAGTTACAATCAGTCCTTTCTGGTAGTTAAGAGAGAACTTTTGTGTGCTCATTCCTTTTGCGCCTTTTCCCTTCCTGAGAAAAACTTTTCATCAGGCGCTAACTTTTCTTTCTAATCCCATTCCTTTCACCTGACCATCGGCGGTGACCAAACGCCTATTCAAAAGGTGCTTCGTGTACTTGGTCTAGCAAGCACTAGCTCCCTATTTCACGATATGACCTCGGGCTATCAACTTCATGTGACCATGCGATTGTGGGTGCGTCCATAGGCGGTTTGAGGGAAACCCGCTTTTTGCCCCGCAATTCACTATGAGCCTCCACATGTCCTTTCTCCAAAACTGTGGTTTCGATTGCAGCTTGCCTATGAAAAATTAAGACCCGAGCATGTTCTGGCCCCACAATGTGATGGGACCGTCGATATCACGATCTTGATGGTGCTCCTCGATCAATGACTTTGATCTGTTGACTTATCTTGCCTTCTTTTCTCCATCCACGTGCGATCCTTAGTCTCAACAACCAAGTGACATGTGGCCCTCCAAACCAACGGACGAGATAAATTTCACCTTTCGGGCTTCAGGAGTCTCGATTCTCAAACTCTACTTGCTCTCAGAGAATTTCACCCAGATTCCACGATCTAACGACGTGTGGTCTTCGAATCATTGGTCACAATCCCTTCAGGTATTCGGGGTTTGGAAATCTCGACTTTTCAACCTTTCAACCTTCCTTTTCTTTTTCCCGGAGCTGACAATCTACCGACGCGTGTCCCTCTCAGATCAATGGTTATGATCCTTTCGCATCTCTAGACTTCGTACATTTCAAGTTACACTATCCTTCCACTGGAGTAGATCGATGGATGAGAATTCTATCAAAGTGATCTTTCAGATTGGACGTCTCGTGTCCACTTCAGGACTTCAGAGCTTTTGTCATTTTCTAGTGGTAAATCTCCCAAAGTAAAAATCCCAGAGTGACATCACTTACTTATGTCACTTGATGACGTGTCATGAGCCTAGTAGCTGCCATGTGTCACTCAAATTTGTGATTTGCATGTACCTGAAATGCCAAATAAACTTGACACTTTTCATTGTTTGATTGCGCCACGTGTCCTTGCTGACATAGTCTTTCTGACATGGTCTGCCACATGTCCTTCTAGATGTGGTCTGTTGGGTGTCCTTGCTGACGTAGTCTTGCTGACATGTCCTTCCACATGTCATTGTAGACATGGTCTGTTGCATGTCCTTGCTAATGTGGTCTGCTGAACAACAACCCTAATTCAATAGTCATCGTATGTCCTCCAAATATGATGGTCCTTATTCATTTCGTATTTCCAGGTTTCGGGTATTTCAAATCTCAAAATTTTTGGAGCATAACCTCCTCGCATCTTTAGATTTGAAGTGAATCTTTTTCATTGACTAGGATCTTAGATCAATAGCTCGATCTTTCTATGATGCAAATCTTCTGGCTTACCCTGTCCTTCCACTTCAAACTGATCCGACGAATGTCATTTACTTCGGCTCTCTGGCTCTCTAGACTTCGGGTTTTTCAAGTCTCAAACTGAAAAACAATCCTTGAAGTGATTTTCTCTAGAGTTGAGGATCGTATGCCACCTGTCAGTCTTGACAATGGACGGTCCCTGATTACTTAGGGACTTTGGGACTTTGACAAGTCCACTCTCCTACGCTCATCCAAAGCCTTAACCTTCGTGCATTTATTTCTGGATCCAACGACTGTTGATCCTCGATGCTCAGATCCAACAGATCAGATCTGTATTTCTCCTCTGCGCTTCCTCTAGTCACTGGGCACTGATCTAACAATCATCGAATATTTGGGATTGGTGATCCAACGACCACTGTCATTCTTCCTCCCGAGCTTACGCTTTCCCTATTTTCCATCATTGTTTCTTTCCTCATTGCTTCTTTTCTTTCTTGTAAACATACGATCGTCGCTACTGTTCTTTCCATCAATGACAAGCACACTCTGCCTGTAAACATGCGAACAGATAGCATTAGACTCTAGCAATGAAAGAAGGTTGTATCAAAAGGTGTTTGCAGAATGTTTTTGCAGCCTTATGGTTGTATCAAACTTGTTGTTACAACAATAAATTCAACCATCAAATCTCACAAAGATTCCACCCACAACTTGTGCTAGGCTAGGTAGATAAAGGTGGCAAACTCTTAACTAATTCTGACGGTTGAAAAGAAAGTTATAAGTGAAAGAGTGTTAGGTTTTCTGCAACCCTAATGGATGAATATGCAAGTTTATAACCCTAGTGTCTAAGAGGTTCTCTAGGCATAAGGAACAAAACCCAGATTGCAAAAAGTTGAAATGACAAAAATTCACATTTCCCAATGCAACTATTTATTTATCCAATGAAAAATATTCATATTAGTGCATTTAAAATTGGGTAAATGGATTCTTAGAATAAAGAGTTAGATCAACAAAGACCCTAGGGGTGTAATCCCTTTTACTTCCTAGGTTATGCCAATCAAACTTAGGGTAAATCTAAGAGGGTATACACACTCGTATTCCTCTTAGCAACCCTTGGAAAATAAATTGTAAACTTTAGCAAATTAGATGAATCTCAATGGAGGGTGTATCAAACATACTCCTCCTAGGGTTTCAAACAAACATAACCAAGAAGTAGCAAGAAATGCCTAACAATGCAGATTTTTCCTTACCAATTCCAAGAGAGAGAGATCAAACCCTAGTTTCACCAAGCAAATTCACCATAAGAATCAAGAGAACAAGCATACAAGAGGTGCACATCACTCCTCATCATCCATTCACCAAGATATATCACCAAAAGACATTTTCACAAGAGAGAAACACCATAATTCCGAAGAATAGCAAAAATTTCAGCCAAGTACTTCTCACAATGGGAGAGTTATGTTATGAAATGAGATTCACATGATCTCTATTTATACAAAAGTCTTAAAACATAGTTTGTCCACTTATCAAGGGAAAAACATACTATAAGGGGTCAACAACTCTTATCTTACCCCTTGAACCAAACAATAATATTTAATTTTCACTTTAACACATTAGAAACCTTAAAAGTAAGATGACGTCACCCCTTCAGGGGACGTTTTGACACTTTTCCAAGTCGTTGGAGAAGAAGAAAGAGGTCAACGGGGATCCTTGAACCTCCTCTTCATGCGCTAGGGTCAATCCATGTTTCCTCTGGTAAAAATATTCCAAGTGTCAATGTGCAATAACTCCATCACCACCAAACCCCCTCAAGCATGACGTCAATCCTAAAAAAGTGACGTTTTGCCTCTCCTAGGCAAGTCGTTTGGGCAATAGGGGTTGGGTAAGATCCTCCATGATTCCATGTAAGCCTCCAAAGGCATGTCTCTGTGATTCAGTGTGCGGGCCTATAACATCCAACCTATGGGATTCTTTCCCCATGGACGCCCAAGCTAGGCTTGTTCTCCCAAAACTGGCCACCAAGCAGGCTCCTGCAAAACAAAAGGGTACACCCTCCAAAGATATCAAGTCAAAGATATCATGACAAGTGTAAACCACATTTAATAATAAAGGCACCTAAACATGTGCATCAAAACTACCTCATAAAATTAAACAAATGCTCTAAGACTCTATACAATTGACGAAGTTTAGGTATGTGAGGGGTGTCATAAAATTCCAATTGGGTAGACCAAAACCCTCAAGTAGGGGATGGTTCAAAGGATGGAAGTTCAAGGTTATTTAGTGGATGATGAGGTGGAATGGGTTTAGACTTCATAGGTCAATTCTTTTCATGACATACAAAGGCTCGTATTCTCTCATTTATGGGTGCCTTTGTAGAGGGTGTGTGGCACCTTCGTTTACGATGCACTTTTTCCAAGCCCATCTTCTTGCCATTCTTTCTTCTTAGTTCTTCATTTCTCTTTATATTTATTTCATGTTTTAAGGAACAATTTGAAGGCCACTCTCTTGGCTTGGTGTCCAGATAATGACAATGTCATTCACAAATACCTCATGGAAATGAGAAGGCTAGCTCGTGATGAGACCCCCTTTCTCTCAGTTGCGTAACTAAGAACCACTACCCTGGCTTGGTGACCAAATGATGGTAATGTCATACCGCTAAATACACATGATTATTATAGGTCATCTCGTGATGATACCTCTCATCCTCCAACTAACCTCTTAAACATTCACTATCATTTATTTTTGTATATCCCCCATTTCTTATATAGAAGTGTTTCATTGATTTCTCAGGGATCCCTGGGAGAAGCATCTGGAAGGTCTATATTTAGGCTTTTATATTTTTTATCCAACAACAATCCCTCTGGGCCTTCATCCCCTTCTTCCCATGAAATGAGGTACATACCCTTCTTGGGTCACTAAAGTCAAAGGGCCTAGAAGAGGGGAATATGATGGGAATGATGAGGAGAAAGTGGTAATTATGGTTGGAATGGTATGACAACCCCTTAAGGGACCCTAGTCACAAACCTTCCCCAAAGGTTGGCCACTTACTAGGAAATATATGACACTCACCAAGGTGAAACAAGGTCAAAATCATAATGTTCAAGCAGACATTCTATAATAAAAAACAACTGAAATACAACATGTTTAAATGCCTCAAATATTAGGGTGATTACCTGCCATGATACCTGACTTGTACCGCATGGAGCAAGACCCATATTCCTTCTAGAATCTTGTTGGTGTGGTGGATGCACTGGAAATGGATCGAAATGTGGTGATAGAGCGGGCTTCCGTATGTGCAAGTTGACACTATTATCCATGTGGTCTCTCGACACTCCATATATGCAACACGAGGGCCTCAATACATCATCTCCTTAGTTATCTCACAAAACATGGATAACAAGTATTTCCTAGGAGATAGGTGTCCTCGTCACATCCTTGTCATAGTGATTATCCTTACATTGTTGGTCAATGACACAAGGCATTTTGAAATAAGGCTACAAAGGTTATATATAAACTATGCTTCTCACCTATTAAGTGATTTTCTTTTCTCGATTGATAAAATTGTTTCTATAAGGAACACTTGGTGAAATTAACAATGATGAAATTAAAAAAAATCAATACATAATATCCATATAGTCTAATGCATGATGTAAAAAACAACTCTAAACTAATAAATGATCCAAAATTTCAAAGGGGGTATGAAATGAAACAACTATCTCTACGATCTTATACATTTCCTACTCTACTAAACTACTTATAGCACTATAATTTCCATCAAAATAATAAATCTTTAGAATTTTCCCTTTACATGCAGTAACAACTTTTCTCCATCAAGGTGGCTAGGGTAGAAGGAATTTATCCCTAAGACATCTTCAATCCTATAGGGACCCAACCATATATAAGTCGTCAAACTTTCCATGCCTTCTAAGTTTCTATTTCTTTTTATCCCACATAAGCACTAGGGCACCCTTTTGAAAAATCCTTGGACAAGCCCTTTTGTTGAATGTTCATTTGACCTTTTATTCACTCTGAACAAGGTGATCAAATTCCTTCCATGGATTCTCATTAGGCTCCACCAGATGATTTTCTCTTGCTTGAACTATTTCATGGTTCAATGTGAAATGTTACAGCAACTGATACACTGGGATCTTCAAGTGAATGGGTAATTTACCATACATCTTGTATATCAACTCAAACAAGGTTTTCCCTTAATATTCCTTTTTTGTGATTTTATCTACCCATAAAACATGTTTGATTTTTCTATCACAATTCTTCTTATTATTAACCATAATTTTCTTGATTATATCCATTGAATTCTTATTACTTGATTTTGTTAATCTCTTCCCCTATGGATAGTAGTTGTATGAATGGGACAAGATAATGTCGTAGTTGAAACAAAAACATGATAAATCTGCTAAGTTTAAAGCTTTGGCATTATCAATTTTTATATTTGTTGGGATGTTGAATGTGGAAATTATCTTGTCCTCTAAGAATTCCATAACCACTTTGTTGGTTTCCCTCTTTGTGGGAATTGCCTCTACCCATATGGTGCAATAATCAGTGACTATGATAATCCATTTAAAACCATTTCTCAATTTTTCTTTGAATTCTCTAATGAAATCCAAGCCCCACCATTGAAAATGTTCTTCTATAACCATTGTATGCAAAGGTAAAGTGACCAAATGCTACTTACCTGGAAATAGCTGACAAGGTTGACATGATCTAAAAAATTAGTGGACACTAGAAAATATGGTCGACCAATAGTAACCAACTCTCAGGATCTTGTTAATTGTATTCCTAGCAACATAGTCCTCCAAAAAAACCTTCATGTAACTATGACATAAGTATTTTGGTTTCCACATCATCAACATATTTTAGAATCAATCGATCGGGATTCTTCCATCCCAATCCTCCTTGAATCACAAAGTACTTTGACGCTTTCAATCTCAAATCCCTTCTCTTATGATCCACTAAATGGTTTGGGCACGATAAGTTCTTCAAGTAATAAACACTGTATGCATACCATTCATGTACTTCTGATTCTTCAATAACAACATAAACCATCTTTGGACTATTTTTCTTATTCATGTTCAGGTCCCTCTCATTTCCTTCCATTAACATCTGGGCTAACCCTTTCCATTTTATCAGTGTGGTTGGCTTAATTTCTAGATCATACTCATGTATCTTGGACACCTATTTACCCTTGACACCTAAGAAGTCTTGTTGAGCCAATATATCCTTAATAGCCAAGGTGTGGAACATAATCAATTATTCTGTAATACCCCACATAGATTCTAAAATCTTTCAAATATTGAACCAGAGCATAGGCATGTTTCTCCATGATAACATATTTTTTCTCTGAATCTCTAAGTGCCTTGCTCATAAAGGTGATGTGTTGCTCCATATTTTGATCATTCCTTTGTGATAATACACTTGCAATAGTATCCCTGAGAAGTAAATGAAAATATCTAAAATCCCTTTGAATAATCAAGGTTTACTAGAACTAGCGCTAAAACAATGACTTCTTTTATCTTCCTGAATGCATTCTTAGTCTCATCATCCCACTTAAATTCTTGATTTTTATTTTGCAAATTTGGTATTGGTTTAGTGATCTCTGCAAAATTTGGAATGAATCCTATGATGAAACTTATCTCACTGAAGAAATATTGCACTGATTTATTACATCTAGGAAATGGAATCTGTTGAATTGCATCTCTTCTATCATGATCTATCTTAACACCTTCTTTTGATATTATATGCCCAAGGAACTTTCCTTCATCTACTTTGAATACTGACTTCTTGGGATTTAATGATATCCCATCCTTTCTACACCTTTCAAATACCTGCTTAAGATAATGAACATGATCACTTATCTCGTTTGAAAATACAATCAATCCATCTTGGTAGATCTCAATGATATTATTGATAATATCCTTGAAATCAAATTCCATGGCCCTATCAAAAGTAGATCCAATGTTTAACGAACCAAAATACATCTTAAGATACTCATATGTTCCCCATGGGGTAATAAACGTTGTCTTATGTTGATCCTCTTTCTTTACCAACACTTGGTTATATCTTGAGAAACCATCCAACATAGATAACATACTTGAACCCATAACCTTTTGTAACAAATGCTCCATGTTAGGAAGTGGATAATTATCTTTAAGGGACAACTAGTTGGGATTCTTGAAATCAACGCACAACCTAATTTCACCATTTTTTTTTCTTACCACCACTAAATTTTCTATCTAATATGAATTCCTTGTAGGATAAATGATTTGGGTAGTCAACATCTTTTGTAGCTCTTTCTGAACAAGCAGAGACAAGTTAAGATTTATATGTCTTTTCTTTTCTCTGAAAGGATTTGCATCTTTATTTAATGGAATTGTGTGTTGGATGATATCTCCCTTGTATGATTTAAGATAATTATATGACCACACAAACACATCCTTGTATTCTCTAATATGGTTCTCTATCTCTTTCCTTTCTTCTTATGAGGAATTTTGTCCAATCTGGATAAGATTAGGACTTTCTACTGACCGCAAATTCACTTCAAATCTGTCCTTAGGCTTGCTGATTTCTTTTTTCTCCTGTTACATATCCTATATGTTAAAAATATTCTCTAAAGGAATAATCCCATTTGGAATATTATTATCTCCTATCTCCATCACTTCTGGGTCATGATCAATTTCACCCTGCCAATTTATTTGATACTGAGCAAATTCCTGAAAGTTGTTCAAAAACCTTATTATTTGTGCATCATCATGAAAAAATTTCCAATTCTCAACGTTGTATAGTACATAAGGTTTGAAAATGGATTCCATCTTATTTTCTCTTGCTATTAATTCTTTACACGATTGTAGAGAAAAAACTACCATTGCCAATGTATTAGCTTTCACATTCTGGTCTCTTGGGACATTGTCTATGGATAAAGAATCAAATAATTATATTGTATTCTACATTGCATTTCTATGTTTTTTCAACCTGCCATTCTTTGCAGCAAATTGATCCTTACCTTGCATGTCCACCAAATCATAATTACCAATGACTTTCAAATCCTCATTGACTATATTTCTAGTCAATTCCAATCCTATAAATAATGCTTCATATTCTGCTACATTGTTTGTGCAATCAAACCCCAGTCTATAAGAAAAAAATTAATATTACCTCGAGAAGAAGTGAAAACCACTCTTGTACCTACTCCAATCCTAAATTGGGCTCCATTGAAGTGCATTCTCCAATTTGGTTGACTATCCCTCTTCAAAACATTCTTTATCTTAGGGGCTAAAGAGTTAGCCAATATTGCAGAATTTCCTAGGTCATATTTTGTACAAACCAACTCATTCATTGGATCATTAGGATCTTACACATGGTATCTTGTTTAATGTTCTCTATATAATGTGACAAAGTTACCTTCACATGTTGGAATGGTAGCGTATGATAAATCCCTCTAGATACTACCCCCAAACTAGTTGCCCACTTTATTGATAATAACATTCCCCATGGATCTGAAACATCAATAACTACTACATCCATCAACACATATATATCTAGGGAGGAAGATAACTTAACATTAAGATACTTGATTATACCAAATACTTTAATTTCTTTTGAATCCATAACACACATTTCTGTAGGGGTAAGTGATCTTAAAGCTCCATTGATTCATGCATTTAAAAGGCATAACAATCATGGATTCCCCTAAATCTAGAATACAATTATGAAACAAAAATTCATCTATCATCAATGTCATGAAGGAAGGGGAGTGGTTGACATATTTCTTCTTTGATTCATTGATTGCAACACCACATGACAATCTTCATTACAACCCAAGCAACTTCTTTAACTTTTCATTTTGAGACAAAAACTTTATTAGCTCAAGAAAAGGGATAGGCACATTCAAATTGGATATAACATTGTTCAAATCAATACTTAAATCATAATATGTACTTACAAAAGGCCTCGCTGATGAAAATTCCTTGGCGGCTCCAACTATTGAAACAAGTTGCTTATTCACATGAGCCTTTTGATTGATCTATCTTTCTATTTCAAGTTTCTTTGGAACTACATCATTTTTCTTTTGATAAGTAATCTACTCTTTATCCCTCATCTTCTTTCATAATTTCTCCTGAGTGGGATTTTGACCATACATCCTTGTGATTATGTTTGAATCTATACTTTTACCCTTTATTTGATTCATATGGTCTTCAAAAATAACATACAATTTTCCTACTACATTCCAAACGAGATCGTCTTCCCCAACATAATTCATGTTATCAAACTCATTAATATCTTCATTATTTGCTTCTTTGGCCTACCTTCTAGACCCTTTGGTTTCTGGACATGAATCTTCATCATGAAATCTTGACAGGTATGGCACCATGACATCGTTTCATGGTCAACTACATTATTAGGTTTTAGAGGAACTGGAAGCCTTTGGTTTTGAGGACCTCTATTTCTATCTCATATACTATTTCCACATGGTGGATATTGATTATGCAAGGCTCTTTCCAGTTGAACCAACCTATTTTTCATAAAAATGTTCTATAGAGTGAAACTATATTCCATGTGCCTTATGGCTTCGGTTAATGGTGTTATTGGGTCAAAAGTTAGGCTATCTGTATTCATTGTTCTTGCTTTAAGCCCTACCCTAGATGTAGTTTCTCTTAAAAAACCAAGCAAGTTGGACTTGCGAGAGGCTATCATATTCTTCTCAGTCTTCACCATCGACTCTTGGTGTTTTGAGATTTTGTGGATCTTTTGACCTTATTCATCCCTTATTTGAAAATCAATTTCTCCATCAAATGCATCAATGTAGTAAATAAAAACAATTGCCTCTGGGGGTTTATCATTTTCATGTAATCTTTGCACTATTTGACTGAACATTTTGTTGAACTCCTCTACAATTTCATTTTCATTTCTTTTTTCACTACTCAAAGCAACCAACAAATGCTTATTGTCCCTACATTCTCCCCACTTTTCCATGAAATCATTCTCCAATTGTTCTTTTGTGCTAATACTATTATCTGGCAACCTTGTAAACCAATATATGGCATACTTCATGAGTACATCTAGATGTCCAATATTGTACCTTTCAAATCATAGCCATAAATGTGTTCCAATGATCTCTAGAAAATACAATATTATTTCCTTGGGATGTGGACAATTTATCTATCACTTTCTATAGTATATCATGAGGATACCCATTGATGTTTGAAAATTCTAGAGGCTTGTAGTTCTCATCCAACCAAGGTGCAACCATGTATTTTTGAGGACTAAGGGGTCTTGAGTTTCTTGAGAAAATATGACTTACATATTCAATAAAATCAAACCCTTGATTACTTAAACTTTGTGATCCATAGGTTTTCTTGTTCACTCTTCTTGTATAATATCTTTCTAGTTTCAAAATTGGGTGAACAATACCATGTGAAGAGCTTCTTATGGAGTATTTCTTGGGTAAATTCTCTTTATGTGGTGATCCAAAATGGATATGAACAAGCGAATGGTTGTAAGACTCAATACTTGCAAATGTAATTCGATAATGAATGAAGGTTAGATAAACTACAAGGACAATGCAAGTGCAAAACAAATTAAATGAGACAAAGAAAAAACAAAATTGAATAAAATAGAAAAACGAAAATAGGAGAGAAAAGAGAGAGAGAGAAATGTGAACTGATATGTCAGTGTCTTGGCCTTCCCATTACCCTCCAACTCTCCTATATCTCCTTGTAACTTGAATCTTAAAGGGTCTTTTGGCGAAAGAGGGAAGTATGCATAAAGAGCCATGCACTGCATTGTAACCAAAGATTGCAAAAAGAGAGAACTGAGCAACCATTCAAAGCCGGTTTTCCCATTTGGGTTTCCAGGGTAAATACAATGTCTTTGTGTATGGATTTCTCTATGGTTGTGGAGTAATTCCTTTATGTGAAATTATGCTTTTATTTTGTTTAATGTGCAACTCTGAGTGTGTTAATGATGATAATTAAGAATGGAAAGGTGAAAATATTGTGTATGAGTTATTTTTGTTCTTGGAGATGCTTAATATGTCGCTAGTAGTTGAATTCATGGTTAAAATGGAGAATTCCCCATTGTATTTATGTTAACTTCACTCAAAAATTCATTTTTCTATTAATAGTTCGTATTTCAATCACTGCTTGGTTATTTTAATGGCAGGATAATTCAATCTCAATGGCTCATATAATAGGGTTGTTGCATTATTGTAGAAAGTTTCCAATTTTTATTTTTCTTGTTTATTGACTGTTGAAGGGAAAAACGTCATTGTTTCTTGCCATGGTTTCCACATGCTATTTTCTTGTTTTTCAAAGCTTCAATTATTGCTTGTAGACTATTGAGATACCATACATTGCTCAACGATTAGTTGAAACCTATCCACAATATGTATGAGCCATTGTTGAGTGTTTGGGGGCCATACATGAACCGTATAGGATGTACGCCCAACACTATAGTGGGTCTCTTCCTCCACATGTTTGCCCTTCCCTTGCTTGCACGTGTGTACATAGACTTGAATTGTCAAACCATTACTTTAAATTTTGTCTCATGCATTGGAATCCAATGCTAAGAGAGCATCATATATTTTGGATTAGAATAATGGCTTGAATGAAGGTTATTAGCATGTATTTCCTCTCTTAATGATGTTCAAATAGGTGGGTTAAACACATAGTTGTTTCCCTATTGTTTTAAGTTATTACAAAGACTTCATAATAATGCGAACCATGTATTCTTGTTAGTGATATGAATTGATTGAATAATGACCATCTCATGCATACATTAATGAATGGAGTTTAATGTTAATGATGTTTGAATTGGAGTTGATCATAAGAACATGAAACTTGTGAAGCCATTATGATTATTTGATAATTGTTGGTGAATCTCCATTCATGTCATTATAATCACTTGGGAAGAATACATACATATTGATGAGTAGTGCCTTGCAATGAAAGTTGTAGTCGATCCCCGAGGGTAAGATCAATTGGTCTAGAGCCAGACGTGAGCTTATCATGTTTGTTGTTAGTCACTGGTTCAACTCTCTTGATTCCCCCGATGCGAAGCCTTGTAATCAGGGTCGACAATTTACCTCAATTACCATCCATGGAACATGGTGAAGTATTCAGAGGATTTTCCACGAGTACATTTCCTTGGAAAACAATGAAAGTTGTAGTCGAATCTTGACTACATACTTATGGTGATTGCATCATGTTACCACACAATCGAGCACCTTAGTGCAAATCCATAACAAGGCACAAGACTAGTGGAACATTAGAAGATATCACAATTGACAACCTAGTAAACAAATTCCCTCTCTTTAGTGAAGGAGTAAATCCAGCACAAGGGAGGCTTCCCTAGTAGCTTCCAAGAATCCCTAGGCAAGACACTATCAATTATAGGGCCTCACAGTTACCTACTAAATATACCACCAATGAAATAAGATAGACAAAGTAAGAATAAGGTGGTAAGTAAAATAAGTTTCCAAATTTGAAGAGATGAGGATCTAGGTCAACCTATGAGGTTTTCTAAGTCAAATTAAGGCTCAAGAGGATCCCCAAACACTACAAAAGAAGAAAAATCTAAAGGAAATTATAAAACTTGAAAAATATAATAAATTACAATAGGAAAACAAGTTATTACATTAGGAATCAAATCATCCCTTTAATAAGTAATAAACCAATGAAACAAGAGGGCTAAAACATGAATTAAATTAAGGTTTTATTTATCGATAAAATAATAAATTCAAGAGGCATATGCCCTAAAACCCTAGACTTACAACCCTAGATGGTTGTAATAATAAATTAGCAATTCATTTTAGGGTTTAACAATGTTTATTAGGTCAACAACCTACGTGAAAAAAATGTCTAGGTTCTTTATGGCTGAAAATGAATATTTGTGGTTATAAAATCCTAATCTAACCCTAAAACAATAAAAATAGAGTAAAATTCAGAAATTGATGATTGACTATTGAGATAGTGACTACTGCCTACTATATTTTTGGGCATATGTGGTCAATTAAGGACTGATTTGGAGAGAAGTGAGTGGATCTAGGGTGATATCTAGAGGTTGTTCACTACTAACCCTGGAAGATCCTCCTAGTATATTAAGGACAATTCAAGGGAAGGTTATTCACTAGTAACTTTCAAAGAGATTTAATAAGAAGGGATTGTTCAAGAAAAATCCAAGAGAAGGCTTAACCAACACTAGAAAGGAAACATTACACTTAAATTCATTCATAAACAAAACCACAAGATAACAAGAGACCACTTACTCAAGAAATATTTCATCCATCAAAACCCTAGCAATGAATATACATGAAGTAGAAAAGCATCCACAAACACATCTTCTCCAAAAATTCTCTCTAACTAGCCATCCATAACATTTTTCATACGAGAGAATGTAGAAGTGGACAAGTAGTGAAGTATCTCCACAAGTAGAAATGATTTACAAGTGATAAGTGCTTCTCTTGTTTGTATGAGAGATATATCACCCTTATAACACAATAGAATCCATAAAAACATAAAATGATTTCTTTATCTCACAAACCCTAGGGATAATGAAATAATGTATAAAAAATACATGATACATGAGTGGATAGGTCACTAATACCCCCAATGATGCCTCCAAAATGAATTAAAGTGGCTCAAACATTAATACCTCCAACATGAAGTAAAGTGGCTCAAACATCAAATCATCCCTCATAAATGTTCTCACAATCTCACACGTGTGGCCTCATGAAGTGGAATTCTCACTCCAAAATGATGTCTAGAGGCTCAAAAGTGATATGTTTCCATGAAAGTGTGCAATATTTCATCCCCAAGTGGTGTTTCATGTCCCTAAGAGGTGTGATGTTTCATCAAAAGGTGCCATATCATCATCAGGAATCCCAAAATCTCCATGAAGGTGCAATGTCCCATTAAATCATCATCAACATGCAACGTCCCATCATCAAAAGGTTCAAAATCGGGCCATGTGTTCTAGGGTGTCTCATAAAAAATATCAACATCCAACTAGAAGTGTGGAATGAACTCTCTCAAGTGGTGAGGATAACGTCCATGAAATTGTGCTAGTATCCCCTCAATGTCCTTCAAAGGATCCAATTGTCAATCAATAATGTGGCTATGTGTAATCCATCATCCGAGGAGGGGATCATGTAGTCCAATGCACCATGAATATCATAGGCAAGGTACAAAATTCAAACACAACATATAAATTGAGTTATGTCAATGCAAAATCCATTAGATATATCTCATTAAGTATCCTCTTCAAACTTTATGCTAGCTTACTAAGTTATACAATTTTCCAAGTTTAGGTATGGGAGGATCATCATTACCCCCTATTAGGTTTGCCAATACCCAAGATAAGAAGCATGTCTAAAGAAACCCATGAATGAGTATGTGTAATGGTATGTGGTATGATTTGGGGTTTACTTCATGAGTGGATGTCATTGACATGCAAGGCCATGTATGATAGTCATCCTCATGAGCACCTTTGTAGAGGGAGCACTTATGCAACGATGTAACATTTCATTAGCATTGTGTCTTTACAAACCCTTATTTTCCTCTTTATTTATTGTTTCAACCTTTTTTGGCTTTTGAATTTGATTTGATAAGTCCTTTTGTTAGGTATGAATTCATTGCATATGACTTGGGGTGATGGTCTCTTAGTGAGGGGGTAGAACTCATGCTTCACTTTCTTTCTTGGTTTTTAGACTTTGTTTTTCTTGTTTGTTTATTTGCCTTGCATTTTGAATTACAATTTTTTCTCTTTCTATATCATATTTTTTTTATAACGTTGCATCAACCTCGGGCATTCAAACTGCTTCTTCTCATGGGATTATGAAGCATGGACCTTTTTGGGATACATGTAACAACCAACCCAAAATAAAGGAAAACAAAGAAAGGATAGATGGAATATGTTATGTATGGTAAGGGATATGGAAACAATACCCCTATTAAGACCCCCCAATAGTACTGTTATCACACAATTTGTACTTGTCCAATCCCAAGACAACTAAATCAAATCAGCGTAACTATAGGATAACTCACCACTTTCACCTTAGTAGGAAATCCCCACATTTTAGGTATGGATGAGGTCCATCCCAAGGGAGGTGTCCTCGATAACCTCAAGGGAACATATAGAAAATGATATAGCCAAGTTTGGAGCACCCTCTCACTGGTACCTAAGTCAAGGTCTATGTCTATAGAATTGAGGAAAATGGATGATATTTGGGTACCTTCATGGAACAAGAACAAATATAGCATGTATATAGCAATTTCCAAGTACCAATATGATATAAAAACCTCCAAAGATAGTAGACAGTGAAAATATATACTAGCTGATACAAAATTGCAGAAATATAAAGGTTTACAACAACAATTAGTAATTTGTAACAACCATAAGAAATTTAGTTCAAAATTGCATGAAATCACAATGAAAACTTAGTATAAACCCAATCGATTGTATTCCAATTATTCCAAGCAATTTATGATTAAGTTAGGCTAGTATTACGTTAGTGTATGCAACAAAATGAAGCAAATTAGATGGCTATATTTGTGTTTTGTAACAAAAACAATAAAGTTAGTGAATTTAGCTAAGCTAGGGTTAGGGAAGGTTAGTAAAATCCTTAGAGAGTAAAGTTTGAGAGTTGTTTGATCAATTCCTTCACAAAGGAGCAACTAAACTAGTTCTCTTTGGGCTATGGAGTCAATTACAACAACAATACAACTTGGAGAAATAAATGATGATAGTAATGTTCTAAGGATGATGAGATGAAGTTTGAGGTGCTAGCACCTTAAGGCCTCAAGATTCAAGACTCAAAAGATGAATTTTTCTAGAGATAAATCTCTTTTGGGATCTAGCAAATTTCTTCTTCTTCCTTAGACTTTTGAAATATATAGCAACAAGTTTCTAGAACAAGACTCCTAAAGCACTAGCACTCTAGGGCATTAGAAGCCTATTCTACACTAGATTCTCTTAGCAATTTAATAAGTGAAAGGATATAGAGAGAGGAGGAAACACCTTATGCTCCTCTCTAAGGTTTTAAGGAAGAAATATCATAATCTTCAATATGAACAAGTAAAATTTATCATAATCATTCAATGCATGAAATGAAAATTGCATATTTTACTTACTTCACCTAAAATAATCAAGCACAAATCCTAGTTGCAGATTTTTCCACCAAGAATACACCAAGAGACATCCAAAAAATAGCTCCTCCAAGCCTAGCACATGAGTAAAAGAGTCCCAATATGCCAAAGAGGGAAATTTTTTTACATCAAGTCCTCTTGTGAGAGGAGGAGTTATGATGAAAAAAAAATGTCAAGAGGTTTATTTATATGAGACCTCTTGACCTAATTTGTCCACTTTAATTGTCAACTTAAAAATATAAAGAGGGTCGAATTCTCATTTTTTTCCCTTATAATTCATAAAAATAAAATTTTGCACAACATAAACCCTAAAAGGGTGACATCATCCCTCTTTTGGGTGACATTGAGCTCCAAATGTGGAACGTTGGGCTGGAAGAATGCAATGTTAGCCTCCAAAGGCCCATCATCATGTTAACATGTGAAAAAATGTCATGCCCACTATCAAATAATCAAATCCATCAAGTTGACCATCAAACCCTAGCCCCAAATGACGTCATGGGCTAGGTGGATGATGCTAAGCCTCCAAAGACTAATCGTCCAAGTGGGGAATGGTGTGAAGCTCATCACCTAGTCATGCCAGAGTGTCTCCAAAGGAACAAACTCCTTCTTCAATGTGCAAATGGTGATCACAATCCTACCCCATACATGGGGTTTTTGCATCCATCCTTGGGCTCCAAAGCCCTCATGAAGGGCCGCACACAATCATCTCCTCATGAATACCTGTCCACCGGGAGAGGTCCTACAAATACAAACAAATGCACCCTCCAAGGATCCATAAATCACAAGAATCATGCCAAGTAAGACACATATAATAATGGAACTACCCAAACATGTGCATCAAACCCCTCTTTTCAAACTAAACAAATGATCAAAGACCTTATACAATTGGTCAAATTTAGGTGTGGGAGGGGTGTCAAGGCATCCTATTGGGTTGGTCAATCCCCAAGTCAAAGGTGTTTCTCAAGGGAAACCTATCTAAGTCATGTATTAGTATGAGGTGGAGTGGGGAAATACTTCTGGGAATTGTGGTTTATGACATACAAGGGTTTTTATTGTCTCATTTATGGGTGCCTTTGTAGAGGGTGTGTTTCCCTTTGTCCGATGCAACATTTTTCCAAGCCCGTTTATTTTCCATTAATTAATTAGAGTGTTTCCAAGTTGGAGATAATAAGGGGCACTAAAAAGGAAAATACATAGGCCACATATGCTCTAACTTGGTTATCATGCTTTTCCAAGTTGAATATAATAAGGGGAACTAAAAAGGAAATTCATAGCCCACATATGCTCTACCTTGGTTGGCATGATTGATAAATTAGTTATTTATTTTACGGGTCCCTCGTTTTTTTGAGAAGCGTTTTATTGTTCTCGGGAACTCAGGGTGAACATATGGAAGGTTTATGATTACCTTTTATATTTTTCCAACTACATTCCCTCTTGGCCTTCAACCCCTTCTTCCCATGAAATTAGGTACAATCCCTTCTTGGGTTAGTGCACATGAAAACCCAAAAGATGATGAGACGAAATGGAAGAAGTATGGAAAGTGATAAGTATGATTAGGAACAGTACGATGACACTTCAAGAAACCCCCTATTAGCACCCCATTCTATAGGGTGACCAACTTACTAGGACGTAATGACACCCACCAAGGTTAAATAAGGCAAAAGGTATAATTTCCAAGCAAATGTTTTGTAATCAAGAAAGGATTCTTTGCAACATATTCAAATGCTTCAATTATTAAAGTGACACTTACCATGAAATTGAACTTATTACCTCATGTAGAAAGACCTGTTTTCCTATGGGGAAAGGCTAGTGTGATGGATG
>ML792105.1:241609-255849 GCA_009831015.1 Picea engelmannii | reverse complement strand
GATAACTATTTCAGGGTATCGGGCAAGGCATGCCTTCACATTTTCTATCATACCATGAGTGGGAATATCCATGGATTTGAACCCACACACATTTCTGTAAGGATTTGTAGTGTTTAAACCCAACTGTTTCATCACCTTTAATGACATCATATTCACACCTGCCCCTAAGTCAAGCATGCAATTAATTAAGCGTTTGTTATTCACTTGCAGAGACATAAAGAATGGTGGATGATCATCATATTGTACCCTGAAATGGTCTGCTTGTAGCATTATGGGGGGATCTTTTGGTTCATCTTGTACCTTGAATAATTTCTCAAATCTATTTTTCATTAAAGGAAATTTGATGATTTCCTTTAGAGGTATTGTTACACTCATCTTCATCAAAGCACTTTCTAAGTCAAAGTTCAAGTCATTGTTGTCATTTTTTGGCAAATCAGGATTGGACAGAAGCCTACTAATTGGTGGAGGTGGAAGTTTCTACTAAGGAATCTTGGGGTCGGTGGGAGGAGCTTGAGGCACTCTCTTTTGTCTTGTATACACTAAAATATCGACAAATTGCATTGTGTTTGCATCTCGCTGCCATCGATCTACATTGTTGTTAGACTTGTTCAATGTGCATTGCATCGAAACAATCATTATTGTTAAAAAGGGAAATAGGGAAAAGAAAGAAACATGGAACAAGAGTTGCAGATGTGCGCTTTTCTAATTTCATTGGTGCACTATTCGTTTTTTGTTCCTTAACATTGTGTATTTGATGTGATTTTGACATAAGGGTTTATTTTCATGTTCATTGAGTTTGGTTTGTTGCTTTCACATGAAAATGAAATAGAGCAATTGCAGGAGAAAAACAAGTGACAAGCAATGTAGGAGAAGAAACTGAAGAACAATATCCCAAGAGAAGGTATGCATGTAATAATTAGACAAGCAACTGCCCTTTTTTTGGTAACTTATATGCATATGCAACAATATATATCAATACTGTATAGTACTATGTATAATCGAAAGTGCATATTTCATCCATGCCTATAGTGTTGGTAGTGAGTTGGATATCCAGTGTTTGTAAATATTTGATGTCCACAACTACAAGTTATGTGCATATTGAATGCTTTATGGAAAAGTGAATAAATTGTCACCTGAGGCTATCTGGGAATTACACAAATGTGCATGTCCTCTGTCATATGTGAATGGATAATGTATTGGATGGAAGTACATTGACTAAGTAAAAAACATTTACCATTACAAGAGATAACCATTGAATTGAGAAAAGACATGCTAGATTGCAAAACAAAATCAAAATTTGGATTATTTTCATTTGAAAAGAACGATATATACAAAGGAAGACTAGTACATTTCATAGAACTGTACTATGTACTTTTCTCATTTGAGAAATGGTTGCATGGATCTGGGCCATGGATTTTGTTTTGTTAATATGTACTTTCCTTGTCGTTTAATGCTTATTTGTTAACACCATCACTTAATGCAGTTGGTGTTATAGTGAAACAAGAAGAGAAAGCGAGGGAAGTGTTGGCATCTGGTGCACACTGGCTTGTTTCTCCAGAAATTGCAATCTGTTGCAGACTTCTAGCACTAAGATTCAATACTTAACAATTTTTGCATGCTATTGGCTTGGTGGTGCTTGACTCATGTCGTACTGGGAGATCAGAAATATGTTATGTTGAATTGTGTGTGTTGTGAATTTGGCTAGGTTGGATACCTACACATTACTTGAGTAAGTGAAAATCATATGTCTGGGTTGTTGTTGTAGCGCCAAATAGCTTTTGGAATGAGTAAGGTCATCCCAGAAGTAGCAGCTTGATTTGGTGTGAATTTGTCTATTCCGATGATTTCTCTATGCTTTGACTTCATGTGAACAAGCAAGGCGTGGGAGTGCTTCATCCTGTATTCCATAAATTGAAGCAGTAATTGGTCAAAGTCCTACAGCTAGAAATTTGTCCAGTTACTGGAGCACTTTCAAATCACACGGCCGAGGTGATTGTTGCAATAGACAGGATCAATGTCATCCTCTTGTCTGGATCCGCTTATTTGATAGCCAAGAAGAGGAGGACAAATGAAATTGATGGAGGGGGAAGTTCGTAGAATGCATCTGTTGGGTTTAGCAAAGGTGTTGATCCATGAAAATACACATAGTATATATCGACAGAGAGAGTTGGAGAATCACAAGAGATTTGAAGAACAGTTCAAGAAACTGTTTTGAAAGGCTAGGGATATTTATCATCGACTGTATGTTGGGTCCCCTTCCCAATAATTTCCTTCTTAGTGAGAGCCGACGTGAGAATGAGACAATGAGATTGCAAGCGATCTGCATGAAATTTTGCCTATAGTAAATCACATGTTTGCTAAGAGAATCCATGGTTGTAGGGACTTTGCAGTTGAAGTATGATTCATGGAATAAATAGATCGGGTAGTTGGGTGGCTGGTATAACTACTCAATTGACAACTAGTGGGAGATCTATTCGTGGATAAATGAAAATTGGTTGGAAATACTATGGCCTTGGCAAGTGGTATAAATAGTTCAAAATACAACTAGAAATTTTCACGGTGATGTTCCTATTTTCAGGATGACTCCATGTCTTAGTGTTCCTGTACTTATGCATTGCAATTTAGATATAGATTCCTTTGATGTTGTATGCAGTTCCAATGATTCATTGTACTCCTAGTGTCCTTTGTACATTGTTGGGCGATAACTATCCAGGCGTGTCGTGCGTGTGTGATCTGGCTATATCAGATTGTTTGACGCTTCGATAGTGAGAAACGATCTATAGTGTTTGTGTTGCCTGTATGAGAGTGTCATCATTTCCAGTGTCCTATGTACTTCCCATTACTTCTCGTGTAATCTAATATACAAAAATGTGCTAACTTGTCAGGTTTTCTTGTAAATTGATAGGTAAAGAAGATTTTGACAACAAATATTCTGAGAGATGGTTACATATTGAGTTAGTGCATCATTTGCATGGGTGATGTGCACAACCTCAATACTAGTAATCAATTCACAGTACTTGTCATTTAGGAGCTTCCTCCAAGTTAATGTCCATGTCATATCGTTCAAGTTTAGCAAGGAAATTTGTCCATGGACCTTCTCTAAATTGTTGCTTAAGAAAGATTGTTACTGGAATATGTGGTGCATATGCTATTAACACAACAATGCTATTTTATTTTTCTATCTGCTATAGGTTTGTTTCTTTAAGATAAACTTGAAAGTTATCAATAATACATAACCAAGGTCGTATTACTTTAAGGCCAGGTGCATAGGGAATATTTACTGACATGTGCTTTCCGAACCTAAGTTAGTCATGGAATACATGAAATGATTAATAGAAAGCATTGCGTATTTAGTAACATGTGCTTTCCGGACCTGAGTTATTCACAGAATACGGGGAGTGATTAATAGAAATCATTGGAAAGATGATAGACAACCACAACATTTACTTCGCACAAGTTCTAATTAGCCTTTGTTTTTTGCAAAACAAATTGCCATAAATCACTCTGTCATCATGCAAATTACTTGGCTGTTAGAGTGCCTGACTGTTAATGTTCCATAGGGTCATGCAATTGTTGTACCACTGATTTATAATTGCTAATGCATTTTGATTGTGGGACATGACTTGAAGTGTTGTGAAAATGCATATAAATCTTCTAGAAGAAAAGTACAAGTTTGTCATAGTGGATAGTGCTATGTGTCAATTTTCACAACAAAGTTTATTACACTTGGAAAATATTTTTTGTTTGTAGGCATTTTGACAGTTTAATCTTGTACATGTCATTAAAATTTTTTCATTTCTATGTGTCGTATCATGTGAAATGTTCTTTTGTGACTTTCATAGTTGATGTGCATCTGTCCTATGAAAAAAAAGACGTCCATATGACAATTTAAACATAGTATAAAATATATTGTATGTGCTACGCATTCACATATTTGTTGTTGCAAGCATGAGAAGTTGGACATGCCAATGAAGTATTAGTATTGGTGCATCACAGACATACTCCCAACAACAGACCCATAGGTAAATTCCTATAAGATATTTTCTATTTGCAGGTTGAAATAGCATGACGAGCTAATAACGTCAATTGCTTATGCAATTTGTAAATTTATATATTCAGTTCAAGCAAAATAGGTATACCTAGAATTGAAGCAATCAATGTTGGGGAGTCAAGTGTGACAAGCATAGGTGAAGCAACTATCCATGAACACCAAGACCAATTAGAAAGGTATGTATATAAAAGTGTACATTTTGCAGCTGGACAATAAATACATTGAAACTGTTTTTCATATTGCTTATTTTCTATAATTTCTATTCCATGATGTATTTTTGCAACTTTGAATATTGTCTCAATAGAGGACTTGAACAGTCGCAGAACTCATGAGGTATTCATTGGAGATTTGATGGTTGTTTACAACACACATTTGGATAAAGTGAATAGATCACACAAAATATTGCGTGTTGACATGACAGATGCAAATGGAATGATGGAAATTACATTGATTTTTCCTGCACACCTCATTGAAAGACATGAGAAAAATATTGTTCCTGGGGCTAGAATATATATTACAAATTTAAAAATTCTACCAAAAAATAGTTATGACCATGGTGATTGTGATCGTGTTATATCGATACTTGAATCAACTATTGTCAAGACAATGTCTCATATCTGAAAATAATACAATTTCATACCAGGAACAACAATCAAGCAATTTGCAAGTAATACATACATGTATCCACTAGAAACTATTGGAGTTGTCATCACGTTGGCTAGGAAAGTTGGATCGCAATATTGTTTGCATATAAAAGATGGAAACACAGAGGATCGCAAAGCAACAATATGCTTTTCCACTGTCAATTGTTTTTTTTTTTATATGTTGTTATATATTAGGTGTAGCTATATGACAACTACAATATTTTATGTATCAACTGCAATTGTTCAAGACATATGGACATTTCTTCGCTTCACTGGAACAATAATTGCAAACATGGAAATTTCCCATTTTTCTATTTAAAAATATAACCAAGAGGATATATGTAAAATAAAAGGTGTTCTGCACAACATAGTTGCCACTTATAACGTAACTCACAACAAAAGTGGTCAAAGATTTGAAAAACCAACTAGGTCAACAAATCTTGTAACTATAGATTGACAACTCTATCAACAAATCTCGTGTACAAGACTATTTGAAAACATATTCATATATATATATATATATATATATATATATATATAGCCTAAATTATTACATTTTGTACTGTATAAATAGGTCGAGGGTACAATGATAACAACAAATGTATATTCAACTCCATTTGAACATGTTTGTGAAATTTGCAACTCTCCTATAGGGGCTTCTGTTTTGATAAAAAAATGCAATGTTTGACTGTGTGACGCAGACCTATCGGCCCTTGGGCCGAGAGCCGCTCACAGGATCGTCTTTTATCCCCTTGAGCCGAAGCGGCTCCTTCGATTCCCTGTTGGAATCTACAATTTATCGATCCACAGGTCCTTTTTGCAACTTGCAATCTCGCGAGTTCATGAGTTGTGACTCTCGACTCTTCCTCTCCAGTCTCGCGATACCCAAGATCGTGAAATGGGTACATCTCTTCCTTTATCAGCTCCCTCCGTGCGTGACCACTGGCTAGGATTAATTACTAACACCTCTCGCTACTCGCTACTTCACGAGTTTCAACGTCCAACCTCGGAACCTTCCTTTCATGAACCCCCAAGAGGCGATGTTGACTTTTCTCCTCGCGTTCTCACTACTCGTGACTTCGCGAGTCGAAGGGTTGAACTCTCATGCTCTGATCTCGCAAATCCCTGAGACGCGAGAGGTCAACGGGTGTTGACTCCTTCTCCTGGTGACGCATATCCGCCTGCCAATCACGTGGGCCCCCACCTTATGGTTCTGCCACGTGTCCACGCTCGTGCCCCAGATCTCGGCACTTCGCGACTTTTGCAATCGAAAGTGACTCCTTTCAACCTTCGAACCCTCGAACGCGTGATAGGTGATGGGGTTCCTGATCCAATGGTCCTCCCGTGACCTAGATCCAACGGCTATCCTCGCTCATCGAAATTTCGCGACTTCGCGACTTGGAGCACCCAACTCTTGGCTCTCACCCTGCGAACCTCCGAGTTCGCGAGATCCCTAGATCTGTGCCACCTGTCCTCCTCCGATGGACGGTTGCGATTCTCTCGTGACTTCGCCACTCATGAAGTCGAAGAACCTCCCTCTCTGTCCTTCGATGTCCGAATCCCTGATAGAGTGGATCTTGTGACACGTGTCCTTCCAATTGGACGACTCATATTCTTTCGCTATTTCGGGACTTCGCCTTTCGCGATTTCACGAATCTTGCTATGAGGCTTTCGGTTCTCCAACTTGCGAAACCACGAAATGGTCAACAAAGGTTTGACCTCTGTGTCGACAAGTACGCCACCTGTCCACTCTGTGTTGTTGGATTATTTTGCACCTTCAAACCTTCGAACTCCGAAATGAGTATCCATGGGTGATCCAATGGCCCTATTTCTCCTGAGCTTACACTTAGAAAAACGCTCACCATAACCTTCTTTCTCCTCTACAAGATCCGACGGCTTCTGGGACATCGTGAATTCTCCATGGAGAATTCCGACCGTTAAATTTATCCTTGACGATTCCTGCAAAATGAACAAAGTGTTCCCTTACAGAACTTGTCCTCCTGCAAAAAAACTTTGTTGCGCCTCCTTCTGAAAATTTAGGGCACTAACTCTTTTGAGCTTTTACCACAACCTAGAGTCTTCAAAAAGACTCATGCACTCACTCCTTGCGGAAACTCTTCAATACTTCCAAGTATTGAATTCTTCGACTCTGTGCACTCTCGGCGACAATAGTCTTTCACTTCTTCCCTCAGGTTGCAAACCCTGAGAATCTACTCAGCCTGCGCACACTTTGCACGGCTCCTATGCTTAACTTGCACTTTTACGAGAATGAGAACAATGTTATCTCTCCTGAGCTTGCAGAGACGAACTCTAACTTCTGTCAACGCACACCTTGCAGACAATTTCACTGCACTCCTTGCAGGAAAACTCTTGCTCAGATAGAGAAACAATTGAAACTCATTCCTTACTCTCCCTCTCTTCAGATTTCAGACATTTAATATGAAATCATACATTCACGCATCAAAGCAAATGCATAACAGAGAGTAACCAAGCATATATCAATCAACATGTACAAACATAGAAAGCAATTGAACACCATGAGTCTGAACTAAATATCTTTGTATTAATCCAGAACCTCGATACATGGGTTTTTACTCTACACAGCTCTTTGCTTCTGCTCTCCTATGCTCTCTTGATTGATTATGCTACTAATGTTACAATGATACAAGTGAGGGTGTCTATATATGTTTTCCCTCCGGCTCCTAAAACTGTCTAATCTAAGAATTCAAAGCTACCTACTTACATTTACTAGCATAAATGCCTCTTAGTCCTTCAGACGAGAGCGGGACGCTCAAGGTCTGATTACAATCTACGAGTACACCCTTTCTTAATTGTTTCATTTACATTTGGCGTATCAAACTTCAAAACATTCAAACAATTTATCATGTGTCAAAATGCGTTGGCACTTGCCCCATGCTCGCTTGTTGTTGGCGATGCTCCTGCATCAATGTGTAAGATGTAATCAGAGATGCCCTTTTGTATATAAACATTTCCCGGGGGTTGGTTTATGTACAATCGACAACAATAATGTACAATGCACTTCCAAGGAACCTACATTACAAGAACTACTTTCTGGCCTAACAAAAATGCAATATCAAATATATTTGCAAAATAAACCCAAAACATTTTATATGTTGCACAATTTTCGAGTACATGGAAAATTTACATTAAATGAAGACAGCGTCGTGTTGCTTTTCAATTTCTTTGTACATATACTATAACTATAATCTAGTTATTATTTTTTATATTGTCAAAAATGTTGATGCGTAATGTCATATACATTGTATATACATATTTCCTATGTAGCTATTGAATACCAACAATAGTGTATGCATTGAGTCAAATGTGTTTGTTAGACACGGTTATCATTGCAGTGTCGTTCTATTGCATTCTTTGCAATTCAATTATGTCAAAATTTTGATGGACATTGGACTAGATGTTTAGGATGTTATTGGTCATGTTACATTGCAACATTGATATATTGTTACAAGAGCTAGATTTCAATTTGGATAAACTTTTGATATTCGATGCTTCGAATATAGTTGTTGCTATGGAATTTGAAAGGAAACCTTGATATATTTAGCGAATTTGATGTTGTTTGAAAATGTGATATGCATCTATGCTGTTAGTGTCAGAAATTGTTGCTAAAAACAATTTCGCACGATCATTGTACAAGAAATTACAAGTACATTTGTTCTACTTATATATATTGATATGCATCTGTATATTGCGCTTCTTCTCTGAATATACTTTTTTACATTTGCATATAGTGAAAGTAAGAATAGAACACGTGATAAAGTTTTTGCATAAAAATCAACTTAGGAATTTTGAAGCTTGCTTATCGATTATAGCATGGCATGGAATAATCAATGTAGTTTCAATTGATTTAACCAAATTGGCCTGACTGAATATTATTTCTATTTCTACGGTATCTATGATAAATGTGTCATAAAAAAATACTAACAATAATGTTCAAATTGGCCTATATATAAAAAAAACACATTGTTATGTTGCTGCATTAAATCATATATTAAACACGAAACTTGGTAAATGCAGGAGTTTTAACAAAAATCTATATATGGCATAAATTGTCCACAAGTTTGCTGCTTGAATTCGATGATTGAAAATTTGACAAAAGTATACAAGTCTTCTGTTGTTCCAGAGTTTATACTTAAGGCTTTAAAGTATAAAGTCTAGGCATCCTAAAAAGTAAAGAGGGTTTAAAATATATAAAAAGAAATATAGTTCTTTAGGAAATAAGCTATGGCTGATTTCTGAGTTGTCTTTGTCTAGCTTCAAATCGTTCCTGGATGCTTATGTCCTGTTCAATGGCTGCCCATGAACGTTCAAGTTCAACCCGGGTGGTGGTTGTCTCTAGGATAGTGTTAAACAAGGTTAACACGATGTTGGTTTGATATGTGAGGCCAGGTGCTATATTAGGCTGCCTTGCAACAGGTACAGTCATGGAGGAAGAGAAGGTTTAAATATCTGTTGTTTTTAAGTTTGTTGTTTCTATTTTAGATTATATGAGAAAAGTTCCTAAATTTAAATTAATAACATAACAATTTCGAAGGTCGTTTCCCGTATCTGAGTTAAATTGAAAATAATGAATATGATGAAAGAAAACATAAAGATGTTCAAACAACATGAGGCATCAATCATGGAAGAATATCACTTTGTGACAGAAGAAGAAATTAGACGAGTAACCTTTAATGAAGCATAAAATATGGTAATCTAAATAATTCACAGGTCTTGTGTCTGCTAATAGCAAATACAGAGGAAAATATGTGAACAATCAGATGACTAACTAAGATATAACTACAATAGATGTTGTACTAAGTTGTAGTTAGACATTCATCAAAGATATATAACAAATGGTTCTAAATATGAAAGAACAAAAGAACACATGACTCAGGATCGATGGAATATGGAGTCTTCGATTTGCATTTGTCTTAATTCTTGTAAAGGAGAAATTTCTCTGCTACAATCGTCCAGGAAAAATCCTTCTCTAAGTCTTTTGAAATTATATTTATACAAAGGTTCTCAACCCTAGACAGTTGGAACTTTCCTTACTCCTAGATATTTAACGGTTACAAAAATAAAGACTTGAACCGTTTCACTGGTTTCTTTCCTATCTTCTTACATACACCGGTATAACAGGCAGCATGTATCGTTTCATCATTTCTTTGAAGTACTTGCTTCACTTGGCTCAAGACACTTGACACACCTCCTTATAAACCGCGCTAATCTTTACGAAGGCTCTGACACATCCTTTGCTTCAAACATATACAACTTCCTCTAAATTTTCGGCAACCTGTCCTCAATCCTTTTATCCTCAAATTTTACTGATTGTAACTGTAAGTTTGGCTTCACCAACCATTTGTCCATTTGTGCAACATTGACCTGTATCAACTGTGAAATTTCAACCTAAGCTTCATGTAAGCTTTATTTGATGTTCAGTTGATGTTTTATAACATTGATTTGTCCTAATAGTCCAGGACAATTGCCCTTTCCAATGCCTAGCGATTTTTTATCCAGCGCATTGAAGGTCTCTTCACAATATTCCTTTACTTCTTTGGCCAATTTTTTTCTCTCAACTATATTGGCTTCCCATGTTTTTAGTAGTATGTCTCCTCTTATTTGTTCTGCGACAGACAACCTAGGAATTACTGATACTTCTTCTTTAGCCAAAAATATGACTTCTTTTTTAAAAGAAGCCTGGGCTGTTGTAGCCTCTTTCTTTTTGAAAGAAATGTTCTCTAATGATTTACTTACTTCCCAAAAATAGTTTTGAATGATCTCTACTTTAGAAAATAGGTTTTGTTGTTCTGCCTCTAGCTTCTGATTCACTTCAAGTGCCTGGGCTTGGAATACCGTTATATTTACCACCTGGCTTTCAATAAAACTCAATTTATCTTGCAACTACCTTACTAATTCCTTTTGCTGAATGACTTGCCCTTGACTTGCTTGCATATTCTTGTACATCTCATCTAAACTTGACTTGAACAATTGGATTTCCTATTTGTCAATAGCTCCAACCTGTTCAAGTCCTTTATTTATCTCATCTCTAATATTTTTCTCTGTGTTCCTTATTTGGCTTTGCAACTGGGCTATCATTTGATTCCTTTGTTTCAACCTTGATTTCAAATTATCAATTGAAAACAAGTTGGCCACAGCGAAAGCTCCTAAAGATCCTGCTACCTCTGTGGGAAAGTCTTCCTCTTCTAGATTTTGTCCATCCACAAGTATCCTGTACTTTTTTACCAATGTACCTTCTTTCATGTGCATTTCTTGTTTCACTACAACTTTTCTTTGTTTACTGAAAAATAAGTCAGAGGAAGGTATTTCTTCAATAGAGATTGGGGTAAGGTCACTTACGTACATAGCTCTGATATGGGGAGTCCCAAAACTTGACTGTAAAGGAGTCAATGCTATAATAGGACTGCCTAACTCTATGAGTTGTGTTCCTTTTGTTGTTTTGGGGGTATCAGTAGGAATAGTTGATGATAAAGGAGAAGCCATTTGATTTGGTTTTAAAGGTGTCTCAGATTTAGAATCTGTTTCAGACTCTGGATGCTCTGTCTACGAAGTTTCTAATCTTTGTGAAGGCACTTCGGGATTCTTTGGTTTTTCCTCTATAGTCCTTTTATCCAAAGACTTTGGTTCAAAACCTGGAGGTATAATTTCTTGTTCTGAAGGAGGGGTTATCGATTCTCTCTGAAGTATCTTGGGAAACCCAACTCGTCTGTGCTTTTGGAAAGCAAGAAAGTTGGCCTGTAGATCAGGAGGTAACACTTGGACTCTGTCTAATATTTCCTCATAAGCTCTGATTCCTTTAAATATGTCATCACAGGGGGAGTCTTCATGCTCATATGTTTTCATATTGCAATGAGCTAGATGATTTCCCACAATTTGATGTGGATCATTATTTTTGAGTTCAAGATATACCAGTTTAATGTCCTCTAATGCTGCAACTTCTACCTTGGAATGACCAAAATTCAGCAGTGAAAACCTCCTGATCTGTATAGGAAAAGCTGGCCATAATTTCTTCTGAACTGGTTTTAACTCTTGCCAATGCCTCCTGTTATTATTTGGTAAGCCACTTCTCTACACACCAGTCTATCAGGGAGAAATTTTGGGAGAGCATGAGGGGGAATCGAACATCTGAAGACTCTGACATAAGATAAATTCTCTTCGATAAACCAATCTGCAACTGTTTTGAGGTTTCCCATGATTTGCTCCAAAATCTGAGTGGGTGGGTATCCATACAATATTTGGTGCACATGAATCACTACATAGTGACAGATTTCATAAAATAAATATTTTTCTTTTTCTTCCCATAGTTGAGAGTGATATAAATGGATGGGTTCTACATAGGTTGGGTTCCAGCTCCAATTCATCAATGGAAAAGGGGTCATATAACAGCTAGCATCCATGACATACGCAGACATATAAAAAGACGCAGGTTGGCCTTTAGAATTTTCCGTTTCGTACTCAACAATATCCTTGGTTAGGTTATATGATAGAATCTTATCCCAATTGAAGGTGAAACCCTTGGCTTATAATTGGCACCCATTAGTTGGGAAATGGGTAGGGATTTTCCTCCCAAATAGTCTACATAACATCATTGATATATAGACCATATATTCATTTAACGATGCTGTGGCATAAACACCATGGGTATCAGCTCTAAATTTCGCTGGAATTCCCCACCATGTTTTGATTATATCTGGATAGGTTTGGTCAAATTCTATACACTCCTTTCATTGAAACTCTTCTACGAATTCGACATTATAAATATATTTAGAAGCAGGGGATAGCTTGTACATTACTTGAATGTGTTTTGGCCTGAAAGAGCTAACAATGACCTTTTGATGGTTTATTATGCTCCTAGTCTACACATCAGTGTTCATCAAAGCCCAGTTTATCATGTCATTGTATGGACTGAGCTTCGGGCGTGTAGTTATTTTATGAAGCTCAACCTCTGCTATAAATCTGAGTTTAGTTCCAGTTTTATCAGTCTTTTTGTCTCCAAAATCATCTGGGCAATTCCTAACCTCATGTTCCAAGATTTCAAAGATTTGCATCCAGGACCTGACCGAGTCTACAACGTGTGGTGATCAGGGGATCAAATTTTGCTCAAAAATTCAAAGTGCTCGGAATCACTTCAAACCAGACGAGTGCGTAGGCCTCGTCGTTGCGAACCCAACACAACTTGTTTCATCTCAAACAGACGTCGAGAGCGAGATATATTGAAATATGTTCATGAAGTCAAACAGGCAAAAAAAAGTACGCTGACTGTACAGTCCGTACAGGCTGACATGGCAGGGTCGTACAACCGTACTATGACATGGCATGTGATGACGTGGTAGAGTTTGGTTGGTTGTTGAGGGCGAATGATATCTCAACATGTGGCATTGTTTGGTCAAGTGATTGGGCGCCATGTGGCCCAATCATGGGCTACCACGTGGCACCCCGGTATTGGTTGATTGTTTTGTTAAAATGTATTGGAGTCCATGGGGTTCGACCCCCGGACCTCCCCACCATGTAAAGTCTTCACAACATCCGCCCGACCATTGTACCACCGATTGTTTCTTATTACATATGTGTGTTTTATTGTATTTAAGTTCACATATTATTGTATTTGGCGGGGGGGTGGGGCCGGGGCTTAGCCCCGGCCCGTGGTTTTGTTACATAACATATGACCTGTGGTAATATTGTGCGCGGGAGTTGTTGCGATGGAATGTAACCACCACATTGCATACGGTTGTGTTCCTTTATACATATAACCATACGAAGCGCGGAGGGGCTTAAGTTTCAAACGGTTGGCAAACGGTTTGGTTTTAAAAGCCCGAGGTCATATTGTAACTTCCCATGTACCCAGGTGCTAGGCGGTTAGGGGTTGGCGCGCCCATAACCGTCCTACAGTTTGCACTGTTGGTGCAGTTGCACCCGGTGCTAGGTTTTCACGCTATATATTGCGTGTGTGCCAGGTTCATTCAAGAAGGGTGCATTTTGTAGATGTAGAGACACCAAGCTTGAAGGGGGGACTTCTAGGAGGCCTAACTTCTTCGTTTTTCGACCGATTGAGGTGCCGAAAAAGCCCAGCTAGGGGTTTTTGGATGCTCTGAAGACATTGGAGCAGTCTGTTGGTTAGTTTAAGAAATTAATAATAATGATCCATTGGAAGCTGGACCAGGAGATGTAGCCCAAGAGAGGGGTGAACTCCTTTATCAATTGTTGTGTTTATGTGCTTATGTTCATTGATTATGTTGTTGTTTATTTGTATCTTGCATGAGTAATCCTTTAAATTAATGTGTTGCAAAATTGATCCATTTGCTTTTAACACATAAAATTTACTTGCAAATAATTTCAAGATTTCAAGTCTTCTTCATTTTTAGCTCAAGTTGGTATCAGAGCACTGGTTTTTGAAGACTTGATTGTTTTGCAAGTGTTTTGTTTCTGATGCTCACAAGGTTGAAACTCACAAGAGGAGAAGGTCAACTTGTGGAGCCAAGTTCTCATCCAACAAGGAGGAAGCATAT
>ML792105.1:195403-228499 GCA_009831015.1 Picea engelmannii | reverse complement strand
GATGAAGCGCCAAAAGTCATGTGGGCCCCGTTTGGGTAAGTTGGTGCATCAACTTCCCGGGGTCGTAACTTTTGCATACGATCTTCGTTTTAGGCGTGTGATAGCTCGTTGGAAAGGTATCGTCAAGGAGATTCATTTTGGGGTCTCAATAATGCCTTTTGATATCATTGAGAACCTCGATATCGAAAAACCTTCATTTAGGCCCTCAAAATGGCCCCGAAAGTTAAAATCTGCTAAAAATAGTAAATTGCCAAAATGGCCAGAAAACTGTTTTGAGCCATTTGGAAAAGGTGGGTGGCCTCTGATATCCACCTGGATCAGTGGGAAAATGATCTTGGCGTCCAAAATTTTCTTCACTTCTTTCTCTATCACAAGCAGTAATATAGGGTTAATCTGTCTAAGTTTCTTCCTAAAAGGTTTGACACCTTGTTTCAGAGGAATTTTGTGTTCCATTATAGTAGTGTCATAAGTTCTCAATTCATCATAGGAACAAGAAAAAACGTCTTTATATTGTCTAAGCAACTCAACATACTTAATTTTTATTTCAGGAGGAGGGTACTTAGATAATTTTACCAACCTTGGATTTTATTTGGTACCTATATCACAATCTTCAACCTTTTCTAGTTGAGGCTGTAAAGTGGACTTCAAAGGGATGTCATCATGATTAAATAACCTCTCTAAGGGGATCATGCCTTTGGGGATCTGATTATTTTTCAAAACAATCATACGATGATTAGAAATCTTATCTTGAAACTATTGGGGATCTTCCCCTTCCTACATGATCCAAGCGAGATCATTCTAGTTTTCTTGGTCGACATGTGTTTCGGCAAAATCATCTATCATTTCTAAAAATCTCCTAATCTGTTCATCATCCTCGAAAACCTGCCAATGTTGTATGTTATTCGGTATGGAAGGTCTATGTCTCATCTCTATATGGTATTTAAGTTTGAAAACCGTTGGAGGCGCAAAGGTTGAGGCCACTTTAGCCAGTGAATCTGCTCGTTGATTTTCAGTCCTAGGGATATAATGAACATTAACCGATGAGAAAAATTTCTCAATTAGATCCCAGGAACAATTCCTATAATATATCAACCTTGGGTTCTTAGCTTGGTATTGACGATTAATTTTTTTTATGATCAGTTCAACATCACCATAGGCTTCTAAGTTCTTAATCTTTAATTTTCTGGAAGCTTCTAATCCTAGGACTAGAGCCTCATATTCACATACATTGTTAGTATAATCTATGTCCCACTATAATATATAAGAAAAAGGAATGATGAACTCGTCATTGGGTGCCACAAACAACACTTCAGCTCTTGCTCCTTCACAAGATGAAGCACCATCAAAATACATTTTCCAAACTCCGGAACTATATACATTTTTTTTTTTTTTCTTCTTTTTCTTTTTCTTTTTTTTGTACAACTTTCTTATATACATACATCAATATCATCATCAATAGACATAATACATTTCCCTAAATCCTGATCAACAATATAAATAGGGTAGTTATTTGGGTTCAACGGATCACTTACCGTAAATGCTAACCTCGTTTCTTTGTACAAGTGTGTGAACTGTCCTCCAAATATCGAGATCGTGGCGTATGTCATGTCGAGTTGGAGGGATCCTCCAAGTTTGGTTCCCCAAGACCTGGATAACAACATGCCATACTTTGGGGGTATATCAACGACAACCACATCCATCATAATGCTTTTAACAGGTATCTGCGCAAGATTAACTACTAAGTCTTTTATCATACCTATGCATTTAAATTTTCTCGAATCAAACGAATAGAAATCTCCATAAGGTCAAGTGATTTAGATACCAAGTCTATCCATAATGGCTTTAGGCATTACATTGTGAGAGGCTCCAGAATCCAACATGCAATTATGGAGCAGGTGATCATGTACAGTTAGTGTGATATAGAAATGGGCAATGGTATCTCTGGCGCCTTTGAAATGTGGACCGAAAATTGTCTTAGGCTTGTCATCTTCTAGATTTATAACGTCAGCCTGACTTTCATTGTCTGAAAAATTAATTATTTTAGCAATTTTCTTTCTGTATACTGGGTTTTTATCCAGTTCGACAAGAGGTATAGGGATTTTGATTTTATTAATTTCATTTTCCAGACTGAAATTTCCCATTGTTTTATCAAATTCTATGGTTTGGGATTCTATCCCCTTCTTTTCAATTTTATTTTTTTGTGAGGTTTTTATTTCAGCCACAGGAACCTCCGCTCTCCTTGTGTTAATAACTGGTGTTTCTGCTGGCTTTGTCTTGGTAGACTATGTGTCAGTAGTCTTGGTTTTAATAGTCTGCTTTTCAACATCTTTTGAAACTGCCTCATTTGTTTCCCCTCTTGGCAAGATTTTCTTCACTAGGGTGGTTGTGATATTCATGTTTCTAAGACTTAGATTGTATTTCTGGTGGAGTTCGTCCATTATATCATCAGTGATTCCTTGATAAGATGAATCTTCTATGATATTGTTGTTCTTGTTATTTTTAGATCTTTATTATGTATTTAAGGAGTTTTCATAATCTTGTCTCGTCAAATAAGGTTGTTGACATTCATCGCCAAGATTACCTATGTCTTCTTCTAACTCCTCAAAATCTTGCATGTCTTCTCCTCCTATAAAATTTTCATTTTTGAAGGGGGCTTGAATATTTTGGTCCTCATTCTTAATTTGTCTTTGTTGTGTTTGAGGGTTAGGATTCCTTCTAAAATCCTTTCTAGGGAAATGATCATTTTTTGATTGATCCAATTCCAATCTTGAGATCTTATTCGATAATTCTTTAATTATTCTCGCCATATCATCCATCTTGTCTTCTGAAGACCTCCCAGATCTAGAGGGTCCTGCTTGTTCTCTGTACCATCTGGTTTCTTTATTTCCCATTTCAAATTTTGTTTTTAACTTTCCTGATGCCATCATATTTGATTCAATTTCTAAAGCATCATCCTGCATTTTAGTGAGGTCTACCGATCTTCTCTCCCTCAACAACAGAGCAAAATCAGGGTCAAAAGCCCCAACAAAAGTTACTTTCACTGCGGGTTGGGAAGGTTTAACCTCGACTGGAATTTTATTATACAACTTCTTAAACCTTTGGGTAAACTCAAGAACTGATTCTGAATTTTTCTTTCTCAGGGCTCCAAACTCGGTTAGATAGTAGACATGATCTTTCCTTTCTCTCCATTGTCTGATAAAAACATTTTCCAACTCATCGTATGATCCTATTGACCCTACTGCTAGACCTCAGAACAAGTTTCTCACTTGTCCTTCAAAGGTTTGAACTAGGAGTCTCGAATAAACATCCTCATGTTCAAGACCAAGGATGTCAACGAATTGATCAAAGAAATTGATGTGTTCGACAATAATCAAGTCTCCCTCCCTAGTGAATTTCGACAGATTTTTCATGTAATTTTCAGATAGGTCATGGAGGGGAACTGGGAGAACTAGAGGGACATATCTAGAAGCTACCTTAGCAAAAATTCTAGGAGGTGGAGGTGGTCCTTGACCGAATCCTCCTCCTCCTGCACCTCCGACACCACCTGCTCCAGCCGCAACCATTGAAAAATTAGGAGATGAAACTTTGGGATTTATGAAAGGATTTCCAAGAATGTGTAGAGGCCTTTCGGTTCCTTCAAAATTTGGTGGACAAGGGTCAGAGGACAGACAATTAGAAAAAATTGGAACAAGGAAATGTGGACTGGATTCTTCAGACTCACATGATGTGTACACAGGGAAAGCAACAGGAGTCGAGTTAGGGTATAAAATATATTCTTCTAAACTTGGAGAGGTTGGAAATCGAAGTTCAGGAACTGATGCAATGTCAATCGAAGCGGGAAGTGAGATAGATCTTTTACCTTTATTGGCAAAAGAAACAGTTGAAAAAGTCTCATCTTTAAACTCGGGTAAGACCAACTCAGGTTCTGGGATTTCAATTCTATCAATGTATGGTTCTCCGAAAAGGAGTGGGCTATTCGACTTTTCAAACAGATCCTTAGTATTTGTTTGTGTGGATTTAGGTTGATAAATCTTACTTGTTGAAGAAGTCGTTTGTTTAAGGTATCTTCTTGATTTCAAATTTTTTTTTGGGTTGGACATAGGTGAAGTCTACTTGTTGTCTGGATTTTTTCTGGTATTCTTTCGATTAAAAGCCAGTTTATTAATCGTGGAGTCTCCAAGTGAAATATGAAAATAGCCTTATAAAGTATTCGATCTTTTTTCACTATCAAAGAAATAAATTACCAATGTCGTTCTTCCCAGGGAAACATATCTTCGTTTCTTCGCTCCCCGACAACGATGCCAAAAAGATGTTGTTCCAGAGTTTATACTTAAGGATTTAAAGTATAAAGTCTAGGCATCCTAAAAAGTAAAGAGGGTTTAAAATATATAAAATGAAAAATAGTTCTTTAGGAAAGAAGCTATGGTTGATTTCTGAGTTGTCTTTGTCTAGCTTCAAATCGTTCCTGGATGCTTATGTCATGTTCAATGGCTGCCCATGAACATTCAAGTTCAACCCGGGTGGTGGCTGTCTCTAGGATAGTGTTAAACAAGGTTAACACGATGCTGGTTTGATCTGTGAGGCCAGGTGCTATATTAGGATGTCTTGCAACATGTACAATCATGGAGGAAGAGAAGGTTTAAAGATTTGTTGTTTTTAAGTTTTTTTTTTTTTTTAGATTATATGAGAAAAGTTCCTAAATTTAAATTAATAACATAACAATTTCAGAGGTCGTCTCTCGTATCTGAGTTAAATTGAAAATAATGAATATGATGAAAGAAAACATAAAGCCGTTCAAACAACGTGAGGCATCAATCATGGAAGAATCTCACTTTGTGACAGAAGAAGAAATTAGATGAGTAACCTTTAATGAAGCATAAAATATGGTAATCTAAATAATTCACAGGTCTTGTGTATGCTAATAGCAAATAAAGAGGAAAATATGTGAACAATCAGATGACTAAATAAGCATATAGCTATAGTAGATGTTGTACTAAGTTGTAGTTAGACATTCATCAAAGATATATAATAAATGGTGCTAAATATGAAATAACAGAAGAACACATAACTCAGGATCGACATAATATGGAGTCTTTGGTTTGCATTTGTCTTAATTCTTGTAAAGGAGAAATTTCTCTGCTACAATCGGCCAGGAAAAATCCTTCTCTAAGTATTTTGAAATTATATTTATACAAAGTTCTCAACCCTAGACGGTTGGAACTTTCCTTACTCCCAGATATTTAACGATTACAAAAATAAAGACTTGAACCGTTTCACTGGTTTCTTTCCTATCTTCTTACAAACACCGGTATAATGGGCAACATGTATCGTTTCATCATTTCTTTGAAGTAATTTCTTCACCTAGATCAAGACACTCTACACACATCCTTATAAAATGCGTTAATCTTTGTGAAGGCTCTGACACATCCTTTGCTTCAAACATATACAACTTCCTCTGAATTTTCAGCAACCTGTCCTCAATCCTTTTATCCTCAAATTTTACTGATTGTAACTGTAAGTTTGGCTTCACCAACCATTTGTCCATTTGTGCAACATTGACCTGTATCAACTGTGAAATTTCAACCTGAGCTTCATGTAAGATTTCTTTGACGTTCAGTTGATGTTTTATAACATTGATTTGTCCTAATAGTCCTGGATAATCACCCTTTCCAATGCCTAGCGATTTTTTATCTAGCACAATGAAGGCCTCTTCACAATATTCCTTTACTTCTTTGGCCAATATTTTTTTCTCAGCTATATTGGCTTCCCATGTTTTTAGTGGTATGTCTCCTCTTATTTGTTCTGTGACAGACAACCTAGGAGTTACTGATACTTCTTCTTTAGTCGAAAATATGACTGCTTTTTGAAAAGTGGCCCAGGCTACTGTAGCCTCTTTCTCTTTGAAAAAAATATTCTCTAATGATTTACTTACTTCCCAAAAATAGTTTTGAATGATCTCTACTTTAGAAAACAAGTTTTGTTGTTCTGCCTCTATCTTCTGATGCACTTCCAATGCCCGGGCTTGGAATACCATTATATTTGATACCTGGCTTTCAATAGAACTCAATTTATCTTACAACTGCCTTACTAATTCCTCTTGCTCAATGACCTGCCCTTGACTTGCTTGGATCTTATTGTACATCTCATCTAAACTTGACTTGAGCAGTTGGATTTCTTGTTTGTCAACAGCTCTAGCCTGTTCAAGTCATTTATTTATCTCATCTCTAATATTTTTCTCTGTGTTCCTTATTTGTCTTTGCAACTGGGCTATCATTTGATTCCTTTGTTTCAACCTTTCTTTAAAATTATCAACTGAAAACAAGTTGGCCGTAGAGAAAGCTCCCAAAGATTTTTCTACCTTTGTGGTAAAGTCTTCCTCTTCTAGATTTTGTCCATCCACAAGTATCCTGTGCTTTTTGACCACTGTATCTTCTTTCAGGTGCATTTCTTGCTTCACTACAACTTTTCTCTTTTTACTGAAAAAGAAGTTAGAGGAAGGTATTTCTTCAAAAGCGATTGGGGTAAGGTCACTTACGTACATAGCTCCAAGATGGGGAGTCCCAAAACTTGATTGTAAAGGAGTCAATGCTATAATAGGACTTCCTAACTCTATGAGTTGTGTTCCTTATGTTGTTTTGGGGGTATCGACAGGAATAGTTGATGATAAAGGAGAAGCCATTTGATTCAGTTTTAAAGGTGTCTCAGATTTAGAATCTGTTTCATACCCTGGATGCTCTGTCTGCGAAGTTTCTGATCTTTGTGAAGGCACTTCGGGATTCTTTGGGTTTTGCTTTGTAGTCCTTTTATCCAAAGAATTTGGTTCAAAACCTGGAGGTATACTTTCTTGTTCTGAATGAGGGGTTATCGATTCTCCTTGAAGTATCTTGGGCAACCCAGCTCGTATGTGCTTTTGGAAAGAAAGAAAGCTGGCATGTAGATCCGGAGGTAACGCTTGGACTCTGTCTAATATTTCCTCATAAGTTCTGATTCCTTTAAATATGTCATCACAGGGGGAGTCGTCATGCTCATATGTTTTCATATTGCAATGAGCTAGATGATTTCCCACAATTTGATATGGATCATGCTTTCTGAGTTCAAGATCTACCAGTTTAATGTCCTCTAATGCTGCAACTTCTACCTTGGAATGACCAAAATTTAGCAATGAAAACCTCCCAATATGTATAGGAAAAGCTGGCCAGAATTTCTTCTGAATTGATTTTAACTCTTTGTCGATGCCTCCTGTTATTATTTGGTAAGCCACTTCTCTACACACCAGTTTGTCAGGGAGAAATTTTGGGAGAGCATGAGGGGGAATCGAACATCCAAAGACTCTGACATAAGATAAATTCTCTTCGATAAACCAATCTACAACTATTTTGAGGTTTCCCATGATTTGCTCCAAAATCCAAGGGGGTGGGTATCCATACAATATTTGGTGCACAGGAATCACTACATAGTGACAGATTTCGTAAAAGAAATCTTTTTCTTTTTCTTCCCATAGTTGAGAGTGATAGAAATGGATGGGTTCTGCATAGGTTGGGTTCCAGCTCCAATTCATCAATGGAAAAGGGGTCATATAACTGATAGTGTCCATGACATACATAGACATATAAAAAGACACAGGTTGTCCTTTAGACTTTGTCGTTTGGTACTCAACAATCTCCTTGGTTAGGTTATCTGATAGAATCTTATCCCAATTGAAGGTGAAACCCTCGGCTACCTCGTGTATAATTGGCACCCATTCTGTCGGGAAATGGGTAGGACTTTTCCTCCCAAATAGTCTACGTAACATCATTTCTATATAGACCATGTATTCATTTAACGATGTTGTCGCATAAACACCATGGGTATCAGCTCTAGATTTCGTTGGAATTCCCCACCATGTTTTGATTATATCTGGATAGGTTTGGTCAAATTTTGTACACCCCTTTTGTTGAAACTCTTCTACGAATTTGACATTATAAATATATTTAGAAGCAGGGGATAGCTTGTACATTACTTGAATGTGTTTTGGCCTGAAAGAGCCGATGACGACCTTTTGATGGTTCATGATGCTCCTGGTATGCACATCGGTGTTCATCAGATCCCAGTTTATCATGTCATTGTATGGCATGAGCTTCGGGCATGTAGCTATTTTATGAAGCTCAACCTCTGCTAAAAATCTAAGTTTAGTTCCAGTTTTATCAGTTTTTTTGTCTCCAAAATCATCTGGGCAATTCCTGACCTCGTGTTCCAAGATTTCAAAGATCTGCATCCAGGACCTGACTGAGTCTACAACATGTGGTGTGGTAAAAAAAATAATGTTCGAGTTTGGATTTGAGCCTTCAACAACCTCATCACTCTTCTTCAAAGTTTTCTTGGGTGCCATGATGCCTGTGATACAAACGAGTACCTGTTACAGAGGAGAAGGCATGAATTTTCTTTGAGTGAAATTTTACTATTTTGCTGAAAGCGAGAATGAAATTTGAAATATAATCCTTTATTCACCTTCAGTTTGCCTTAATTAGAGTGTGCTCCTACAAGCTATGAATTTATTTATTTTAATGAGGAGGGTACAACTGGAGATACACGTTTTACATCATGAAATATTTCCATTAATTCATAATAAATGCTGCCAAATATTGGCGATTCGATACCGGGAGTTTTGGATGTAATATCATTGAAGAATCCCGAAAAACGAAAATGCGAAAAGCCATTTTATATCGTTAACCTTTGTTTTGATGTTAAGTTAATCTCACTTAAGCACTTAATACTTTCGGGACTCCATGGTTCAGGGTTTTTTGAGCGTGATGAGTGATAATTCTCTGATTTCCCGAAATGTGACTAATTAACAATATATTAAGTATGTTTAAACTTTAATTAATCGCAATTAAAAAGGATTTCACGAATTACACATCGGGATTTTGAATTGTCATTTGAGTTGAGATTCCCGAAAACGAAAATACGATAAGCTTAAATTACCATTAAACTTTTTTAATTATTCTTATTAACTCAGTTTAACTTCTTTTAAATTTACTTTTCATGACTTCGGTATCGGGACTTTGGGGTTGTCAGTAAATATCAAACTTCGTAAATAGCAGAACCTCGAAACCCAAAACTCTTGAAAATCTTTTCATGTTTTGACCCCTTTTCAAGACCAAGGGCGACTCCATAATAAATTTTTTTATTTTAGTTTAAGGTTTTTAGGAAAAAAAAAGTTTGTTTCAACATCTTCAATAAAAGTTTCCCATGTTCTTCGTTAAGACAATATTTTTGTTTCTAAATTCTTTTTCCCATGGGCTTGGGGCAATTGTTTTCTTCTACTATTCCAATGCACTGCAAAATGTTGAACTTGTAATAATATAAGTACCATAGTTGTTTGATTTTCCAAGCTATATGTTTCATCTCATTGCAAAGAAAAAAATTGACCATTATGTCCCTCCCAATATCTTAAAATAGACAATTTGTATTGTTATGCGTGACTTCAGTAATTTGTATGCAATGACAAGACGAATAGAATTGAAAAAAACTAGCAACTATAATAACTTCTCCTAGTTGGCATTACGATGAATCCTAAATGTACATATACATGTAATCAATTAAAATGAAACTTCCATTGGTTTCAGTGGATCACAAATAAATTTCATTTTGCAAGTATCTGAAGTATTAGGAGTGCAGGAGTGAGGGAATGCAGTACAATGACTTGTTTGATTTCTCTGCATAGTTTAAAAAAATAGAATAAATGTCCTCTTTATGGGGATACACATGTGCGAAATGTGGGAAGGATGGAGATATGGTTACACAGAATCCAACAATGCGTGGGCATAGATATGCGCATTGTAAACCGAGAAACTACAAATAGACTGGACTCTTGCAAGTGCTTGAGATATCTGTCTAGATTGCACTAGTCTTGGACATGTGAATTTGTGCATTGCAAAGATATCGTGTTTTTAAAAGCCTACGTGAAACATGGAAAATTGCAAGTGAAAACATATCTAATTTGGAGATTTTCGAACTAAAGGAAGCTTTTTGGCCATCATATCTCATGTACCCGTTACTGCAGTACAAAATTCTAAATGAAAATCTTGTGTCAAATTGTTCTGTGAACCCAATATCTATTTAAAATTCCTTAGTCAAAATCCTTTTTACTTAGCCATTTTTTAGGCTATGCGAAGCCCCTTGCTGTGACAATGTCTATGTGTTCCGTCTACGTGTATCTTCTACACATCAGCACTAGCATATGCTTAAATTTTTTTTTTTTTAAGTATATACATGTATTAAAAATAAGTATATAAAGTGAACTTTTTTTTTATGCATATGCTTAACTTAAAATATATTGTTAAACATATATATCTTTTCAAAAGATACATCTACAACACACACATATAGTCCACAGAGATCTTTAAAAGTTTTTAATATAGTCCTATACAAATAATTAAAAGATTAATAATTATTTATTAATTTAATAAATTTAATTAGTAGTGCCTGCAGAGAAAGTTAATTATACATCTTCAAAACAGATGTATAGTCTGCACACATATATCTTCTACACTTCCGCACATGTATATCCCCGCATAGGGAACACTTAGTCTAATGGTTATCAACGTTGTCAATAACAAAATATTATTACGCATATGCATATTGTTAACAAAATGATTTTTACATATATATGTATATTAAAAATAAAAGTTAATTATTAATTTAATAAAAGATAATTATAGTCCGCATAGATATAACTTTTGCACCTCCGCACAATTAGTAAATAAAATACATAAAAAACGATGTAGTGATTTTTGTAGGTGATTGAAATTGGTGTAAATGATAGAAATTGTGGCTAAAGTTTATAACATATTATTTAATAATGATGTTTGTTAGTTGGTGTAAAAATGTTTTTTTTTAACTTTTTTATATAGTCATGTACAGATAAATTAAAGATTAATAATTATTTATTAATTTAATAAGAAGTTAGTTATTAATTTAATAAACGTTAACTATACATCTTCAACACAACAAACACTTTGTAAATAAAACACAACCATTAAGTACCAACAAATCGACACTTCGAGACTCGTACATGCACCTGTTCCAACGATCCGCTACAACTACATAATTAAATTGTTTATTAAATTTTCGTACATGCAGCCATACATGCACTCATTCCAACCATCTTTCACAACTGCATAATTAGATTACTTATTAAATTTTCGTCGCCAACATCGCAATAAGATCTTATTATCTATATTAATGAAAACAATTTAAAAAAAAGATAATTATATTTTGTAGCTAGGATAACATTAAAGATAATGATAGATAATCATATTTTGTGGCTAGCATAACATTATTCTTGGTTCATTTATATAATTGTATTTATTAAAATTGTCAAATGAAAGATAATGATCTCTTGTGGCTCCAAGCATAATATTATTTTGAAGGACCAATTAAAAGACATAGGTAAAAAAATTATCGCTTCCAACAAAGTTAAACTATGTAGAAAAGCCATAAATTTTTGGTCGAGGCACTTTTCATTTGCAATCGTTACACGCCCGTCTTTCTCGCAATGTACCTAATTTGCATAGTAAGTGAGTGATTTACTACAACTTGATTCTTTTGGATTTGCGAAGAAACAAAATCTATTCAGGAGAAGTGGAAAGTGAATGTCAAGTTTGGCATAAATCAATTGGACTTTTGTAATGTATTGTTCATACGTTTCACATATAGCAAAGTTGATTGAAAAGAAAAGAAACCAAAAGTATAGCAAAGTATAGAAGATAAGAAAATAAACCACCAGTTTTGTCTGCATAGGGTATGCACCACATCTTCTAGCAACAATATTACTTTAGCTACAATTTGAAGAACATCCATAGGCAAAGTATCTTGCCAAATTTGAACAATGTGACACGAACATCTACTTTTTCCAAATTGTTAAATGACAAACAATTTAGATCGATAACTGGTATTGAAACTGTGAATATAATTACTGGACTGCATATCTACAAAATACATCGCTACCCGTGCACTACATATACAACTAATGCAAAGAACTATAGAAATAATCAATAATCATTACATTGAAAATGCTTTTTGATAAAAAAAATTCTAAAACATAGTATATTTACAGAAAAATTTCATATAACATTTGCAGAGGCATCAAAGTTAGAAGGAAAGAGTGTCTCACCCAGTCTAGGGATTCCACACTTTGGCATTTGCAATCGTTCGACACTGTGGATTCTAACAAGCAACCTAATTTGCACGATAACCAAGTCATTTATGGCAAGCAAATTTGCTTGGATTTGTGAAAAAAGGGAGGCTATTAAGAAATTGTGCAAAGTAAATCTCTGTTCGACACTGTGGATTCTGACAAGAAAACTAATTTGCACGATAACCAAGTCATTTATGGAAGGTATATTTACTGAGATTTGTGAAAAAACAAAGGTTGTTAAGAAATTGTGCGAAGTAAATGTCGCAGATTTCTATGAGTTGTCCAATGCCTTCTATTAATCATTTCGTGTACCAGTAACTAAGTCAGCTGTGAAAAGGGAATGTTACTAAATATTCCCTATTCACTTGGCCTTTAAAGCAATCCGACCTTCATAGTGTACTATTCATAACGTTCACGCATATCAAAGTGCATTTAAAGAAATACACGTATAGAATGTACAATCTACAAAAAGTTGATAGACAAATTTGGTTACTAAACTTAAAGAATATGACATGGATATTAACTTCATAGAAACTGTCAGGTGACAAGAACTAATTCAAGATGTAACGACATCCCAACAAACTCGTTATCAAACGCCTCTTTACTTAGTGATTTTTCACCTTGTGTGGATTCTTTTCCTACTATCTTATCTCCGCATATGGAACACACATATGTTCCAAAATTGACATCCTTTGCACATTTGATACCTTTCTAGCTCCTATTCTGACAATCGATGTAACTTGCACTAAAAGGGAAGATTTTATGACAAGTTGATTTCCACCGACTTATGAATAAAGTGTGGTGATCATGAATAATGCAAAGTAAATGTCCTAATGTTCTATGCACTGCTTAGTGGTTTCTAATTATGATTACGTGTCTTCCTAAAATAGTTCATATGTGTGGAAAGGAAATCCTAGTAAATATGTGGCATGCAGTTAGCTTTAAATAAAATGGGCCTCAGTAACCTATTATTTCTAACCTTCACATATGCCAGGTCGATTTAAAAAATAGTCGTATGGAAAATAGAAAGAAAATCCATCCATTTTGTAGTGATATTGTCAATTCACTAGCTAAGGAGAACACTAATTTCCACTGGTCTACATCCTATGAGTGATTCTTGAGAAAGAGTGCAGAACAAAGGAAACAGACAAACTCTAGACCACAGGGCTTGTCAATGTTGGCTGTCTACCTAACATTTTTTACTGCAAGGAACTCATATCCTAGTGTGCTTGAATATTTGATTGTGGCACAAGAATTATTAAGGTCACAACAAAAGTAAAAAATACAGTGCTTCTTACTCCAAAGGTGTTCAATAAAATGCTTTGTCTTCCTATTGCAAATAAACCTTTCAAGCTTGCGGAAGTAGACACGTTCCTAGCGTGTTAGGCAGGTGGTGCCAATATTTCGATTTCGAGAGAATTCCTGCAACCATCTACAATATGCCTAGCGACCTTTCAACAATTGAAATAACTTTTCTACAAGAGCCATATAGAGACTTTTCATGGTTGTTTGCACGTGTAGTTGGGTGACAATCGACCTCACACATACCCAGGTCAACATTGTATGCATTGTACTTTACGTTTTAGAGGGATGCCATGTTTGACTAAGCACAAGTGATATCGGATGAACTTTGTTTTAAATTAGGAAATTACTTAAACGTTCAAAGTTTTTATATAGCCACATATATGGTTTTCGCAATTGTTTATTGCAATGTATTTGATAGTCTCCTTGTTAAAGCGAATGCAAATACACAGAATGAACAAATCCAATTCGGGCACCCCGTGCTATCCAGATGTAAAGCAAGATTCAATTTTTATATTGTTCAAGATGGTTTTTTTAAACAGTTCAGACACATGTTAGTTTGGGCATATCCTAGGAGAATAACTCAAGAGGATGAGAAATTTATGAACGGAAATGGAATTTGAATTCAAGAGAAAAACATATATACATTTAGTTGTATGGTTTCCAAGAAAATTTCCTTCTATTGTCTATGTTTGTATGCGATAGATATTTTTTCGCAAAATTTTTTCACTAGTATAAAACCTAGTGCATTACATTTGACAAGAAAATAAAAAACAAGTTCATTAGATTGTCTTTTTGAGTTGGGGACACAATGCTCAAGAATCTGTCCCATCTAAAAGAAGTCCCATAAACACTTAGTGTATTTGATCTAAAACAAACACAACCTCTATGTGGCTTGGTTTGTTTTCCCAATACTTAAAATCCATAAGGTACAAAAATCCGTTCACAAGATTTGAAGAGGAAACTGGTGACAATCCCATGCCAAAAAGGACATCAATGGATGTAGCGAGGACTTGTCAACAAAAATAAGCTCAAATACCAAAAATCAAAGCAAAGAAAGACAAAGAGGATAAAACAACACCAATGTCCAGTCTTCCACCAATCCCCATACACGTAAGAGATCCTCCTCTTGACAAAGAACGCAATAGCGGAATCTAAATAGAGAAGATATTAATGACTCGTGTGTTGGAGGTGATGGCGGAGAGAAACCACACCATGCCAATCTTAAATGCGCACATGCAACATCACAACAAAAAATGAAAGTACCCCAAACATAGACAATTCCCAAGATCTAGGAAGCCTAGGAAGTACAGGAGGTGTTGACGATATGCATATCAACTATACAAAGCTACCCAACTAGGTAGCCCAGAGAATTTCATAAAGTGAGAATCCTGCACATGAGCTTGCAAGAGAAGAACCAATGTTGTTTGAGAAACACTCAATACAAAAATCATCAAAGGAAACTACACATAGATAAGGTCAGTCTTAAAAATAGAAAGGTCATTCAAAGATCAAGTAATGACTTGGATGTTTCAGGAGTTGGACCATCTACGCTCATGAAATTACATCAATGCATGGGCGATTCCCTTTTCGATTCCATTTTCGACCAGGAGTTACAAACTATTATATTAAAGAGAATAAGTGAGCTTGAAGATGAGCTGACTTTGAAGCCACTCTTTGCAAAGCCATTGGTCATACTGCCAACAGAACAGGCCCTTCCAAGTACTCTTGGAACCTCAAAGCCAATCGCAAAATCACTTCAATTGTTGAATGGACTCAGAAGATATGTTGTTGAAAACATTAATAGAAGACTAGACATAATAAAATAGTCATGGGAGCTCAATATCACTCTACGTAATCTTTCAAAAAGGATTACAAATTTTAATGAACATTTGCAAAAATATTTGGAGCATGATCAAGCCTATTATCAAAATGAGCTAAGTACTTTTGTTGCACGAGTCACTAGTATGAATGAGTATCAAAGAAGCCAGAAATAATTTCCCTTGGATGAAAGGATAAAGCAAATAAAGGTAGGTTGGGAAGCACAAATAAATGTGCAGAAAGGTGCAATGGCTGCTTGCGAAAATATCCATGGAAGAAGAGAAGATGCCACTTTAAAAGAAATTCCTATTGTTAAGGAACTGCAAGGCCCATATTTTTTCATGAATTCAACTATAATCACCAAAGAAGAGCTTGATAGTGAGTTAGCCACAATGAAAACCACATTGGCTAATGACTTCCACAGTCTCAGGGAATTTGGTGATGATGAACTGAAACAATGGATTGTTACATTTTTCAATAACAATGAAGATCACTTCTCAGTCATCGAGCAAGTCCAACTGGAATGCAAAGAAGTGGAGGAGAAAATTTTCATTGTTCGAGTTAAGCAAGAAATAACCATCGGGCCAATAAAAGTCTACATTGATGACTAGATCAAGAAGGCCATGGAACATATTTTCATCCCAGAATAAGCACCAGATACAGTTAAACAACAGTTCGACTAAAAAAATCCTATAAATCCATATACATATGTACAACAGACAAAAACCAGAGAAACACACAACTTCCTTCTTGGTAAATACTCAAGCAAGCATTTCATCTACTTTTGCTCTTATTTTATTTCATCACTTTGTAATGTCCCAAAATTGCTTGTTCTATGTTTTGTCAAAACCTAACAACCATTTCTAACTATGTTTCTTTCTTTGTTCCATGTCTTTCTTCTATTTTATGGTCCATGGGAGCCCTAATCCTAGTCCGTTTGGACAAATGCTTTCACTTTTTACAGATCTTATTTAAAAGACAATTGTGTATTTTTTGAACTTGGCCAATAATTGTTTTGGCATTTACAGAGATTATTGAAAAAACAATTGTATATTTTTGACCTTGCCAAGGTACTGTTTTGGCATAAATAGCTTCTAAATTTCTAGACTTTTACTCTCAAACAAAAAACTTAAGCATGTTTTCACTCTCAATCATTTTTCAATGAAGTATCATGTTCTATTCCATGCATATGTATCCATTGACTTTCATTCTACTAGCTCATATTTTGACCTCTATGCTATGGTTAGTAAATTTGGTGTAATATTGTAAATACTTTATAAAATAGTGTCAGATCGTTTCTCAGACCTTTCTTTGCTTGTTAAATCTATGTTTTTTATTGAGTTACATTGAATTCATGTTTATATATATGTTTTAACCATATTAATATTTATTCTACATTATTATATTATTAATGGATATTTGCAAATCGTTCCTATATAAACATTATTATTAATATTTTTAATTGATGTGTACTTCATTACTAATAATTTAATGGATGTTTAACTTTCTTTATATATATATATATATTATCTTTTATCTTCTTCTTAATATTTTTAACTGATATGTTCTTCATTACCAACAATTTAACGAACATTTAACTTTCTTTATATATATTGTCTTTTATCTTATCTATATTAGCTTAACCAACGTAGTCCATTGTCAAGTCTTGTTTTAGCTTTGAACATGATTATAATTAATGGTTCTGGATTTGATTGTTTTAAGTTCAAAGTCTTTATCATTTTTCAATGAAATAGCTTGTTTTGTGCATACGTAGCAATGGAATTTCATTCTATGAAATGATATTTTGGCATCTATGTAATGCTTAGAAAACCTTGTATCATAACATAGTGTCAGGTCCTTTCTCATGACTTTCTTTCCTTGTCTATTCTTACTTAACCGAGCTTCTCCATTTTCAAGTTTTGTTTTAATTTTGACCATGATCATAATTTTTAGTTCTGGATTTAATTGTTTTAAGTTTGAAGTTTAAGAATTCCTCTGCTTTTGGACTTCCCATCTTTTTCGTTATATGCAGATGGTCTTTTCTGAACTTTGGTGAAAGAAGCAAGTGTACCGGTAACTGTATTGTGATATACTATTATCAATTTCAACATTGTGCACAAGGAAGATTTGTTGTCCATGCAATTGTACCCTATTTTCTTTCCGCAAAACCTAAGTCAAAGACACTTTACAGTGTTTCCCGCACATCATGAAATCCACACACTTTGCATTGTTGCCTCCACATCTCCACTAAGATACATGTTAGATTGCTTCCTTTGTATCTTTACCTCTAAATACTTCCTTTTACTAAGATATATGTCAGATTTTCTTAGTTGTTTTTATAATAAACATTGTTACTTGAAATAAATCCAATTCAACAATATTTTTTAAGTAAAACATATGCATAGAATCATTTTGTTTGCTTTATCTACCTATTTTTTATAATAATCATTGCTACTTAAAATAAATACAAGTATCCAGAGTGAGTGTTGCAAACTTAGAAAATGAGATTTCCATAAATCAATCAGTTATGATGCAAATTACATCGTTGACCAGAATCAATACCATTGAACTATTAGTAGTATGGAGTTGCAAAGTGCAGGAAAGCAGGAGGATGGACGATATGAATCAACAACACAAGCATTAAAATAGATTTTGTTGGTTGTACGATGCATATGCATGTGCAAACTCCCATAACATAGGGTTGTGCAGACGATATGTGTGTGTCGAAGATATATCTCTACCAAATATATATATGTCGAACACTTCACTTATTTACAAATTTTTCTTCGACATTGAACAAATTACCTTTCTTCCTACTTTTTACAAAATCTTATGCAAAATATTTTCGTTGCAAAGACTTCAAAATGTTTAGAAATGAAATTGGCATAAATGATTCAGTTATCAACCAAATTACATTGTCGATCATATTCTGTGCGATGGAACTATTCGACGTGTGGAGTTGCGAAGTGTAGGGGTGCAAGAGCATAATTGTTATGAATTATCCACACAAGGGTTCAAATTACACTAGATATTTCCTGTGCGGATGTGCGGAGGATATATATGTCAGGACAATGTCTCTTTGCGTAACAAATATATGTTCAATAGATATATATGTTTAACACTATTTTTTTAGTTAAGCATATGCATAAAATCATTTTGTGAACTATTAAAAGTGTGTAGTTGTGAAGTGCAGGAGTGCGGGATGATGAGTGATATCAATTATCTACACAAGCTTTCAAATTAGACTAAGTCATGAATGTGCAAAGGATATGCATGTGCAGACATGCATGTGATATGCTTTGCTTTTAACAATTCTAACATGCACATACTTTTTGTTAGCGCCGCAATTTTTCTTTCCATTTTAGAGTCGGTTTTAAAGTCACGTTGTGACCCATGCGCCTAAACATGTGAAGTCAGGTATGTAACATTGTGAGTTTGAAGTCAGCAAGTGTCTGGTTATTCCTTGGAAACGGGAAGGGATGTCTGATTTGAAACTTGTATAAGAGGTATTGGTATGTCTTTTCCAAGAAAGTTGAGTCCTGTTGAGAAACCAATCTCTACGTGCCCCAGGTCGAGTCAAGTGGTTAATAGAGGTCGCATCGGCAAGTACATCAGTTATTATCAATTCATCATGGAGGCCGAGGGAATGACAAATCACGACGTTCATATCATGCATGCCCAACAAGCCTTATCACCTGTATCCTACACGCGGGGATTTTCCATGGAAAACCTACAACTTGACTTGGAACATCTCATCGCCATGAATTTTCTATCCTCCAGCATGATTTCCTCCCCTGTCCGATTCATTATAAATATCGGATGCTCGACATTCTCTCTAGTCGTAGAACTAGGCCTAAACTCTATTTTCAATTTCCATTGCCAGTCCATCTTGTTCAGAACCTTCCCTCCTGTGCATTTGTTGGATATACTGCACGCGGATTTCACCTTGGTCGCTCCCTGGCGACCTCTCAGAGCACAAGGAAAGGCGCGTGAAGCAGCATAACTGCAAGGTCCAAGCCCCAAAGGGACTGGGATTCATTCTCACTTGCGGCAAGCATTCCCAAAGATATGAAAGGAACTATTCTTTTACCTGCAGAGAAGACCAGATCAAATCGCGGAAAATATGAAACAGAGGGATTCACATAGGAAGAGAAGATAGTAAGATCCCCCTCTCCCCAACAACAAATGCCTCGGAGGAGGAGCAGGCCAAGAAAGAACCAGAAGATCATGGAAGCTCGAATTTCAGAAGAACCACACGTTAGAATGATAGCTGAAGAACTACTCAGATGCATCATCTGGCTAGAACTTGCTGGGGGATCAAGCCACAAAGACAATATCAGAACAAGGAGAGTGGATATCACAGGAGAAAATGAGCCAGTACCATTTTATCAATTGAATCAAGCAAAACTGGCTATCGCCGAACTCTATCAGGAAAACATGGAATTAAGGCGACAGCTAACGACAAAGGATACAGAAGCGTCTGCAACGTAGGGTCATGAAGGGAACGTGGAATGGCTGAAAAGGTAGCTCAGAGAGGTGCAAGACACCATTGTACAGCTGTGAGAAACACAAAGACTGACAGAAGAAAGGCATGTGAAACATTCCAGAGAATGTGAAACGACCGAGAAGGAAGCCCACGTAGCTCTCGCCAGCGCGCATGAAAAACAAGTTTAGCTGGTGCCCGTCTCTTCACCCACAAAGGATGAGACAAATCTTGGCAGTTTTGAATGATACGTTTCTCTAAAGAACGCTATCATTTTGATAACGACCATGACGATCTAACAACTACTTATTGCATGCAGTTCTCAACAAATGATCACATCACAGAAATCGAAGCCGTTATTTACAGACATCAAGCTCCTGACAGACACTTGTTCGCCGGGACACCTACTCAAAGGGACACAATGACACATCTTTTCTCCATGCAAAATCCTGACTGACGATCAAATCCCCGTGGCGAACCTATGAACAATCATAAGTAAATAGGCGTGATTATTGTCTATTTTTGGAAAACACTATGCGAAGAGTCTCCAACGCATGTTGCTCAGTTTTCCTAGTTCTAAGGGTTAGAAGTTAGGAAGCAGGGTAGCCCAAGAGACACCCTCGTTTATATATTTTATCTTTTCAACGTAATCCAGGTTGGTTGGAAAATTTGGTAGATGATAGCTATTGTATGTGATCTAAATTTTTGACAAGAATTTAATGCAAAGGTCCTGTGACTTGATGAAAAAATTATAGTTGTAATAGTTGGATGTATTGTGATTCTTTATTTATGTATGTGCTTTCCTATTATATTTATTTCATATCTCTTTCTGTCTATTTCAGAATGAATTATCGAACCTGCGGATTCATTGTAAAACACCCCTTGTTCGCGCCACTTAGACAAAACGTTTTCCTCTAAAAGATAACTCTGAATTCTCCCACAACGACGCTCCTGAGTTACTTCCTGTAATTTCTCTCGCCACACATTATGATTTTACACTGAAGGTTGTTGCTCGCCTAGCCTTATCCTCTCGAGTCTAGTCACTGAGTCATTTGTCCCATTTTTCCTCAGACAGACCCCATAGCCCAAGTCTTACTTTCTTGCGCCAATATAACCAGAACCCATTATATCATAGGTGTTAAATCTAGCCATTGTTTTCAAAATCATATCCCACGCGGAGACCGCGCCACTTCTGAGAGAGCCCTCTCCAGATCTTAAAGTCTAGTTTCGGGTCTCAAAGTTGGTTGAAAAAGTTACCTTCATCATCTGTTTATCAACCGAACAAATTTATGGAGTGCTAACACTTTTCATAGAAGCATTTCGTTTACTTTATATAGATATTTTTAAAATTAAACATCATCTCTTAAAATAAATACAAATATCCAGACTGAGTGTTGAAAAATTAGAAAATGAGATTGCCATAGATCAATTAGTTATCATGCAAATTAGATCGTTGGTCAAAATCAATACTATTGGACTATTGGAAATACACAGTAGAAAACTGCGAGAAAGCACGAGGATGGGCCATATGGATCAACAACACAAGGGTTCAAGTTACATTATGTTGGTTGTACAGTGTATATGCCAGTGCACATGCCCAAAAAATATGGTTTTGTCGAAGATATATCTATGTTGAAGATATATATGTCGAACACTTCAATTATTTACAAAGTTTTCTTCGACATTGAACAATTTACCTTTTTTCTTATTTTTTAACAAAATTTTATGTAAAAAAATTTCGTTGCAAAGACTTCAAAATGTTTAAAAATGAAATTGTGATAAATGGGTCGGTTATCAAGAAAATTACATTGTTTCTCAAAATTCGGACATGCAGAGTTGCTAAGTGCGGGAGTGGAGGAATATGACAGTTATTAATTAACCACAAAGGGTTCAAATTACACTAGAGCTTGCCTGTGCAAAGGATATGCCTATGTGGACATGACAATGATATATCTGTCGAGACAATGTCTCTATGCCCAAAAAATATATGTCTAATAAATATATATGTTTAACACTATTTTTTTAGCTAAGCATATGCATAAAAAAAAATTGTGAACTATTAAAAGTATGAAGTTGCGAAGTGCAGGAATGCGAGAGCATGAGTGGTATCAATTATCCGCACAAGGCTTCAAATTAGACTAAGTCTTGGTTGTACGAAGGATATGCATGTGCATACGTCTAGGGGATATGCATTTCTTTCCACAATTCTAATATGTGAAAACATTGGTTCTTGTTGATCCTAATATCCAAACACTTTACATTGTTTCCCGCATATGATAATCTCCCTATTGAACATTTCACTTATTAGTCCCTACTGCAAGACTATGACTATAGCAATCGGTTTTGCGTTGACCACGATTTTGTTTTTGTGTCGATAAAAAATTTCTCATTTTTTTACATAGTTTAACTTGGTTACAAGTAATCAATTTTTTTGTTCCTAGATTCTAATTGGTACTTCAAAATAAGATCTTATTATGGGCTCATCTCCGGGAATTTAATAGGAAATTTAATTCTACACATGTAGCGAATGGTTGGAACACGTGAATGTACAAGCGAGGAACTGGTGCATGTATGGGTGAGGAACTGGTGCATGTACAGGTGCGGAACCGATGCATGTATGAGTCCCAAAGTGGTGCATATACGAGTCTTAAAGTTCCCATACCATCTCAGTTTCAAAAGGTTGCTACTATGTCAGTTGGTAATTGGGGACATTGGGCCAGACTATTTGTTTTCATTTTTATAGCTAATTTTTTATATTTGTAATATGTTGAAGATGTATAACTAACTTTTATTAAATTAATAATTAATTTTTATTTTTAATATACCTATATATTGAAAAGGGATTTTGTTAAGCATATGCATAACAAAAATCTATTATTGATAACATTGACAACTATCCATCCTAGCCTCCAAAATTTTTACATTGCTTCCTACATATGCTAACATCATATGTTAATAGCCCATTGAACACTTCACTTATTTACATTGCTTAGAGCATATTCTAACCTTCCCATTGAACACTTCTCTTTTTTATTTACCAAGTTTTGCTCCACATTGAACACTTTACTTTTTTGTCTATTTTTACAAAGTTTTATACTAAATGTTTTTACGCCAAACACTTTACATTGCTTCCCACATATGCTAGCCTCACCATTGAACATTTTACTTACTTATTTACTAAGTTTCACTCCACATTGAAAATTTCTTTTTTTTCTTATTTTCACAAAGTTTTATGCTAATTGTTTTTACTATAGCATAAAAAATAATGTTATTTTTCTTTATTATATGAATTATCTTTTGACAAAGACAATTGATTATCTATGCATCTAGTTATATTAAGTTTCATTGTTCAACACATATTTCCCAATCGACAGGGACTGCACCACCATGTATCCCTTGTTTGATTTTCTCTTGTAGAGAGATTATAATAAATTAATTAAATTAATTCAAACATTTAAATAGATTTACTTTTAAAGTGCTTAAACACAATATCATTAAAAGGATTCGAAAGTAGATAAATTTGATTCCTTAAATAGTCATTGCAAGAAACATATTATTAAAGTTATACTAAGCTAGTACCATAGGTAACAATTATTACCTTATTTGGATTACAACTTGGTGGAATGCAAACAAATTTCACAAGTGTTTCCTTGAGTTGGAAGAAATATACAAGTAAATTTAAATAGAAATAATGGGCTCGTAGGATGGTAAGTTGGGCATTGGATGTGCCCATTTAACCTTTTGTGTTAATTGCATATCTTGTGCCCATGCATTCAAATTAGATATTTACTCATTTTGGGGAGTAAGTAAATGTTCATAGAAGAAATAAGGAAAATACTTTGTTGACACCAATGATCGAAGACTTGTATCAAATATTTATTCTAATAGTCCATTTTTAATTCATGGCATGTATGTATAAGATTGTATGCAGATGTTGTATTTTTTTTATTGTGATCGCACAATCTATACTTACCGAAAGCCCAAGGCAAGTGGATGCAAGATTGGCGTAACAAGGGGTGACCTATCACTGTCACCTTAATAGGAAACCCCTTTCCATTTAGGAGTATATCAAGATTACCCAGGGGATACATCCCCGATGACCTAAAGGGATTATAACTAAGGCAAGGATGCATGAAAATCCCCTCTCACTAGTCACTTAGTTCAAAGGGTTCTTATGGACTTTAAGGAATGAAGAAAATGGTAAAATGGGGTGTACCTACCTAGAACAAGACAACAAAGGAAAAACATTAAAATCTTTCAAGTACCAGATGATGTTAGTGACTCATAAGACCATGAAACTTTAAAAAATAAGCTAGATTATATGAATTTGCAGCAATGTAACAATTTATAACAACAATTAGTATTTTTACAACAACCACAAGAATTATGCCTTGAAAATTATTGAAAAAGATAGGAAGGAATAGCTTTAAACTAGTAGAATGATAATGAGTTGTCACAAGCATATTTGACAATGTCTAGCTAGCATTTAATGTCACTTTTGCAGAGAATTTGCTGCAGTTATATGGTTGTAGCAATATTTTGTAACAAAAACAAACTCTAGTGCTTAAAATTGCAAGAAATCACTATGCAAACTTAGTTTTTGTCTAGTAGATCGATTGGAAATTGTCATAAGTGATTTCCGGATGAGATAAGTATGAGTTATGTAGGTGAATGCGACAATTTAGCATGAATTAGTATGGATGTAGCAATGATTTTCGACAACAACAAGTTAGCTAAGGAATTAGTATAGTTTAGGGTTAGTAAAAGTTAGCAAAAGCTTCAAGGAGAAAGGTTTGAGTGTTTATTTGATCAATTGTTCACTATAGTGAGTAGACTGGTGCCTTTTAGGGTTTATGGAGTCAATAGTAGCAGAATAACTTGGAGCAAAGTAGCAATGATAATTCTTAGTAAAAGGAGAAGGGATGGATGGAGGAGGTGTTGGCAACCCAAGGCCTCAAGCATCCAAATCCTAAAGATAAATTTGTTAGAAAGTAAGGAATCTTAGGCCCTAGCAAATCTTCTTTCCTTAAACTATTAAAATAATGTATGCAATAGGAAATTAGAGTGAGGCCACTAGAGATATATCACTTTAGGGCTCTAGTTAGTCACTTCTTAAACCAATTATACTTGAGAAATTTAGACAAGTATAATACTATAGAGAGAAAGAAGTAACTTATGTTTCTCTCCTAGGGTTTAAGCAAACAATTTCATAATATTTAACATGAAACAAGAAAAATTTACCACAGGCATTCATTAACATAAACAAATTGCATATTTTCTACTTACTTCACCAACAATAATCAAGCCAAATCTTAGTTGAAGATCTTCCACCATGAAAAATAGCCAAAATACACCAAGATAAGCCTCTCCACGAAGTTGCGCACTAGTTATTTCAGCCAATGACCCTTAAAGAGGGAGAAAATTTCAGAACACACTACTTGTGTAATGAGTGATGATGAAAAATGAGAGTAATTTCTCTCTATTTATACAATATCAATGACCTTTAATTAATTTTAGGTCATAAAAAGGCCAACCTGGCCAAATTACATTAAAAATATAGTTTTTACATAAATGAAAGTAATTAACCCCTGAAATCATCTCCAAGGGTGATGTCATGCCCTTTTAGGGTGACATTGATCTCCTAGGGTGGAACGTTGGGCCCCATATGTCGAACATTTGTCCTCCAAAGGCCCTGGATGATGCCACACGTGCCAACCAACACAAAACTACCCTCATAACTACAAATCCTAGCTCTGGATGACGTCTAGGGTCATAATGATGACATCATGGGATATCAAGGGTAAAAGAATAGGTGGAAGAAAAATATCCCCCTAGGTCTAGGTCTGTCAGAGTGTCTCTAAGGGAAACATCCTTCTTTCTTCCTGGTACAAGTCTCTGGTGTTTCCCTGCCCCTAGTTGGGGTTAGAGCATCCATCTGTGGGATTTCAGCCCCATGGAGGTCCGAGCTAATCATTCCCCCACATGTACCTGTCCACCGTACAAAGTCCTGCAACAACAACAAGCATGCCCTTTAGGGGTTCATAATTCACATGGATCATAGCATGTAAATCACATCTAATAATCAAATTACCCAAACATGTGCATCAAACCCCCCTTTATCTAGACAAATGCTCAAAGACATTATACAATTTAACAAGTCAGGTTTGGAGAAGGTCTCATGGTGTTCTATTGGGATAATCCTCCTTAAGTTTGGGGTGTTTCCTAGGTGAGAACCCATCTAGGTCATGCAAGTGTGTGTGAGGTGGCGTGGGGTAAGTGTCTGGGCATGGGGTGCAGTGATAACAGGGAAATGTAGATATTACCTATGGTTGCCTTTGTAGAGGGTGAACTGCACCTTGTCATAGATGTCATTCTTTCCTAGCCCATTCAATGCCTTTTGTTCTTAGATTTATTTCTTTTGATATTTTTTCTTTTATGCTTCAAGGGAAGAGTTGAGGGACACTATCCCGACTTGGTAACCAAAGGTGACAAAGTTACCCACAAGCATTTCACGGAGATGATAAGGTTGGCTCGTGATGAGACCCCCTTTCTCTTGTCTATTCCACCAAGAGACACTACCTTGGTTTGGTGATAGTAGTGTCATACCACTATATGCCCATGGTAATAATAGGTTGGTTCATGATGAGACCTCCCATACACCAACTAAAACCTTGAGTGTTTATTTATCTTATGGGTTCCCTTTTCTTACTCATAATCTTTTTACTGCTTTCTCAGGAATCCATGGGTGAATCATCTCAAAGGTTTCATTTTTGGCTTTTAACTCTTGCCAACTGCTTTTACCCTATGGGCCTTTAGCCCCTTCTTCCCACAAGGAAAGGTACAACCCTTCCTAGTGTGGAAAATCCCAATGCCCGAACAAAGGTAAGGGGGAAATGAGAAGAATAAAGATGGAAAGTGGTAAGTATGGAGGGAATGGATGATGACATTTCATAGACCCACCCAGTGGAAATCCATACTAAAGGGAGGTCAACTTAATAGGGAATCATGTCACCCTTCCAGGTATGAACAAGTTAAAGAGCATAATTTCCAAGCAAACGTTATGAAATGAAGGAGAATTCAATGCAACATACTCGATACATAATCTCCTTAGTTATCCCTAGTGTAGGGGATAACATCTAGATCCAAATTAGGGACATGTGCTCATCGTAGAGCGCATGAGAACTTCAACATCTCTGGTATGACTTGTGACTACTTAGATCTCAACAAAATGCATCGGTAATACTTAGGGTGGTGATATCACCCCTTGCTCATATATTATATAATAAAATAGAGAGAATATTTAATCTAACATATGATCATGAGCATGCATATATACAAGTGAGACAAAATAATATGTAAAATGTAACTACAACTATGCTAACATGATATGCAGATAGTATATACAATGGATGCAAATTCCTACCTACCTCTACATACCTGTTGGTTGAATGTTAGGTGTAGTCAAATAACCAATGAAACCATCCTAAAAACATCTCATAATACATGCCTTTGTGCTTCATCATAAACCAAAACAATGGCAAGTCAAGCACCAAAATAACATGAGTTAGAACATGTATCACATCATCAAAAATCATAAAGTCTAGCTCATGGAGGCGGGAGGGAGGGACAAAATTATGCCAAGTCACAATTCTAGGAAAGTGCTCAATCCATCTCAGAAAGGGATTGTGAAAAATAAAAGGCTCAAAAGAATGACTCAAAGAGTCTGCAGGTTGGCTACCTTGGACGTCATCAAATCCTGAGGTTTGGGAAAGGACTAGTAAGAACCTAGAGGATGAGTGACAATTTCTTAAGGGAAGGATAAAAAACTGAGACAATAAACTTCTTCATAAGGTATTCAACCTACCTTTGGATTCTAAAATAAGGCTTTGATCCAGAGAAAAATCAATACACGGGACATGTTTCCCAACTACACCTTTATTGACATAACGAGGTAAAGTAGTCGAAGGCGGTTGGACAACCTTGTCACAAGTATCCATATTTAGGAAAGCAACGCCCTCACCTTTATCAAAAATTGAGTACAACGACGGTTGATAATATTCTTCATAGAATAAATCCAAGTGCTCAAAGGAATACTCATAAAATTCCTTAAGGTATGACCGAAAATCATCAGGAGAACATTGCACTAGGTCATCCTTGGGTGCTTGGAAAACTTTTGTAATTATATCATCATATTGTTTCCAAACATCAAAAATATTAGGAACATCATAGGATTGTTGTAAAGGAAACATTCAAAAATATCCTTCCATATCATAAATGGGATCCTCATTAGAACCAATCACATCCCACTTACGTCTTCCAACATGTATGAAATCATCAATATTATCAACCATGTCACTACCTTTACCATAACATGAAATATTTAATGCATCCAAGGGCTCCTCTAGTACTTCTTCACTTTCCAAATCATAAAATAAAGCATCATCAAAATATTGGAAAGGGAAATAACTTACCTTATTCACTTCTTGATGTGCAAGAGCGCTAATGTATTGGATAAATTCATCAAATGGAAGAGGGTCCAATACATCATCCCCATAACTCATCTCTTTAATCATGTCTTCATCAGAAAATGAAGGAGCTAGCTCTTCCAAGGGTTCTTTTACTTCTTCACCTTCTGAATCATAGAATAAAGTGTCATAAGAAAAATGGAAAGGAAAATGACTCACCTCATTCTCTTCATCTTGTGCAGGAGAGATAGGATATTGGAGAGCTTCATCGGATGGAGGAGCGGATACTAATGCTTCATCCTCATAATTCACTTCTTTAGTTAAATCTTTATTGCATTCTATCAAATCATGGAAAAAATCTTGTTCCTCTTCAATGGGTTGACAAATTTCTTCATAAATCTATACTTCTATACCAGAGGGTTATTGATATTGAGTATGGTACACATCCCTGACATCTTCCACAATATCAGTGGTGAATCCTTCGTCCTCTAGGGATACTATGATATTTTGAAGGGCATCTTCATATGCCTAGAATTATTGTTTGACAAACTAAATAAACCTACTGATGAGGTCTACGAAAGATGATATACCTCTATCTTTGCAACAACCCTTAAACCAATCGTTTAAAAAGGATGCCAGAGAAAGTATGAAAAAGTTTACCAGAACATCCTCCCCTTCCAATTCTATCTCACTTATATACTTCAAGAATTCTACAATGTGAGTAATTGGGAGGCCTACGAATCTTGGAGAGTTGTTTAACCATTTTGCATCAAAATAATGTGGGTATCCTTGAAAACTTTTGAAATCAATAGTCGGATACACTTGTTCCTAGGGAGCCATGATCCCATAAATTGGAAATATTACAAAATTGAGAGTAAGGTGGCACCTTGGAATAGGTTAGTGGAGTCACCAGATGTCCTCTTAATGATTATCAAAGGGATGAGGGAATCACCCTCAGTGGATTCGCCAGGTAATATTTGTGAAAATAAGGCTTTGGAGGGAAAGTATTACCAAAAAAGTTTCATTGAGGAATATTGACTCAATGTTCCACGACAACGATGCCAAAATTGTATCGCACAATCTGTACTTGCCCAAATCCTAAGGCAAGTGGCTGCAATATTGGCATAAAAGGGGGTGACCTATCGCTATCACCTTAATAGGAAACCCCTTTCTGTTTAGGAGTATATAAAGATTATCCTAGGGGACATGTCCCTGGTGACCTAAAGGGATGATAACTAAGGCAAGGATGCAAGAAAATCCCCCTCTCACTGGTCACTCAGTTCAAACGGTTCTTATGGCCTTTAAGGAATGAAGCAAATGGTAAAATGGAGTGTACCTGCCCAGAACAAGACAACAAAAGAAAAATATAACAATTTTCAAATACCAGAGATGTTAGTGCCTCATAAGACCATGAACCTTTAAAAAATAAGCTAGCTGATATGAATTTGCATCAATGTAAAAATTTATAACGTCAATTAGTATTTTTACAGCAACCACAAGAATTATGCCTTGAAAATGCTTGAAAAAGACAAGAAGGAATAGCTTTAAACTAGCAGAATGATAATGAGTTGTCACAAGAAGATTTGGCAATGTCTAGCTAGCATTTAATGTCACTTTTGCAAAGAATTTTCTGCAGTTGGATGGTTGTAGCAATATTTTGTAACAACAACAAACTATAGTGCTCAAAATTGCAAGAAATCACCATGTAAACTTAGCTTTTGTCTAGTAGATTGATTGGCATTTGTCACAAGTGATTTCTGGATGAGCTAAGTATGAGTTATGTAGGTGAATGCGGCAATTTAGCATGAATTAGTATGGTTGTAGCAATGGTTTGCAACAATGGAAAGGTAGCTAAGGAATTAGTCTAGTTTAGGGTTAGTAAAAGTTAGCAAAATCTTCAAGGAGAAAGGTTTGAGTGTTTGTTTGATAAATTGTTCACTATAGTGAGTAGAGTAGTGCCTTTTAGGGTTTATGGAGTAAATAGTAGCAGCAAAACTTGGAGCAAAGTAGCAATGATAATGCTTAGTAAAAGGAGAAGGGATGGATGGAGGAGGTGTTGGCAACCCAAGGCCTCAAGCATCCAAATCCTAAAGATAAATTTGCTTGAAATTAAGGAATCTTAGGGCCTAGCAAATATTCTTTCCTTAAACTATTAAAATAATGTATGCAATAGGCAATTAGAGTGAGGACACTAGAGAGCTAACACTTTAGGGTTCTAGTTAGTCACTTCTTAAACCAAGTGTACTTGAGAAATTTAGAGATGTAGAAGACTATAGAGAGAAATAAGTAACTTATGTTTCTCTCCTAGGGTTTAAGCAAGCAATTTCATAATCTTTAACATGAACCAAGAAAAATTTACCACAAGTATTCATTAACATAAACAAATTTCAGATTTTCTACTTACTTCACCAAGAATAATCAAGCCAAACCCTAGTTGAAGGTCTTCCACCATGAAAAATAGCCAAAATACACCAAGATAAGCCTCTCCAAGAAGATGTGCACTAGTTATTTCAGCTAATGACCCTTAAAGAGGGAAAAAATTTCAGACCACACTACTTGTGTGATGAGTGATGATGAAAAATGAGAGTAATTTCTCTCTATTTATACAATATCAATGACCTTTTATTAATTTTAGGTCATAAAAAGGATGACTTGGCAAAATTACATTAAAAATCCAGTTTTTACATAAATGAAAGTAATTAACCCCTGAAATCATCTCAAAGGGTGTCATCATGCCATTCTAGGGTGACATTGAAATCCTAGGGTGTAACATTGGGCCCCATATGCAGAACATTTGGCCTCCAAAGGCCCTATACGATGCCACACATGCCAACCAACACACAACTTCCCTCATAAATGCAAACCCTAGATCTGGATGATGCTTGGGGTCATAATGATGATGTCATGGGATCTCAAGGGTCAATGCTGAGGTGGAAGAGCAAGATCCCCCTAGGTCTAGGTCTACCAGAGTGTCTCTAAGGGCAACGCCCTTCTTTCTTCCTGCTGCAAGTCTCTGATGTTTCTCTACCCCTGGTTGGGGTCAAAACATTCATTTGTGCGATTTTAGCCCCATGGAAGTCCGAGCTAATCATTCCCCCACATGTACTTGTCCACCGGGAAAAGTACTATAACAACAACAAGCATCCCCTCTAGGGGTTCATAATTCATAGGGATCATAGCATGTAAATCACATCTAATAATCAAATTACCCACACATGTGCATCAAACCCCCCTTTATCTAGACAAATGCTTAAAGACATTATGTAGTTTAAGAAGTCGGGTTTGGAGAAGGTCTCAGGGTGTCCTATTGGGATAATCCTCCTTAAGTTTGGGGTGTTTCCTAGGTGAGAACCCATCTAGGTCATGCAAGTGTGCATGAGGTGGCGTGGGGTAAGTGTTTGGGCATGGGGTGAAGTGATAACAGGGAAATGTAGATCTTAGTTGTGGGTGCCTTTGTAGAGGGCGACCTGCACCTTGTCATAGATGTCATTCTTTCTTAACCCATTCAATGCATTTTATTCTTAGCTTTATTTCTTTTGACATTTTTTATTTTATGCTTCAAGGGAAGAGTTGAGGGACATTGTCCTGGCTTGGTGACCAGAGGTGACAATGTTACCCACAAGCATTTCACGTAGATGAGAAGGTTGGATCGTGATGAGACCCCATTTCTATTGGCTATGCCACCAAGAGCCACTGCCTTGGTTTGGTGACCAGATAGATGGTAGTGTCATACCGCTATATTCCCATGGTCATAATAGGCTAGCTCATGATGAGATCTCCCATCCACCAACTAATACCTTGAGTGTTTATTTATCTTACGAGTTCCATTTTCTTACTGAGAAGATTTTTACTTCCTTCTCAGGAATCCCTGGGCAAAGCATCTCAAAGGTTTCATTTTTAGTCTTTTAACTCTTGCCAGCTACTTTTACCCTCTGGCATTTATCCCCTTCTTCCCACAAGGCAAGGTACAACCCTTCCTAGTGTGACAAATGCCAATGCACAAACAAAGGTAAGGGGGAAATGAGAGGAATAAATATGGAAAGTGGTAAGTATGGAGGGAATGGACGATGAACTTTCATAGACCCACCTAGTGGAAATCCATCCTAAAGGGAGGTCAACTTACTAGGGAATCATGTCACCCTTCCAGGTATGAACAAGTTAAAGAGAATAATTTCCAAGCAAGCGTTATGTTCAAACTTGAATAATCTGTCAAATTTGACAGTTTTGATAACTCTAATATTAGTTTTCACTTTATCATCAATATTAAGAATATTGATGAAAGACATTTTCACTATATTTGATGGTGGGAAAATTGCTCCATAAGAGACAATTTCCCTGTAAAATTTCATTAGTGTTCATCACTTTTACATGAGATTTCAAAACCTGAAACTTGTGTTTTTCATGCCTTCTATGGAAGCACGCGGTTAAGAACATGTGTTTCTTCCTAAGAGGTCACACATTCAAATCCAAAAGGGAGTAGGGTATGTATACCTCCATACACTTTAGTGGTGAAATTTGAACAATCAATGAGGAATAATAATTGGATTGTAGGTCTAAAGGATTGTCTCAACTATTGTGGAAATTCTAAGCACGGTTTCTCTCCAACCATCCTTTTTTCATCCACATTTAAAAAAAAAAGTTTCCCCAAATTCTATGGGCTCTTACCAACCACTAAAACATGGGAAATTTATAGCATTTACAACAATCAAAACAACAATGAAAATTATGGAGAAACATTCCCATATAATGGGAGCTTTGTATCCTCTCCATGCCCAAAAATGGTTGAATAAATGATAATATAAGAAATGATACATGGGAAAGACAATGCAAAACATTTTCTTGCATGA
>ML792105.1:92827-153254 GCA_009831015.1 Picea engelmannii | reverse complement strand
TTAAAAAAATCAACATGTATGGCAGAAAGTATAACTCAATAAATGCATCATTATAGTCACAATCATCATCAAAACATGTGTGCATCCCTTAATCAAAATATATAATATTTTAAGTTTTTCAAAATTAAATATCATATAATCACTATCATCCCAAAAGTCGTGTCTCTAATATCTAGAAAATAAGAATTGCCATAAACATAAAGCTATAAAATCCCAAGGTACATATCCTTAAAAGAAATATCTCTTATGCCTTCATAATCTATTTTTACTAGTCATACTTTTAACTATGCATAATTGGACTACGATGAATCAATTCTTTAGACTTCAATAGGTTTATTCCCTTTGTCACCCAGAATTTTGGGAAGAGGCATTTTTTCATTCTTTGGGGAAGATTGAGAAACAAAGAAAGTTGAAGTAACATTAGGTGTTGAGACACGTGGCAAGGGTGCATCTCTGGGGCTAGCAAGCCAATGAGAAATACCATAAGGGAGGGTACATGGTTGTCTTTCCATCCATCATCCATAGGCTGAAGAGGAGGTTCTGGAACATCCATAATACTTGGTTAAGGTTGCAAGGGCACATTAGGAGGAGAAAATGGTTGTGGAAAAGTTGGCTTCCCTCCCAAATCCAGGTGACTGATCTATACAAGTTTATTAAACTCCTCATAATCAACATCAAAATGGATTGAGAATATTAATCTTTTTATTTATTCTTTCTTATTAGAACATATTAGGTTTTTTTTCTCTTCCTCCCCCATTTCCTTTGTTCCTCCTGTTGAATAAACTCATTTATTGCAATTTTATTAAGTCAATTAATATCTTGAAGTAATATACAACATGCAGCAAAACATACTTTGCAAAATTTTGTTGAATATGATTAGCAAGGCTTAGACTATAGCTTAGAATACAAAGCATACAGTAGGGAAAATGAAAAAGGGAACGTTTTTTTATGAAATAGGAAAGAAAACCATGCATACTAGTCCATATATATCATAATTTTCTTTTATTCTAGCCTCTTATTTCTTTTAAAATGTTCCCCAAAACTTCATCATAAGAGTCATGTTGTATGTACTTCTTTTCATATTAGAATACTTCAATACTCCTCAAATAAAAGTAACAATAGGGACATCATAATTAAAGGAATGTAAAATGGTAATTATGAAGGATTAAAATAACTCTATCATATATAACACCTCTGTATAAAATTCATCTTTGAAAGTAGATATTTTATGGCAGTTATTCCACAAACCATCACCAAAAAATGAGCATGAAAATAAGGGTTTGATGTACCTTTAAAAAAAAAAACTTTAAACATATTTCAAACCAAGCCCAGGTCCAACCTTGTGTTAACCTTCTTTTTTTTAAATGTTGGGAAAAAAACATCATTTTTAACTTAAGAACTAATGCTATAACCACGTGTTTTTCAACCAATAAAAACTCTTGTTTATGAAATCATTTTGAATCAAAACCAAGAGATATCCAATATCAATTATCACTTCAACGTATCCAAATTATTATCATGGCGAGACAAACTCGGAATATTTTTTCACAGTCAACTATACAATAATGTTTGTATTTCGTAAACACCAAATAAAGCACACAAACAGAGTATGAAAAGTGTTAATATGGGAGAGTGAAAATAGACAGGTAAGAATAGTCTTTGTGAGAGATCCTTCATAATAGGTATTTACAACCAAATTAAGCACTAGCGATACACCCAAAAAAACAGATGCATATCAATGTAATTTGTTGAGCAAAGACAATTTTTTCCAGAGCTAAGAGGGAGGGAAAGGGAAGAAAAACAATTCACACCAAGCAACCAACTTGCATCTGAGCCAAATTAATTCATTTATCAACAAAATGGAGCTATAGTAATGCTTAAAAACTATATGGGTACTTACCTCTCCCTAGAGTTTGATTTTTATATGGATCCCAAGCTCAAATCTGTTGCACAACGACCAAGTGCATTTTAGTTGGAGCCAAACGCATCAACAGAGCCTCCAACTCAAAGCCTTTGAAAACCAAATGAGCAAACAAACAACCCTAACAAATTCCAAGGGTGATAGAATACGAGTTCGGCGACATCAATGCCCCACTCATTTCAAATTAAATGCATTACTTTATGTATGACCAACTCACCATCCATATACTGCCAACCTCATGCATAACCAAAATCACATATGTGTTAGGTCTTATCAATTCACATACCTTTTATTACGCTAAAACCATACAATGCCAACCAAAAATTATATAAGTGGTGTGCCATAATAATAACCATTTTCAAATGCCATCAAACAATACCATATTAGTATAATACCATTGAGATATGTGAGGTATGCAAACAAACTTTATACGACCAAAAATAAAAATAAAAAAATCAACCATTTGTGCCATATATAACATGTATACATCACTTGCATGCCACAACGCATTACAACTTAACCCTTTCATATCAACATGCCCCGTTTTGTTTCATAAATGCCAAAATATTTTCTTTTAATGAATATTAATACAAAACCTTCAATGTCATTGAGTGATGTGAGGTATATAAATCAAGGAAATCCGCAGTATATCACCATGTGTTGAATATCAAGAATCATAACATTGTATGTGCCATAACATGGCCTTTGCATAATGATAATCATGTAAGTGCAATAGTGGTTTTCCATCTGACCTTAAAACAATATCCCTTTAATACCATGCACATGGACGCATCTCATACTAAATTCATATACATAATAGAACCATAATCCATGAAAAATGTTACTAGTGTAATGAAATCAACCAACTTCAATACTTTTACTAGGGGACCCTACCTACTTAGTTTTATATTTTACATAAGGATATAAACTTTGCAATACTTCATGAGATCTATAAATAGGCGGACGAAATATGAGTCAACACATGGCAACTCCACATGGTAGTCTACTTTTAGTAGACTAGAAATCATGATCTCTGGTCTCATGTTATGAATATTCGGTCCTTTCAAATTGTTAATTATGCATTTCTTTCAAACAAAATGTTTTAAAAGAAAAACTTTTTTGTATCAAAAATTAAATGTATGTTAATAGGACACTCATGGGTTGAAGCAAGGGAAAGAAGAAGATTGGGAGCAACTTTGACAATCAAGTTTCAATAAGACACTACTTTAGTCAGTTAACAATGACTCAATAAATAACATTGCGAACATAAAAGGCTAATTTATTTGACTTTGTTGTTTGTGTTCATCAATTCTCAGAAGAAATTAGTAATAGTTCTACATGATAAATGTAAAATGACGAAACTTTACTGATCCAGATATTTAAAAATTCAAAAGTAATAAAATTTAAGCAAAAATGGAATAAAAACCAAAAATAAATCCAAATAACAAGAAAAGCGCAAAATGAAATAAATATGTACATAAACACTCAAGAAAAATATTTCGGCTAGTTTATGGTTCAACATAGTGTTTCAAAGGTGAACCATTTGTGGTGTATGAAAATAATATGACATCTTCATCCTTAAGAAGATAAGAATTGTTTCTGATGACAAATGCAACAGTCTAAGGCCCTAACCACAACTTCTGAAATTTGGAATGCTTACTTTTATCTGTATGAATAGAGTCTCACAACAAGACTTTTTGACCAACTTTGAAAATAGTTGTCTTTGCTATTTTATCAAATTACTTTTTTACATTTTGTTGTTTGTGTTTTATATTATTCAAAGAAAAATCTCGTTGCGCTTATAGAGCTAAGAGGCATGAACTCTTTGAGAAACGTTAGTAGAATTTATGTCTTATGTTTGTAAGTCCAATATCAAAGAAGTAAGTTCAAGCTCAATTGGCATAACAACCTCTTGTCCATAAACTAATTGAAAAGGGGTTAGACCTGTGCTAGTCTTTGTGGCGGTATGATCTACCCACAAGGAAAATGTTAATAGAGTATGCCACTGTTGAGGTTTATCATTAATGATTTTCTTTATAATTTTGATTATTTTTTTATTTGTGGACTCGGCCTATCCATCCCCTTGAGGTTAGTAAGTCGAGGGGGTGAAGTGTTTAACTCCATATTTATTACAAATTGAGTTAACTTATCCGATATAAAGGCTAGTCCATTATCAGAAATTAATTTAACAAGCAAACCAAATCTTGAGAAAATATCAGATTCCTGGAAAGAAATAACATGTTCATCCTTAGTGTGCTTGAGAGGAATTGCTTATGCCCACTTACTGAAGTATTATGTAGCGTTTAAGAGGAATACATGACCCATTGTGAAGGTGGATTAATAGGTTCGATGAAATCTAATCCCCACTTTGCAAAAGGAAAGTATGGCACTGGTTGCAAAGGCGTAGCAGAAAATTTCTCTTTGTCGGTTTCTCTTTGGCATTCATCGTAAGATTGTATGTATTTGTATGAATCCATAAAAACTAAAGGTTGGTAGTAACCAATTCTTAGAATTTTATGACCACCAAATTTTTCTATGAAATTCCCACAAATATGAATATCAAAATCTGTTGATGCATGAATCTTTTTCAAGATCATTTAGGTTGCTATATCATCAACACATCATAGTTATGGTCCACGAGCAGTTTTATAGAAGAGTGAAATGCTAAAAATTAAATATTTGGAAGCTTCAAGAGGAAGCCTCCTCCACTCATGATGTTCAAGATTATCTCGACATTGTTCATGTTGAAAATAGTAAATTATGCTTTGATACCAGAGATGTCCTGCCAGATCAATATTTTCATATTCAATTAAGAATAATGCAGATAAAGCAACATCATTATTTTTAGAAGTATACCTTGGGTCGGGATGTTGAGCAAGGTGCAAAGCTAAGTCACATCCCTTGATTCTATAATTATACACATTGATCACTATGTTGTATGATATTCGATGAAAAAACCTATCACTAATGGTAGGGTGACAAAATGGTTGTTGTTGTTACGGGATTTTGACATTACCATCATGGATAAACCCGAAAAAGATAATGTCGTCGTCGAATTCCTTTCACGTCTTACCATATATGGGAATGCACCTTTAGTTGAGGATACCTTCTAGGATACACTGTGGTTTGTAGATATTGATAATTATTTGGTTGTGGGGAAGTTTCCCCCACATCTGTCACCCAAAGAACAACAAAGGATCATCAGAAAAAGTGGCAGGTATTCTTGGATTGAGGGGTATCTCTTCTACACAGGGTCAAACCTCATCATTTAACGTTGCGTCTGAGAAGATGAAATGTATGACATCCTAAAAGATTGTCATGACAGAGTGTACAATGGGAATTTTGTTGACAAGAGGACCAACTACAAAATACTACACATTGGGTACTATTGGTCGACTATCTTTCGTGATGCTCAAGAATATGTGAAGAGATGCGACAATTGACAAAGTATGGGACGCCCATTACAGTCTGAACAAATTTCTTTGCAAACACGGCTTGTGGTAGAACCATTCGAGAAGTGGGCCCTTGATTTTGTGGGACCAATCAACCCCCCATCTTATAAAAACTATTACAACCTTTTTTGTACAGATTATGTCACTAAATGGGTCAAAGCAAAGGCATTTCCAACAACCACAAAAAGGGCAGTGGCAGATTTTATCTACAAGGAAATTTTTGTCAGATTTGGAATACCAATGGAGATTGTTATAGACAGAGGAGCTCAATTCACTTCTCATCGTATCAAAACCATCATGAAGTTATATTAAATAAAGCACAAGGTGACCACATCTTATCATCCGCAAGAAAATGGACAAGTGGAGAGGACACATAATATCCTTGAAGCCATTTTGATCAAGATTGTCAACCCCACCTCAAAGACTGGGCAGATAGGCCTCTAGAAGCCTTATGGGCCTATCGGACTACATGGTATAACACCACAGGTTTTTCCCCTTACAAGTTTATATATGGAAAAAAATTATCCTACCTATCGAGTTTGAGATAAAAACATTACAAGTTGCACTCTAATTAGGCATGGACTTATCAGCAGCACAACAAAAATGTCTCCAGCAAATCAATGAGTTGGATGAAATCCGCCAGGCTACTTTGCACCACACTTCCATCATCTAGTAGCAAAGCTCTGATTGGCATGACAAGTTCATTAAAAAGAAGTAATTTAAAGTTGGGGATTGGGATATGTTGTTTGACTCCGGATTTAAAGATTTCAAGGAAAAGTTTTGTACTATGTGGCTAGGACCCTACGAGATCGACATTGTATACATTGTATACAATAATGGGTCTGTCAAGCTCCATATTATTGATGATGCAAGAACCTCGTTAATGGATAATGGGAACCGACTCCAATTATATAAAAATCCATCAGCTAAGGAGGCCTTTATAAGGAATATCGATATTGGTTGGTGCAACAATGATTTGCATATTGTTCATGCAAACAGATCTCCAACCGCCAATTCAGAAAATTTTATATATATATATATATATATATATATATATATATATATATATATATCATGAACAATGGGGCACTTTGTGGATTTTTGTGATGGTTATGTCAGGTCACCATTGTTCATGAGACTGCAGGGACCTCATTCTTACCGTTTCTTCAATTCCCGATAGGTTATTTGTTGTTGCAACACCTCGCCTTTTGCTGCAATACCACGCCTCGTTGTCTTGCATTCCTTGGCTACAACACCAGAACATCGCGTCTTGGCTGCAACATTGTGCCTTGGTGCAACATCGTAACACCTCAACTTGGTTGCAACACTTACACGCCACAACAACGTGTACCATCACCTTTTGTCATGTACCGCTTTGAATTGCATGTGAACGCATGGGTAAGTAATTGAGGTATGTTTCTCTCGCACGAAGCATTTTTTTCACTAGATGACATGTCCAGTCACATTCATTCCTTTTCACTTGACATGTCCACTTGCATTCCTTTTCCACGAGCGCAAATCATTCCAGTTTTGGGGGAAAGGCCATCGAGTCCCACCACTGCTTCATCGCCACAATACTTATCGTGCCCTCACCTATGCGACTCACAACACTCCACATAAAATAATTCTATTTTTAGCTTTAACTACCACTGCCGACCTATTGTCCTTTTTAGTTCAAATTTGGAAATTCGGACTGTCGTTACTCTTGTACAATTCGAAGTGTTTTATTCTCCCTATTGCAACCAATCACGACCATGGAAGGTTTATTGATATGCCACGAACCTGATATAGCATTATTGGAAAGGTGGTTCTCACGGAAGAGATTACTTATGATGTCAAGGAAGACTTCCTACAAGAAAATGAAGTGTTGGTGAAAAAGGGGAGAGGATTTTCCATGACCAGAGGTCACCTACTTCATACTGAAGTTCATCACATGCAAGGGTCAACAAAGTATCGTATTATGGTAGCATCTAAAGATTTTAAATCATATTTTACACTAGAAGTTGATAAATATGCCCTTCATCCTCTAGAAGACACTGCAATAGATGGCATGGATTGTTAAAGAAGATAAAAACCCTATGGTGTGTGTTTCCCACCATGGGTTGATCAAAATCATGGTCATGCACGCTCTGGAACACAAAGGATGCATATGGGAGGATTTCTTGGGGCAACTAAACAAGATTTTGCTAGAACAGGGGGTGGGATAAGGAGCTGCAACACCAAAAAGGTAGGGACAACCCTCAGAGAGTGAAGCAGAGCCACATTAGGAGACCATATCCCCAATCTCACGCGACAGTGACTTGGAAATCACTGGAAGTACCCCTTCAAAGAGGAAAATCCATCTTACAAGGAAGAGGAGGTCTAAAGGATTTCATAATGTTAAGGTTCCCAAGCGAAAGAGAACACACTTTTCTACTAGATCAAAAGTAGTAGCCACATGCACTAATACTGCTCCACAAGAGCTAGTATTAGCCCTAAGAGAATATTACCTTGTTGTTACAGAAGAACCAGCAAGAGATGAAGATCAAGAATATGACCCTACTGTAACACAAGAACCAACAGAGGGTGAAACTCAAGAAGACGGCCATGTTGCAACACAAGAACCAGCAGGAGGCGAAAATCAAGAAGCTAACCTTGATGCAACACAATAACCAACGGGGGGAGAAACTCAGGAAGATGGTCATGCTGCAACACAATAACTAGCAGGGGATGAAGTCCAAGAGGGCACAGAGCCTGCTAGTCCACTAGAACTAGCAGAAGGTGTAGTTGTTGCAGACACAAACCCCATCATGCTTATTAGGAGGAAGATTGTGAAAGTGCACAGACAGAATCAATCCACTACTTCAGGTAACACTTACTCATGACCTTTGTATGCTACCATCATTAGAAAAGGCTCTAAATTTAGAAGGGTTTATAGAATTTAAAGAGGGGAATTAGGAAATTAAAAGGCAAATTGCAAGTTTGTCAACAAAGGGGAAATTTAGACTGCTTGGCCCAAATTGTTGAATATCTTGAATGAGAGATTCTTGTTACTCCTTTTGAATCACTCCATAATATTTCACCAATTGAGTTCATGGAGTTGGCCCCTACACTAGAAAAGGTTGGGTCCACAATGTCCCCAAGAGTCAATTGCATTGATGTTGGAACTAAATAGAGAAAACCCCTATTGAGGACAAGCGGAGTCAAAAGATGAAAATAGGCATGTTGTGAAAATTGTGGCAGTATAAATAGAGGTCACACACATTGATGGTGAAACTCAAACAAATGATATCAATCCCCTTGTCCAGAATGTTGTAGTTTAAACAATCTTTGACAGTGATTTATGGTTGAGATCTCAACTTTCCAAGTGGAAAAGTTTAGTTAAGGCCTATGAAGGAGGAACAATACCCTTGAAGAATTCCAACATGCCATATATAATCGGAGGCAAAGATGGGTTGAACAACTAGAAAGCCATCGATCTGAATGGGAACAATGGAAAAAGGACCCAGAAAGAGCCTCTAAATTACAAGACTAGGTAAAGACTCTCAAAGAAGAAAAAGAATAGATGATCTCTCTCGTAGAGTCTATTCTCAGCTACAGGGTACCCTCCCCTATTTACTCTGTGTTCTTAAATGAAAGACATATGTTATGTCAATTCAAGGCAACAATTGCAAGAAAACCTCATAAGGTAACATCGATAGAAACATTTTTGAAAGTGTATTATGAAAGCAACGATGAAGGAAACAACTTGTTATGTGAACTATATAAGCATAATATCCTCCTCGATTATGATATGAAATGAACCCAACCCCTTTTGTTGGAGACACATAGTTGAGGGCTTTCACATCATTCTTGAATAACCATGTTCAGTGGAAGATTGATATGTTTATCGCCCAAAAGAATCAGAGTTGCAACCTCTGGGTAAGAGGAGAAATTCATAAGCCCAATATCGTTCTTATTTCACATTATGCATGGGTTAATTTTGCTAACCATGAGGACTTCATGGCTAACACCCGACAAAAATCCATCTCTCACTGCATGGAACACATAGGGTTTCCGAAAAGAAGTTACTATGGAAGGGTGTGGTCAGAGGTGGGAACAAGCCATAGAAGAAATGAGGAGGGATGTTTTCAGCTACCTCAATATCAGAGTAGCATTACAACGTGTTAGTAGGTATGTTCAATGTATGAGGAAATGTGGAAATCGATGGGTTGGAATGATATTCCACTATCCGATGATTTGGCTGCCTGCACCCAAGTGTCAATTTGATTATGACTTGTAAGAGGGGGTGGGAGCTAGATACTGGAAGGATATAGAGACTAATGGAGGATATTATCCATCTGATGGTCAGGGACACTGAGATTTCAACATCAACAACCTCCACCGCAGTGCTTCTCAAGAGGACTCTATTTCAAATTGATCGACTAGTTACATGAGGGCATGTAACATCTTCTGGTTGGGGGGAGATGACAGGTGCCTGAAACGCCATCTTTTTAATACCCATATTTTATATTTTTGGTCACTTTTGTCTATCATTCCAGCCATTCTTTGAGTCTATTCTTGACCATAATGATATATTTTGTCCAATGTATGTTCTCCCATAACTGATGTCATTTTAGTGAATTATGCTAATGTGATTGAGGAAAATTAAGCTATTTTATGCTTACTCACGAGAAAGGTGCACAACTACTATTCCAGGTTGGTGTGTACAAGTTTCTACCACACCTTTGCCACTACACTATTGTTGCTACACTATTGCCACTACACTATTGTTGCTACACCATTGTCGCTACACCGTTGTTGCTACACCATTGTCGTTAAACCAACCCTGCCACATCAATGTTCCTACACAAGTTGTTGATTACATCGAGGAAATTGTACATTGATGTTTTTTCTCTATTGTCATGATACTGATATTGGGTAAGTGGCAGTCGCCTTCTAGCACATTCAACGGGTGCATCTATATCTTCCATGGGAGGTTATGATGGTTGCAATGATTCAGGTGTCATATGTGTAGAAGTTGAGGGCCATTTTGAATGTCATCACCAGCTAACAAGGATGCCTCGTAATGGATTGTAACCACATCACATTTTTAGCCAATTGTTGGAACCAAACACATGTTCGAGTCAATAAGTTGGAACAACATGAGAATCATAGATTCTCATGGTTGTCCACGAAACCTTTTGCTAAGGATAGATATTTGTAAAATGTATAAGTATCCTACCTTATTTAGGAGGCTTAACAAGAATTATAGAAGATCATATGATGTAATGTTGCTACATTGTAAATCAATTCATGTTTAATAAAGAAATTTGTTGAGTTTTACATCTTTTTTTTTTGGGGGGGTGAAGATCTAATTAGAGCAATCACTATTTGTTTTCCTTGATATGGATTATTCTGAGAACAAAATGAAACACAAACGAAAATATAGCAGAGAACACAAAAATACAGTGAACCCAACTTCTATTAATGAATAAAATAGAAAAACATTGTAGAACACCAATTAGCTAGAATGGGGTAGCTTATCTTTGAAGAGAAAGAGATGTTAGCTACGCTTCATTCGCAACAAGATTTACATCACACTCTATTGCATGCTCAAAGGACCTTCTTCACCTCAATTACATATGAGAGAGTGAGAGGAGAATAGTTCCCATGATGCATGTGGGATAAATTGGTCTAATTTTACAAAATACCATAGGAATGTAAAACACTAGGACTTCCCGAGCAGTCATCCATCCCAGTACTACTCTAGCTAGAGCACGCTTAACTGTGGATTTCTAATGGGATCCGATGCATGAATGCTATGTTGTAGGCATGTACATAAGACCACTAGGAAATCATTACATGATGTTTGTAATTAACAAATGGAGATGGCATTACATTACATTCCCTATGAAAAGGGTGAATATCATGGTTTATCAAAACCACGGGCTTGAAAAGATTGATTCAGTGGAAAAGGTGGATGGCCACCGAGATCCACCTGGATCATTCCTTCCCTCTTAGGAAGCAATGGTCCTTATTGCGTCAAGTTACCTCGTGAGATGGGGAAACTTTTGTTGAATTTGAATCTTGGTGATTCGCTTGCCTTGTTGAATTATTCGTCCTACTTGTAATTGTTATGTGGAAGGATGTCATGAACCTGTTGGTGGAGGTGTTGGATCCATTCAACAAATATGGTTGCATGATCTACCTTGTTCTGAGCGTGGGAGGACTCTGTCGGTGAAGACGTAGCGGGAAGAGCGATATCAATGGGGGCTAATGGTTGGAACCCTGAGCACACCTAAAAAGGGTCATGGCCAATAGAGCTATGTTGAACATATGGAAGACTATTATTATCTAGAAGGGAGAATCTATGGATTGGACCATTAGGTAAGGGAGTATCAGGCACCAAGTCAATGGAATTATTGACTTGGAAATGTAGAGGCACCCCTGTAGGTGAAAAAATATCTTTGTGCTCCTCTACAATCTCATCTCCATGTTTTTTTTGTATAGAAAGGTCTCGGGCCAAGGTTGTAGTCGTCGCAGTGACCTTTTGTTCGCCTTTTGACTAGATCGTGAAGAGGGAAAACTTTGTGGTCTCAGAGATTACTTTGTGGCACTATTTTTCTGAGATCAATGAAGTGGAAGTAGACAAAGCTACCTCTGGTACTCTACAAAATTGACCTCCCAAAGTAATAATGACACTGCAAGGCTGAGACTCATAGATAGTGTGATGTTTCCACATATATGGTTGTCCTAAAAGAACATCACAGACTTCAAGTGGGGAAGTATCACACAGTACCTCATCCTTGAAGGGATTGATGTCGTAGGACATGTGACATTGCTGGCTAACACGAATGTCTTGTCCTTAGCTCAACCATCCGATGGTGTATGGTTGGGGGTGTGGCATCATTGGCAGCTTCAATCTCTTGAAAACCTCGATTGAGATCAAGTTTTTATGACTCCCATTGTCAACAATGAAATGCGGTGGGGTCCCCTTTGCCCACATCTACATGTGGAAGAGGTGCTCCCTCTCCTCAAGCTCCTCTAGGTCTTTTGGTTGTATTGTTGTGGCCATGATGGTAGTAGTGGATTCTACATCGATGATTTGTTTCCCTTTATTGTTCTCTGAATCAAAGTCCTAGTCAGGTTTTGATTCCTTTTCTTTGAGTTCGTCCACTAATGACTGTTTCAAGCGACATTCATCTATGTTGTGCCAGGGGATTTTGTGGAACTCACACCACTTTCCAGTATCTTTCTTAGACTTCATGTTACCCTTCTTTGCCTGCGTCTTGGACTGGCTCTCTTTATGTTGGACTTCCTTGTTTTGTCCTTCATTTTGTCAGTTAGGGTTGTCTTTTCCATGCTTCTGTTGTGGTGTATTTTCAAACCTGAACTCTTGCTTACTCTGTGGTTTGAATTTCTACTCGATTTTGACTTCATATCGATAAGCAACTCCTAGTGAGGAGATGTCGAAGAAATCCATCTCTATTTGGATGTACCTGTGCAAACCACTGTGGTACTTCAAAAACAAGTGTCGCTCAGAGTATTTGATACCCAAATTTGAGCGCAAGGTATGAAACATGTTAGTGTACTCCGACACCATCTAGTCTCTTTTCTAACACAGAGTCATCCATCTCATGTAATGGTCATCATAGTTTCTGATAGGGTATAAATCCTCCTTGAGGGCATTTACAAAGGCCACCCAACTGGGTTCTCTCCCAAATGGTGTAGATTCAACCACAATGTACCTCTCCTAGTAACCTTCCCACCAAGCTCTAACATGGGGAAGGGATTTAAGGAGTGCAAAAGTGATCTTTTCGCTCTCGGAAAATTTTTGGACGAAGTAATAGCCTTTTAGTAGATTCAACCATTTTTCTAGAGCGTCTACATCTATCTAGCCTTCAAATAAGGGGATATCAAAATTGACTTGTATCTTGAAGGGTGTTGTACCTCCGAAATGGTTTCTTGTCGAATATGCCTCAGCCACCATCGGTAGTTGTCGAAGGATTTGAGCAAAGTTTCCATCATCTCGTTCCTTTGTCGCATGAGGGTTTCCTTGAGCAACGCCTTGAAAGGATTTCATGCTCTGTCATCTCTCTTTTCTTCTACCATGGGAGGTCGCTTGGGTTGGAAAGAGTGGTTGTCCTCAAGCAAAACTAGCTCAAGACCCAACTCTCTATACCTTGACCTCATCAAGGACATGCTCTGAGAAATGACAAGGAGCAGACTGCTCTGATACCACTGATTCAGATTATGCTGAGAATGAAATAAACTACAAATGAAAATATAGCAGAGAACACATCAATACAATGAAACCCAACTTCTATTAATGAATAAAATATAAAAACAATATAGAACACCAACTAGCTAGAATGGGGTAGCTTATCTATGAAGAGAAAGAGATATTAGCTACGCTTCATTCACAACAAGTTTTACATCACACTCCATTGCATAGTTAAAGGACCTCCTTCACCTCAATTACATATGAGAGAGTGAGACGAGAATAATTCACATGATGCATTGGGATAGATTGGTCTAAGTTTACAAAATGCCATAGGCATGTAAAACACTAGGACTTCCTGGGTGGTCACCCATCCCAATACTACTCTAGCCCGAGCACGCTTAACTACGGAGTTCTAATGGGATTTGGTGCATTAATATTATGTTGTATGCATGTACATAAGACCACTCGGAAACCATTACATGATGTATGTAATTAACAAATGGAGATGGCATTACATTGCATTCCCAATCAAAAGGGTGAATATCATGGTTTATCAAAACCACGGGCTTGAAAACATTGATTCAATGGAAAAGGTGGATGGCCATCGAGATCCACCTAGATATATATTTTACAATCGCAGGACAACCAGTCTAAGCCACAAACAAAGAAGGGTAATGGGAAGAAGAAGAAAGACATTGGGAAGTGGTGCAAATTCCATAAAATCCCCTAGCGCAACATTGATGAATGTTGTTCGAAGAAGTCATTGGTAGTTGAGCTAAAAGCCTCGGAGTTAGATCTAGGCTCCAACTATGATTCAGAGCCAAACAAAGCAAAGTGGATCATTGATGCAGAACCCAGTGCCACAGTCGCTACCACTAATATCCATCCAAACAAACTAGAAGAGCCAAAGGAAGGTGAGTGCCCTTTTCACTTGCAAATGTGGTTGAAGGGTGCTCTACTTCATTTCATTGTTGATAGAAGAAGCCAAAATAACCTCATCTCAGTAGAGGTCGTGAAGCGCTTGGAATTGCCAACAACACCATATCCACAGTCATACAACATCAGGTGGCTCAACCAAGGACAAGATATCTGCGTCAGCCAATAGTGTCACCTGCCTTATGGCATCAAGACCTTCAAGGATGATGTATTGTGTGATGTTTCCCCACTTGAAGCTTGTAATGTACTTTTAGTCCAACCATATATGTGGAAACTTCATGTTGCATATGAGTCTATACCTCATAGTGTCATTGCTATTGTGAGCAGACAATCATACATGATCCAAGAGGTAGCTCCACCTACCACAATTTCTTTGGTCTTAGCTAAGCAGTGCAGGAAGGTCACCTCCCAGACTGGGAAATTTTTCCTCTTCATAATTCACTCTCAGAGTGAACGAAAGGTCATGGTCACATCCATGGTCTCTACACAGGGATCCTCTACGGAGCATAAGCAAGTGGATAAAGTCATGGAATAATATTGGGACAACTTCACCTCACCTATCGAGGTGCCTTTACACTGTCAGGTCAAGCATTCAATTGAGCTAACTCTTGGAACGCCTTTACATAACAAGCCAATGTATTGGTTCTCTCTCCTGGAAAATGAGGAAATCAAGCGCCAAATCCAAGAGTTACTCCAAAAATGGCACATTTGACCAAGCTTCTCACCTTGTGGAAGCCCAATCATGCTCATACAAACGAAAGACGGGACATGGTGACTTTGTATTGATTATAGAGCTCTAAACAAAATCACAGTCAAGAATCAATACCCAATTCCCTGAATTGATGACCTTCTCGACCAACTCAAGAGGGAAATTATTTTAGTAAGATTGATATAAATTCCAGCTACCACCAGGTCCCCATAGAACACATTGATGTATGGAATACCACTTTCAAGTCTAAAGAAGGTTTTTTCGAGTGGTTGGTCATGACCTTTGGGTTGATGAATTCCCCAACCACCTTCATGAGATTGATGGATGACATATTGTAGCCCTTCAATTATTCCTTTGTGGTTTTATATCTGGATGACATCCTTTTCCTCGACAAGATTTGGGAAGAACACTTGCAACACATTCAACAGGTCCTCCACACTATGCGACATCACAAGTTATATGCTAACTTAGAGAAATGCTCCTTCGACATGAACAAGGTCCAATACCTCAGATACATTGTAGATGAGCATGGTGTGCATGTTGATCCATCCAAGATCCAAGTCGCTCGTGACTGGCCAACCCCAACAACACTCACTGAGCTCGGGAGCTTCTTAGGCCTCGCCAACTTCTATCACAGATTTGTATTGGGGTTCTCCCATATCGCATGGGCTCTCAGCCAAGTGACCAAGGGTGGTGGAAAAACCAAATTTGTCTAGGGTAGATCACAACATAAAGATTTTGATGATTTGAAACATCGCTTATGCTCAGCCCCGATGCTCGCCTTACCCAATCTGCAACAACCATTTGAGATCGAGATCAATGCTTCTAATTATGTTTTTGGTGTCATTCTCACTCGACACGATCATCCAATGGCCTATCATAGTGAGACACTCTCAGATGTTGTTAGTAAGTACCCCACCTATGACAAAGAAATGTATTCCATCGAACAAGATTGTCGCTAATGGAAGGATTACATTCTAGAGAAGGAGACAACCATCCATATGGATCATAGGCCTTTGTAGTTCATGCAGACACAAGGAAAATTGTAGAATGTCCTCCATCAAAATTCATCCACATACTTGCAGCAGTTTTACCTCAACATTAAGTGTAAGAAAGGGAGCACCAATCGTGTCGTTGACCGCCTTAGTAGACCTCTAGTTGTAGCACTAACCACGATGTTCGACTCTTGTGGACATTAGACCTTCGGGTGGTCCCAACTCTATGACAACAATCCTGACTTCACTATGACCTACCAGATGTTGGGAATAGGCACAATCGTTGTCGACTTTCATCTTCAGGATGGTATTCTTTTCCATATGGGTCATCTCTACGTTCCTCCAAGCGAGCGTGCAAAGCTGATTTGGGAAGCCCACTACATTGGGGTGGCAAGACACTTTGACGTGGAGAAGACAATGGCAATACTACATAAGTATTTGTATTGGTAAAAGATTCAATAGGATGTTAGTAAGTATATTAGATCATGCACTGCCTATTCCATTGCCAAGATAGCCATTAAAAAAAAAGGACTATGCACCTCTATGCCTACTCCCAATGGGCCCTGGGAATCCATCTCGATGGACTACATGTCAAGTATTCCCCCCACCAAGCATGACAATGACTGTGTATTCATTGTTGTTGATTGATTCTCTAAAATGGCCATTCTGACCACCTGCAAGAAGAGTATCACAACCGAGGCCACCACCAAGCTCTTCTTCGAGCATGTATGGGTACACTTGGGACTACTATAGACCATCATATCAGATGGGGACAACAGGTTCTTGAGCACATTATGGTTGAGCCTCTTGTCGTTGTTGGACACCAAGCTCACTAAATCCACTGCCTTCCACCCTTAGACTAATGGACAGAAAGAGGTCGTCAATAGGATGATTATGCATCTCTTTCTCATGTACAACTCCAAGCATCCATGCACATGGGATGAGAGCCTTCCTTTTTTCCACACAGCTATAACAGAGCACTCCACAATTGTAGCACTTCACCTTGCATCCACATAAGAAGAATCTTCCCATTCTCAATTTGAGGTTGACAAGGCCACCAAATTCATTGAACGGATTCAACACATCTGCTAGCATGTCCATGATATTTTTCAGAAAGCCAATACTAAGTACAAGCAATGCCATGATCAACACTAGGTTCCCCACAAGTTCCAGGTAGGTGACAAGGTTTGGTCACATTTGCAGAAAGAACGCCTTATAGGACCCCACCGGAGGCTGCGACACTTTGTTATGGACCTTACATAATCATTAAGGTTGTGGGAGACAATGATTTTGAGTTAAGTATTCCCCCTTCCTTGGATTACACCTAGTATTCAATGTGGACCTCCTTCGGCCACATTTTCCACCACTACTTGACACATCGGAGGTGGCAGAGTAGCTGACACCTACATAGCTCAACCCTGATTGTATGGAACATGAAACCATTGATCGAATCATGGACACACAGGTTAAGGGAACCCACCAACAAAAGATCCAACTCTATCGGGTTGTCAAAGCTAGGCAACTACTGCACCAAGGCAAGTGGCTCACCAAGCGTCAAGTTTAGCAGAAGTTTCCCCATTTGATGGGGGCACTCAATGTAATGGAGACCATTGCTTCCTAAGGGGGGAGGAATGATCCAGGTGGACATCGGTGGCTACCCACCTATTCCACTGGCCGAACATATTATTTCCATTTTGGCAGTTTTTCAAGTCCCAAACTTTTGGGGTCGTTTTGAGGCCCTAAACAACATTTTTTTGATGTGGCTGCGCCCAATAGTTATATGAATGCATATAATGTGTCATTCAGAATGTGTACTCCTCGACTAGACCTTTTCGATGAGGTATCAAGTTTCCCAAACAAAGATCATATGCAAAAGTTATGCCCTAGGGAAGTTGAAGTATCAACTACCCCCATCGGGGCCCACAAAACTTTTGGCGTTTCATCTTTCAGGGTTATGTTTTTGGATGTTTACGGTTTTCTCATTTATGCTTTATGTTAAAAAGGCCTCGAGAGCCTCATTGTAATCATCTTCTTGCAAATGCGCGTAGCCGTCACATCTATTCTCAAAGATAAGCTACCACCATTCTAACAAGTTCATTTCACTTTGTGTTTTCTTTTACAGTCTCTACATATTTCAGTCTTTAATAGAAATTGAGTATTGTTGTATCTCTTTGTTTATGTCTTATTTATGTATTTCATTTGTTCCCTCATAAATCTGGATCAGTGTTATCAGAGTAGTCTAAGCCACAAACAAAGAAGGGTAATGGGAATACTAGAATGGAAACTCAATAAGTTGGAACAACTTGAGAATCATAAATTCTCATGGTTGTCCATGAATCCTTTTGCTAAGAATAAATATTTGTAAAATGTACAAGTAGCCTACCCTATTCGGGAGGCATAACAAGAACTATAGAAGATTGTATGTTGTAATGTTGCTACATTGTAAATCAGTCCATGTTTAATAAAGAAAGTTGTTGAATTTTGTGTCTTTGTTTCTTGGGGAATGAAGATCTAATCGAAACAGTCATTGTTTGTTCCCCCCCAGTGCCTCGTCTAAGGAGGTAGGCCCCCCTCCTTAACCAAGGATTATTGTATTATAGCGAGATTTAGTTGTTTTATGTCTCATTTATGTCTTTCGGTTTTGTGTGCAATTACAATTACTACTTTATTGTTGCAGCTTCAGAGAGTTGAGAGTTTTGTTCCATCATTTAATTCATTTCATTCCTTCGCTTTCATAGATAATATATTACTGTTCTATTACACCCTGTTTTGTCTCAAGTCTAGTGCTCTTCTAATTACAATTTGTGAGTTTAATATATATAGATTGGTGAGGTCACCTTATAGTTCTTCTCCTTTCTCTGTAGAGTGATTTCTTTCTATAGTCATTTCCTTTTGAACAACAACTAGACTAGTTTACTTCATTTCCTACAGTTAGAATTAAATTCATTTCATTTTGTCAGTAGAATAATTGTTTCCTTTTGCAAGCAAGTTCATTTCATAGAGTTGTCATTTCTTTCCAATTAGTTAGTTTGCAAGTGAGATTGTTTCCTTTTCAGTTGAATTGGGTTATTTCCTTATTGCAGTTAAGTTGATTTCCTATAAGTTTATCATTTCAACATTTAGTTCTGGTGACCTTGTTAACAAGTATTTTAAGACTCATTCTTTGTAATCATCATTCTCGTTCCTATAATGAAAATCCAATCCATCATTGGAACAAGTTGTTCTAGTACATACAATACACGACAGTTCACAAGTATCATATGAACCCCGGTTTACAGTTAATGTACAGTCTTTCTAACTATCTTGCTGAGAAATTAGGAAGGTAATTAAAAAGCTCATAAAAAACCTTCCTCGATTTTTTTCAATTTAAAAAGGGTTTTCACCTCAATGGATTTGATCCCTCTCAACACATGATAAATCCAGAGTTAAAATGAATCTATATTAATTAAAGACCCAACAAAAAAACCACAAATTAGTAATGATGAATACAAACATAGTTTCTTCGTCCCAAAAAAAAAGCAAAAAAGGTAGAAACAACCAATCCATAACATTTTTAACTAGCGTTGATATGAAACATATGAAACTCCAAATAGTATTGGGATTTTGAATCATATATATACATTCAAAATTAAATTAGTTAGTTTTATTGGATTTTCAATCGTTCATTGGTGAAGATAAATAATATTGTCAAATGTAACTTCTAAATTGTGTGGATTATAAAAATGTAACTTCCAAATTGTGTGGAATATAAGTGTTTAGAAGTATGTTGATATGGCACTGCTTTGCATACGTGACATGTCATAACACCAATATCACATTTAAAATATAATAATACAAATTGTGTATTATCAGTAACTTCAACTTATAAGCAATAATTACAAGTAACTTCAACTTATAAGCAATAACATTAATATTGCGTTAAGATATATTTTTTACGGCCTAACCTAATGATTAAGAACATGTATTTCCTCCTAAAAAATCACAAGTTCAAATCCAAAAGATATAGGGTATATATAACTCCATAAACTTTACCAGTCAAAAAATACCATTTGTAAAACTTTCTTAAATTTTTTCATCCAATCAAATCACCCTCCAAAGCTAAGTTTGACGGGCATAAGGTATTATATAATCCCATTTGTAAAACTTTCTTAAGTTTTTTCCTCCAATCAAATCACCCTCCAGAGCTAAGTTTGACGGGCATAAGGTTTGGCAGTAAGCAGCCGTGCATAACTACATTGGAAATGCGAGTGTGGTTGCACTACAGGTTCGCTAGCTCTGGTCCAACCCCTCCAAACGGGCTACAACTCATTCGGTTACAATCTAGTTGAGAAATTATGTCTATATTTTTGTTTAGGCCAAGGCAGGGACGCCAAATTATCAGCCGGAGTTTTCTCCCTAACGCCGATCAATCTCAGGAAAACCCATTTCTGATCGATTCTTCAAATGGGTTGTATGTGAACGTTACTGACAGTAATCATAGAAGACATAAATCAAAATTTTCGACCGAAAAACCATCACCAGAAGACCACAAAAATGCCGTACGAATAACCAACATACTGCACGGAAATGAATGGGGTGAAGATATGGAAGCAGCCCTCAAACCGTTTGTTGGGTTATTTACACCTCCTGAAATAACATTGGTTATTCAACGTCTAAAAGACCCAAAAATGGCCCTCAAGTTCTTTCAGTGGAGTTGTGAAGCAAAGAACTTCAGGCAAGGAGGAGCTTCCTCTGCATATCATGCAATGATTGAGCTTCTACTCAAAGAGAATGATGGCCACAAGGCAATAGAAATCCTGCTGGATAAGATGAGAAAGCAGGGCTGTGCAATAAGGGCTAACTCAGCTGGACTCCTCATCAGGTGCTTTGGAAAGGCTAATATGGTGCAGAAATCAGTAGAAGTATTCCATGAGGTAAGAAAAACATCCCCATTGCTTGATGCCTATATATACAATTGCCTTTTGGATGTTCTTGTTAAAGTAGGTCATATAGATGAGGCTGTAAAGTTGTTAGATGAAATGTTGAAAACTAAATGTAGGCCCAATAAGACCACTTTCTCTACAGTTTTACCTGGTTTGTTGAAAACAAATAGATGGCAAGAGGCAGAGAGGATTATACTTCACATGAGTGAGAAAGGCTCTTTTCCCGATGTTAGAGACTTTACCCAATTGATTAATGCCCTTTGTAAATCAGGGAATACAAACAAGGCCTGGGAGCTTATGCATTTATTAAAGAGTAAGGGAAGGAGTCTTGATATAGTGGCATTCAATGTGCTATTGAATGGTCTTAGTAATACTGGTGATTTCTCTGGAATGAATTTGCTGCTTGTTGAGATGAAAGAGATGGGAATTGTTCCTAATGTGATAACTTATAGCACCCTGATAAAATCAATGTGTAAGTCAGGCCGTGTTCAGGAAGCACAAGAGGTCTTGGAGAAAATGAGGCAAGGTAATTGTTCACCGAATGTTATTACATATAATACAGTCATTGATGGTCTCTGCAAGGTGGGTAGAAGAGAAGAAGCTCTTGAATTGGTTGATAAGATGAGAGGAGATGGATGTTCTGCTGATACCTTTACTTACAATATTTTGATAGATGGTTTTTGCAAGGCTGGCAAAATAGATGAAGCCTATAATATGTTCCTGCAAATGATGAGGGTGGGCCCTTCGCCCAGTGCGGTGACATTTAACACGATGATTGATGGACTGTACAAAGATGGCAGGGTAGACATGGCTGTTGAATGTTTTCATAATATGTTGAAAAAGGGTTTGCAGCCGAATGTAATCACTTACAATGCTTTAATATGTAGTCTTTGTCAAACAGGCAAGGTGGAAAAGGCTGAAGAATTGTTCGAGGAGATGCCCAGGAAAGGTTGCCCTCCAGATGCTGTCGCCTACAGCGCTCTGATTGCTGGTTTGTGTAAGGTTCACAGGGTAAGTCAGGCATGCAAACTTCTAACTCGGATGGAAAGCAGTGGCAATCTTCCTAATGTAGTGACATATAGTATTCTGATCTGTGCATACTGTAGGATAGGAGAGTTAGATAAGGCCTTTAAAATGTTAGACGAAATGGCAAAGAAAGGTTTGAAACCTAATGAAATAACATACAGCACAATCATTGATGGCCTTTGCAAGGCCTCTGATCTTTCTAGTGCACATGCACTGATGAACAAGATGGCAGCTGAAGGTTTTGCTCCTAATGTGGTCACCTATGGTGGTTTGATTAATGGCCATTGCAAGGCTGGTGAATTGGACAAGGCCATGAAGCTTTTTGAAAATATGAAAACTGTTGGCGTTCCTCCAGATGTTGTAACCTACACTATCTTGATTGACTCTTTTTGCAAGGAAAATAATGTTGGCATTGCAATTTCAATGCTTGATGAGATGATAGCAAAGGGTTTGGTTCCAGATGTTGTTACATACAACAAAGTACTCGGTGGTCTTCGCAAAATAAATGGATTGGAAAATGCTTACCTGATAATGGATCAAATGAAGAAACAGGGCTGTGCTCCAGATTGTATAACTGTTAAATTACTTGGGGACTGGCTATTTGATGTTGGTCAAATGGAAAGACTACGAGAGTTTGTAAATGATGACGATTTCATTATTTCTTGAACCACCTAATACTCATACTTGGTTGATTTTCTACTGTGAATTTATGTGACACATATATATGTCAGGGTTTTGGACATTGTTGTTTTCTCAGTTAAGAGGTTAAATTGGAATCTATACAGTGGTTTTAGGTTACCTATTGATTTCTTATTCTTTTATGGCTAGTATATTAATCGGATGTAGAATCATACTCGTGATCAAAGACTGTAAGGACTTCAATGTAATATAACAGGTAGTAATGAATTGTAATCAAACCTTCAACTGTCCCATCCCAAGACCGACTCTGGATTTTTGCTGAAGGATGTCAATGGAACTTAATTCCACGGTTGCACACTATTTTCACATAAAATCAAAATTAAGTTCTTGGAAACATACCAGTGCTAGTGTAGAAAAATCCAAATAGCTATGCTCATACTCAGAAAGTGCTAAAAAATCATGTATATGTGCTTTTAAGCATGGAAAAGATACAACACCCTAAAGATGTATGGAAAGTACACAGAAAAGTACAGAAACATAAAGAATAGAAAATGTGCAAATTCTGATGAAAAATCCTCATTAAAAACATCAGCTATGGAAAGGAAAACTTGAGATTAGGGATTTTAATAAGATTTAAAAAGCCTTAGCAAAAATTGAAATTTTACGCAATTTTTATTTTGGCTTACCTCCTTTTGTTCTGTTAAAATCCGAGCATGGATCAGCTTAGTCAGTTGCTATAACAGATTCACAGTAGTGGTAGTAAGTAGTAGTAGCTGGTAACAACCACAGCATTTTCCAGGAAGTCTACCCAAGTTTCTAAGTAGTTTTTTTCGCCATATGTTCTCAGATAAATTGGGTTTAAGTGAAATATCTATGCCTTTAATTGTATATGAGTCCAACTAGTTACACAATCAAGTTTGTAGTGAGGGCTATAAATTCAAGATCAAGCCTCAACAAGCTGCACTTACTTCGCTAAGGTTTTCTAAAGAGTCATTTTGAGGAAAATTGATCTAAAATATGCATGAGAGAACTTTAAACAAGCATTGTAAGTCATTTGAAACATTCTGAAATATTAATTCAATTGACATGAGATATTGTTTGAAGTTGTTTAAAATTGGATAGCACGTTGGAGCTGGCCAAACAAACAGGGAAAAGCCTCAGGGTTAATCCTTTCTCTAACAGAGATCACTCATTAATATCTGGGATTCTGAAGTTGAGTTACTGGAGCACCTTATTGTAACTTTGGCATTGGATGCTGTGTGCTACTATTGTAAATTTTTTTTCGAATGAATGCTGCATATCACCATCAAACTCAACTCTTGATTTCCAGGGATTTATACCCACAAGGGTTTGAAACTGTGTCTTTAGCATGGCAATGCCAAGTCTCAACCACTAAACCACAATGTTATCACCTCAATTTTGCTCACAAGCAACCTTCCGGTAAGAATACACTAAAGTATCACCAATTAGCAATAATTCAGCATAAGAACACTATCTCATGGCCACTTGACACACTTTGTTGAGCAAGAAAAACCTTACAAAGGGGTTTTTTTTCACTTGCGCAACCTCACTGTTCTGACACTCGAGAAACTTGCACAGGAGATTCTTTGATACCCACGCAAGTCTGCAAACACAAGTGAGACCAACTAATTCGGTGCCTGAAAGATCAGTAGGCCTGGCTCAAGTGGCTCTAAGATGATGTACAAGTAGAATTCGAGCTCTCATTTCATCAATGTTCAGTACCTTGGCCTCCCAAGGGTCTCTATCAAGCATTGGAGATCCCATTTTGAATAAGAACCATTCACATTGGAATTAGTTCTTCATTGAGTTCAAAATTTGCCTATAAATGAAAGACATGGGGCAGTATTTGAAGAAGAGAAGAATTACAAGGTTATGTTGGAGGAATGACCTTGGAGATCAATCATCTCACACTCTCATTTCTACCATCCATTGGCTTCAGCTTGCTTGTGTTCTTTCCTCAAGGAACCGAGATTTCTTCATTCACTGTAGTTAGAAAGAGCTTTCAAGAAGGAAAAAGACCCATCCCATGGAGACTGTTGGAGCCCACTTGCCTCCAATCATTCTCATTAGGTGATATTATATATTTTCATACTTTTTTATTCGATTAATATATGAGTGTTGTTTTCCTCAATTTCTTGTGTTTGAATGTCATTCTTGTAGTTTATATTGTTATATAATAGAATGCACGCTTCTTTGCTTTTTATCTTTTGTTTTAATAAGGCTTGTGATTGTCCCACAACTAACCATTTTCTAGCTCATAACTTAGCTAAACTAAAGGGGTTTTGCTCACCAATGCAACAAAATTCCCAACATAAATTGGTGACTCCACTTTGAGTTTAGATCATTTAATCTTACTTCTTAGGTTGTTTTAGTTGTTTTCTGACCCCTGGTGACATGTGGGATCATTAACTAGTATGTTCCTTCAACAGTCACTATCAATGGATGATTTTCCAGAAATTTCTTTTTTTGTCATCATGGAGACTTGCGCATTTGTTTTTATTTGTTATGCGAAAGTTCCATGACTTATTTTTTGACTCTTGTGAAAGTTGCACACAGTTCCACCAACTACCTGTGAAATTTATTTTTCCAGGCATTCTAACAATTTTATTATGCAACTTACATGACTGTCCATATAATAGGTCATGCCAATGTGCCCAAGTCCAAATTTTTAGCCTTGGTTTGTTAAAATTTTGGTAATGCTCGTTTAACCATAGACAATGTCACATCATTGTCACCCAACCATAGGCACTTACACATGCCACCCTCGAGCACAATAACCTTTTCTTAGATAGATTTCGGCAAGTCCACTAGAACCAACAGATAAACCCTAACCAGAAATACCAATACTGCTACGACAAAAACACAATATCAAGAGAGCATACCTCTACCAATAGAAGTGTACCTTTACCAAGAGAAGCGCACAAGAGAGCTACCAGAAAAATTGAGATTACACCACGGCAATTGTTGCACTACCCTCTCCAGACTTGTGCCTCCTTTTACTGCAATTGTTTCTCTTTAAACTTGCACACTTGCTGAGTGAGTGAGTGTGTGTTTAAATGAGGAGTGCCTAGCCTCTATTTATACTAGTTTGCCAATGTGTCTTTTCATGTGGGGCCGACCTCACTTTCTGGAGCCTTCTATTTACTTTACTATTAATCTTCTTGGGCCGACTTCTCTTCTAGGGTATTCCACATTTGTTTAATGGTTCTCTTCTTCCGGAATATTCTACTCTAAGTAAAAAGGTTATACTGGAGGTTAATACCTCCCGCAACTACCAAAACATCAACATGGTTAGTGACTTCATCAAGTCTACGCGACAACCTTAAATTTTTCAGGAATTATAGACCGTTGCTTCTGTGTTGTCTCATCTCATTAAATGATGCATAGTAATTAACTCACATAGTGGCTAGGAAGAAGACTCATTATTGCCAAACACTTACTATGTGGATGGCTTACTTACTTATCATTGCACATGGATGCATAGTGTAGAACCCTATTTTACTACCATTCCTTTAGTTGTTTTGGTTTGCATTACTTAACTTCGTTTCAAAGGAATAGCTAGGGAGTTAATCACTTTTCCGCTTGCAACCATTCTTATTATTGAGCAAAGTTAAAATCATACAATATCCCAAAATTAACATTTTACTTCTAGGTTAGTGGTTTATACTAGCACAACTCACACAAACAACGGACCTAAAATCCCCCCAACCTCTAATATGTTATTTTCCTTGCGCTCATAGGTGATCTTGGTGAATCGGAAAAAGGTGAGAGGGTGAAATAGATCCCTTTGCACATGTTTTGATTTATTATCTATGAAAGCTCACAACATTTAGGAGTTAATTAGATGGAGTAAGAACCCCAAAATTTTCAATTTTTTTGTCTTCATCAAACTTCTTTTTTGCAAATTATTTTCAAATCACTTCAAACGTTGTTGTTTCTTCACTTGAAGCACACACGTGAAGGACTAAAAGAGTCTTCTTTGTCTCAAGTGTGTTTTTCATCCTATGCCCATAAAACGGTCTTGGTGAGTCAAAAAGGATGAAAAGATTGACATACCTCCATCACACCACTAAGTAAATTTGTTGGTTCATGACATCAGTCTAGCCCCCTAAAACCAACTAACATAAAGCATCTAACAGACTTAATTCCTCCATTTGGAGGTCACAAAACAATTGATAGTCTAAGTTAGGATTGTGGGGATAGGTATCTAAATAACTCTCCACAACTATTTATTATCTTAAGGATGTAAGTTGTCCTAGGGAGCTTAAAGATCCTTTACTTCAAATGTGCAAAATCCAAGACAAAGAGATACCTCGTGGGGTCATATGCTAAGGTCAGGTTGTTTCTCTCAATCTCCTTGAGCCATCCATCTCTTGTTTGACTGCAACCCTTGACTACTCAAGGCTAACAATACCTTGTCTACACTTGAAACAAGTATATTAGTAGCCAAAATTAAGATTTTTGCCTAGGTGGCATTTGTGGGATGCATTTTCACTCAAGACAAATAACATTGGCCGTCGGGAAATGTTGCCAGTTCTATCAGAACATGCCCCTAATGCCCTTCACTATAACTAACTCTCACATACCTTCACTTATCGTCTTTGGTGGGTTCATACTCCATCCACTGAGAGCTCTTGGAAGGTCCAGTTACACTTGAGTGGAAAGTCGTTGGACACATGCTTTTATTATTATTATTATTATTTTTTCAAAATCCATGGTGCAAAAAAGAACCCTACATCAAAAACACATATTTGTTGCACCATAGGCAGATAGATTTCATTTTTACACATATTTTCTTTGATTATTTCTTCATCTATTAACATTGTTTCATTGGCCCTCTACTTGATAACCACAAGTACCTGACACAATCAAGAACCATTGACAACCCTCAATCCCCTAGACATTATCGACAACTTAAGGGACTTCCCTCAGTGTTAGGAGGCATTCTTGGCTTTTATGTTTCCCTAGTTAGACCATCAACATCCCCCTCACACTCACCTATGGGTGCAACATTATTAGGATCAGTGGTTCTAGGATCATGCTTGATTAGCTCGTTGCCTTTAGGACCTTCTTCTAAGAGCTCATTCTCGTTGGGTTCAAGTTATCACCACTTAGTTCTAATGGAAGGACGTGGGGTACCACCTCCTCCACATCATACTCCTAACTTTTCGTATATGGATAATCTAAATCTCCCTAATTTGACAAAGCTCACTAATGACCCCATCTTGCACAACCTGACTTGGCCACCCATGCAAACAAAGCTCCCTTTGGATATTCCAAAGTTTTTTAGGGACGACTGAGCAAAGATCCAACCAATCATGTCATGAATTTTCATCTATGGTGTTCATCTAACATCATCACCAATGATACTATACAACTTAGGTTATTTCAAAGGACCCTCATCGGACCATTGACCAAATGGTATATCAACAAAGTAGTAAGTTCACATCCTAGCTTTGCATCATTAGTGAATGCTTTCTTAACCTTCTTCCAATTGCCAGTATACCATGACGTCGGGTTGGAAATCCTCGTAGATTTCTGCCAAATCACATCTACACATATTGTGGATCATATCCATGAATGACATTAGCAACATAGCTTGTGTAAAATAGAGGTCAAAGACAAACTCCTTTTGGATTGGTTTTTGAATTCCCTCTTACCCTTGATGGCCAAAGACGTGGCCACCACCATGCCTCATGTTATCACAAGATCTAGCAACCTTGTGCAAATCCTATCACAAGGTGCAAGACAAGTGTGACTATTGGAATTACTTTCCATTATCACCTTCATGATTACTTCCCTCATTTTAGTGAAGGATGAAATCCAACACAAGGGAAGCTTCCCTAGCAACCTCAAGGAATCCTATAGCAAGATTGAATCAAATCTTCGACATCCTATCTTGGTTACTCAATTATACCACCACTTAGATCAAGGTTGTCAATGAAATAGCTTTCAGATTTGTAAGGATGAAGTTTCTTGAACAATCAATCAATGAAATGCCCCAATCACTACAAATCAATAAGAAATCTATGGCTGTCATAAAACTTGTATTTAAAGATAATTACTTCAACAAATTATCAAGTTACAACAGTTGAAATATAGCAGTCCTTAAAACCAATAGACATGCACTGAAAGATGGTTGAAAATGCAAGTTAAAACTAAGGTTTAAGGTAACAAATGCTTGTTGAAATGTTAATGGCATGAAACAAGCTTAAAACCTCCAAGACATCAAACCCTAGCAAGCTGAAAATTGAAACAACAATATAATAAATGATGTCAAGGAAGATTCCAAGGGTCAAAGATGCCTACAAACATTAGACGTCAAGCTAAGAAGATGTTGGAAGTTGAGGGTAAGTCTTAATCTAACCATAAAACATCAAATGAGAGGTAAAACTAGGGTTCAAGGTCACTTGTAAGAGAAATAGACTAGTGTTGTCTAGCTTTCTTGGGCATATAGAGTCATAAATGCACTTTCTTAGAGAGCAAAGGCAAGAGAAAGACTAAAGAACTAAACCCTAGGTAGTCCACTACAAACCCTAGGTATTGATCATTTAGAAGAGCAATTCAATGTAGTCCACTACAAATCCTAAGAGGTTCTCGTATGTCTTCTAGAAACCTTTGGAAGAGATCAAGATAGATCTTGATTTAAACTCTAGAGTAGTCCAATACAAATGCTAGAACTTTAACCTACAAGAATAAGACTAGGGTAGTCCACTACAAACTTGAGACTTATTCTTGTGTCCTTAAACAAGCTTCAATAAATGATTACAAGGGAAGGTAGTCCACTACAAACCTTCCTAGGGTTTCAAGACAAGGTTTATTCAAGAAAATATAACAGAACATGCAATTATCACCACTTTGATAAGACATTCACTTAATACATCAAGAAATAAACCATCAAAGTCTTAGAGAGAGGACTTACTAGGTAAATCAATGAGCATCCATGAAACCCTAACCATGAAATCATCCACAAAACTTGAAAGGCATCCACAAGATCATCTCCAAAACAAGGCACATAAGTCATCCATATCGAAAAAGAGAGATAAAAGACAAGTGTAGTGATGATTCTCCACAATACGAGTTATGATTTACAAAATGGAGTGCTCTCTTTATATCTATGAGGTAACCAAGCACTATATCCTCCTAAGAAGCCCCTAAACATGTAAATCCATGATACAAGGTGGATAGATCTTACGCCAACCCCCAAAAGTGCCTCCAAAATAAAAATACAATGCTAAAACATCAAATTGTCTTCTAAAAGTGCCACATGTGTGAGTGTAGAATGCCAAAAGAGGGTGACATCATCTCCTCAAGGGATACAAAGGCTCCAAAAGTCACATCCATCCCCAAAAGGTGCAAAGTATCGTCAAAGGTCACGCCCCCTCATCAATAGGGTCACATCTCATCATCAACAAGGCACCAACTCATCACCCATGTGCTAGGTCGACTTAAGCAAAATTCATATCTCCCTCAAGCATGATGTCATCCTCATGTGTGCAACGTCCTAGGCTCCTAGTATGACGTCATGATGGATAAGGGCTCCATAAGATTTTTGAAGAGGTGTACCATCCTCGTCAAGTGCAATGGAATCCATCCAAATACTAACGTCCTCAAAGGGGTGCAATGTCCTAGTTGTGGGCTTCCTGCCCCATGAATGACACATCGAGCTATATCAACAATGTCCCAGCTAATCAATGCAATATCCAAGGTCCAAGAGGTGTTGGAAGGTGTCAAGAGGCATGCCAAGTCATCAAGTAATCCAACGATCATCATCAAGGTCCCAACAACCTTCAAACAATGTGCAATGTCCTATGTATAAGTATCAAAACATCCTTAACATGACCATCCCTAGGGGTGCATCATCATCAAGCAAGGCTTAGAGAAGTCAAGTGAGACCAACCGTCATGGATACAAGAGTCATTAGAATCATAAAAGTAAGCCACAATTTAATACAAAATCCATGTAAGCAATTCACATTAGGTATCTTCTTCAAACTTCACACTAGCTTAAGACTTTATGCAATTTACCAAGTTTAGGTATGGGAGGACCATCACAAAACCCTATTATGTGTGCCAGTACCCAAGTAGAGGAATAGTTCTCGAGAAACCCATCAAAGTGTAAGTATAAGTGAATGATATGGCATGGGGTTTACTTCATGGTTATGGTGTCATTGACATGCAGGGCCACATGTGGGTTCATCTCCATGAACGTCTTTGTAGAGGGAGCGCTTAGTGCATTGAGTTGCCCTTTCCTCGACATTTTGTCTTTCCAAATCCCTATTCTTGTCTTTTGGTATTCATTTATTGCTTTGCAAGACCCTTTTTAGCTTTATGCATTTATTTTTACTAGGATTCAATTAGGTCCTTTTAATTTGATATGCATTTAGTGCATTAGGACTTAGGGTGATGGCCTCATAGAGAGGGGCTAGAGCTCAAGTTGATCTTTGGATTTTGATTTATCATTTGTCATCCCATTTCATTTTTCATTCTTTTACTAACTACATCAACCTAGGGAATTCAAGCCCCTTCTTCTCATAGGAGGATGAAGGTACGAACCTTTTTGGGATACATATAACAACTACTTCCAAAATATAGGACAAGGGGAGGAATATGGATGTAATGTGTTAAGTGTGGAAGGGAATGGTATGTTACCCTTATCAAGGCCTCCTAGTAGCTTGTTCCCCAAGTGTGACGAAACTTGACTAGGATACATATGATGACCACTAAGGTGAAACAAGGAAAAAAACATAACTTCCAAGCATCGTGATCCATTCTTTGACTTCAACACATGATCCTCACCTAAATGCCTAATGCATTAAATGTAACTCTTTGTATGAAACAATGACTTATGTACCTCATGTGTGTTGGGACACCATCATCAGATGAACCGTGTTGATCAAGTGAATGAGCCGAGGAATGATGAGGGGAGAGGCATTTGAGGGGTTGTTGTCTGTGGAGAATGTTGATCATCATCTTTGGTATCATTGTGTGTGTTGATCATCATCTTTGGGATCATTGTCTGCAATGTGGGTCATGGAGAATAATCTCCTCTAGTTACCCCTAGGTGAGAGGGGCTAACATCTACCTCCAACATGGGGGCATGTGTTAACCATAGAGTGCATGAGAACCTTAGCATCTCTGGTAATCCAAGACCTGTAACCGACATCACTACATTCTAACATAAAACCATCAATACAAAAAGGCAGGGGGATATGATCCACCCTGATATATGGAATAAAATGCAGAAAACAAATCTTTTCATTTTCATCAATATATATATATTAATTATATGCTAAGCTAACATGAATGCACCAATAAATCAAAAGTAACATCAATGAAAAGAAAAGTGCAATAAATATGCAAGCACAAAACATGACCTAATACTGCCCTACTCTAAACTAAACCTAAGGAGTCAAGTTCCTTCTGCATAATAAGGTTTGAGAAGAGATCCATTGATGGGTAATGGCAGTCTGATTCCCTTAGGTGTGGACAAGTAAAAGGAACCAACTCCAGACTTCTTCTCAATCTTCTAAGGGCCATGCCATAAAATATCAAACTCCTTATGCATATTTGGCTTTCCCTTTCTCTTGTCCCACATAAGTACTAAACTTCCTAGTTGAAAATCTTTCGTTCTTACTTTAAGGTCAACTATTCCTTTATCATCTTGAATGTTCTTTCCTTGATTGCTTGCATCACAACACATTCACAACCCTTCATGCAATTTCCATAATTGTAGCATGGGTATGTTCACGTCATATGGAACAAAAAACTCGTATGATGGTCCCCCAACAACCAACCCCTATTTCCCTTTTCGTGTCCCCCCAAGGATTGTAACATCACAAAACCCTTCGCAACAGGTCGGTGTCAAATTTGTCCAACCTTCACCCGCTTAGAGTCAAGCTTTTGAGCAACTAAACATGGTAAACCCATCAAATTCATAGAATAGCGGGAAAAAGAAAGGAAATAACAAAGTGAAAAACCTACCACAAGGGCCAACAGGTAATTCCCTTAAAGCACTCGACAACATTGGGGGCAATTCCAACTAGGGAAACCAAAACCAGAATGCGGGTAACAATAATCAACCTAGACAAAATAAGAACAATGGTTTAAGGACCAACTTCCATTGCATGTTGTGTGGTGAATTTGACCATTACACTCCCCACTACCCCAAATCTTTGAATACAAACGAATGAATGAAATGATGACTAACTAAGGAGTTAATCCTACACTAGTTTATAGGTCCAACCAACCAACCACAACCTGCAGTATTGTGCAACCCCTTCCCCCAACAAGGAGTGGTAGTCAACGAACAAGAAGCAAATAACCTCTCGTAATCGATAGGATCTCACCCACCCTTGAATCCTACTCAACAGGGAGATCCGTCATACCATAACATCTTCCTGAATTCAACAAAAAACAATCTTCAAACCCGTAATTGACAATACATGATGGCCCCTAATTTGACAGCGGTTAACCAAAAGTCAACCAATCATCTGTTAGAATGAAATATATGTGCTCGTTTTTCCATAGACAATATAGCAATATTGTCACCCAACCATAGGCATAAAGGCCACCCTCGAGCACCTTAACCTTGATAGACAGAATAATTTTGATAGCAAACCAATAGCCAACCAAGGCTAGCACACCTTTCTCCAAGGGTAGAGCACCAAGAAAGAATAACCAAAAACCAAGCAGAAAGTCCAAACCATAACCAAGAGACGAAGTCCAACCAAAAGCCAAAATACCAGTTGCAACAGTTGCAGTTGCACTCCCTCTCCAAACTTGTGCACCACTAGTCTTATGCAGTTGTGAGTGAGCGAGTGTCAAATGAGCTCTAGCGCCCTCTATTTATACTGCTCTATCTCACTTGACTGGGCCAACTTCTCTTTCTAGAGGCTAATAACTCAATATTAAATATTCTCTTGAGCCGACTTGTCTTCTAGGATTATTATCCAACGTTTTAGGGTTTCTCTTGCTTCCTGAAATATTCTAGTCTCATCAAAGGTTACACATAGAGGTTAATACCTCCCGCAACTACCATACTATCAACATTCCCTCCTAGCTAGGGAGGTATTAAAAGAAATGGTCTTGAGCACAAACAAACCATTCAACCGGTAGCATCATTATAGCCACACAAGCTATCTCATGATCACGTAGATCAACTCACGAGCAACATCATCACTATCTGTATCATCTGATAGCATCAATTGCATCATCTCTCAAATCCATACTCCATATGAGTAATTGAGCATGGTGATGAATAAGTCATTCACTCACAAAGTGATACAAGGACCATTCTTCTAATCCAGACATACATCCTAGAAGAATGATTGTCCCAACAGATGTTGAAAGCTACGCCATGGGCTACAGAGACCATTCCTACATGAATGTCAATATAGGACTATTTTCTAATCGGGTCATATGTACCATAGAGATCCGTCTCTACCTATATGCCTTAGAAAATATCGGTCCTGAACCATTTTCCTAATCGGGCCACAATCTGTGCCTTAGGAAAATACCAGTCCATGACATGTCAACAAACTATCAACCTGGACCATTCTCCACAGAGAGAATGCATGTCCACCAACAATCTGTTTTGTCTGGACCATTCTTTGCCTGGAGAATGTCTGTCCACCAGCACACTGACTATCCATCTAGATGGAAATCAACTCCAACAGTAGTGGTAGTCTCCATGGCACTCAGATAGTAGCATATTACTGCTATAATGTCATCCAATAGACCACAATTGTGTCTATCCATAGTAGTATACAACTACTATCTAGTGGAACACAACCACTCCTAGTAGGACATCGCTACTAACCAGTGACACATAGTCACTACCAGTGGATCACATCCATCATAGTAGCATACAACTATTGTCCAGAGACATACAGTCTCCACAACAATCATGTCATCTTATATCAACCTGCATAAACATATTCATGATACAAACTGAGTCATCTGGGCCATTCTTCCACTCACATCTGTGATATTTGGAAGAACATCTGCCCTCATAAAGTAAAACATCAGCCATGGGCTATCTAGACTATTCTTCTGAAGCATAGAAGAATAATTGTCCCTGATTTATGAGCTTGGACCATTCACCTAACTGGGCCATTCCTTCGACACTAATCATAGTGCAACCTGGAGAGAATGAGTCTTCCCTAGGGAATGCATGTCCCTTATTGTTGAACCTGGACCATTCACCTAACTGGGCCATTTCTTCGACACTAATCACAGTGCAACCTGGAGAGAATGAGTTTTCCCTAGGGAATGATTGCCCGAACCATTTCCTATGGAAATGGCTGTCCTGCACCAACCTCCAAAATAGACCATTCTTCAAAACTGCTCACAACTATGAACTTTGAAAGAATGATTGCCTGGCGAGGCGAACCATTCTACTTGACCACTACTCAGAGTGGTTGCCAAGAAGAATGACTATTCTAGACCATTCCCCCACACTGGACACAAGGGGAATCATTGTCTATGGTACATCAACAATCTATCAGACCATTTTCATTATGAAAATGACTGTTCGATCTAGACTATTTTCCAAACTGGAAAATCACTATCCGTCAGAAATCTTGAACCACTTTCGGGACTGAAAAGGAACTTCCCAACCTGGACCATTTTCTAAACTGGAAAATGGCTGTCCATAAATCAATAAGATATCATTTCTCCCTCCCAACTTGGGATTAATCACTTCCTTTTTCAATAAGGAAGTCATCTCCACGAGCCCCAACTTGTCCCTTAAGTACGCAAACTTTTCATCTTGGACAGAGGATTTACCAAAATATCTATTATCTTCTCATCTATGGAGATACACTGGAGAACAACTTCTCCCCTCTGGACTTTATCATAGAGAATATAATTCTTGATCTCAATGTGCTTCGACCTATCATGGAATACCGGGTTCTTTGAAAGCTTCACATAGCTCTCATCATTACAATATATCACGGTTGAATTCATCACCTAATCAGACAGTCCATAAACCAACTTACGGAGCCACGTTGCTTTTATACAAGCATCACAAACTGCAATATACTTTGCTTCTGCAGTGCTGAGTGCAACATACTTTTGTTTCCTGCTAGCTCATGACATCGTGGCAAAGCTCAAACTAAAACATATCCAAGTACCACTTCTTTTGTCATCTGCACTCCCTACCCAATCCATGCAGCTGTATATCATAACTCAAACGTCCCACAAGGAAAATATCCAGCTGAGTATTCTCCAAATACATTAACGAGACAATCAATTTTCGATACAGAGACGAGTCTACTGGATCAGAGTCTCTCAACTTCTTCATATCTGTCATCATGGGAGTTTGCCATGGATTTGCAATCCATCATCCCGGACTTGTGAAGAACCATTTCAATATACTTCCTCTATCATAAGAAGTTTTCACCACACTTTTGCTGTACATGAGAGGCTCTGCACCAAGTTTGCTTGAATCCATACAAGGTCTTCTTCCATCTGCATACAAGGGTCTCTTTCTGGTATACCTCAAAACCTTGAGGTTGCTCTACATATGCTTCTTCTTCAATTACTTTTTCGAGAAGAACAATCTTTACATTCATCGGATGCAAACTCCAACCCATGGATACTGTAGGAGATATAATGGCTCAGGTAGAGGTATGTCTAGTTACTGGAACAAGATATCATCATAGTCTTCTCCCTCCTGGGAGAACCCTCTAGCCCTGAGTCTTTCCTTGTATCTATCAATGCTCAAGTCTTTTTCACAATTTCTCACATACATTGTTCTTCATCAAAACATCTTTCCATTCCTTCTGCTTGACTGCTTCTAGTGGATTCAAACTGGTCCAATTAGTTGTTCTGAATTTTTCTTTCTTTCTTGGAATATTCATGTTCTTCCTCATGTTTTTCTTCAATGTTGGATTCCATGGAATCTTCTATAGATTACACTCCCTTGTTTCCTGAAGGCTCCAACCTTTCGTCATAGGAACATAAGTGTAGATGGACAACCAGGGGTATTCAAGGCTTCTTTTCAAAGAAGACTTCTTCTATAGTCAAGCTGAACACATGTTGCTTATCATGGTTGCTACTTCCAATGAAGAACATGGACAGATACTTCATGGTATTCATGGATTCTTCAATGGATCATATCATTGGGGATTAGCTCCCTCCTAATCCCAGCTTCATGCCCGAATGAGAAATATGCATGCTCTTCTTTTGGAATTCTGTGATCAGCTCCCTCCATCTGAGAGAGTCCATGCTTCCATCTGCTGCATCTCTCTTTGCTTTCTGCAAAGTGTCACAAGCTTGTTCTAGTTTCCTTTTGATTCCTGACTTCCTTTGAGTCTGACTCCTATGAGTCTCTTTAAGTTTGTTTCTATATGTTCTGATTGTTTCCCATCTGAAAATTTTGTCATCCTTATAAACTTCTTCTATGACACCTTCCGCAAGGATAACAAGAATAACAAGAGCAAACAAGAAATATCTATCTAGAGGAGATGTTAGTTCAACTTGCGAACAAGTACAATAAGCATCTATATCAATAGTATTCATATGCAATTGAGTATTCATTGCACATAGCAATAATAAAATCTTCCAAGGACTGCTTTCACAATTTGTACTGTAGCAACTATCACCCTTGATAACACAAATTTGAAGCTGAACAATTTAATCAAACCTGGAACCTGAAGCCTCAACTACTATGGAGGGTGTGCTTATTCCTCTGAATGCACTGAATCCAATATTACATCTTGGACAAGGTCTCTAATACTTTTCCTGCAAACACACTCATGTTTTGTTAGATGATATAACTTAGATAACATATACAAGTGCATACCTTTGAAACCTTGTAGCATCGTCCAGCTTGTTTTCCAATCTGAAACTAGATACCATCTTGACAAGAAGATATTAGAAACTCAATTAGAAGATTCAATGATTAGAAAAACCTAGAAAATCAATTAGAATATTCAATGATTAGAAAAAACTAGAAACTCTAAAATTTCAACTTTGACCACAAAATCAATTTTGACCAGAAGTTAACCTTTTTGTCTTTGAATTTGACCAATCAACCTTTGAATTTTACCTATCACACTTTGACTTTGAATTTGACCAAAAATTCAAACCTAACATTTTTTCTAGCTGAGGGTACCAAGAGGTGCGCTAGGCTAGGGCACACTAGGATGTCAAGAAATTAGGTCAAACACTTCATCAAAAGTGCTCGAACACAAGGGTTAGGGTTTGTTGTAGCTGCATAATTAGAAAACCTAGATGCAACTTTAACTAGTGCCATAACGAGCTTAACAAATAACTTCAAAATCTATCTTCCAGTGGTTAGACTGTCTGAAGATAACATGGGCCCATAACCTGTTAGAATGAAAGAGACGTGCTCATTTTTCCATAGACAATATAGCAATATTGTCACCCAACCATAGGCACAAAGGCCACCCACGAGCACCTTAACCTTCACAGACAGAATAATTCTGGTAGAAGATCAATAGCCAACCAAGGCTAGCACACCTTTCTCCAAGGATAGCACAGCAAGCAAGAATAACCAGAAACCAAGAAGAAATTCCAAACCATAACCAAGAGACGAAGTCCAAACAAAATCCAAAATCCCAGTTGCAACAGTTGCAATTGCACTCCCTCTCCAAAATTGCACACCACTAGTCTTATGCAGTTGTGAGTGAGCGAGTGTCAAATGAGCTCCAACGCCCTCTATTTATATTGATCTATCTCACTTGAATGGGCCGACTTCTCTTTTTGGAGGCTAATAACTCAATGTTAAATATTCTCTTGAGCCGACTTGTATTCTAGGGTTATTATCCAACATTTTAGGGTTTCTCTTGCTTCCCAAAATATTCTAGTCTCGTCAAAGGTTACACATAGAGGTTAATACCTCCCGCAACTACCATAATATCAACACTATCCACTAACAACCTCTTCAAATCACGTGCCCTGGTAGTGATCCTAAACCATATGTGCGCAAGGCACCTCTATGAGGCATAGGTCATAATCCTCACACAAGGGCCGCTGAAAGTTATAGTATCGTCAATTAATTAGCATAGTCACCAACAACCATGTCTATGCTCAAAGTTCTCTAGTCATGTCCTTCTGAAAGTAAGGATATGTCATCTGCATTAGGCATTGTTAACCCATCAAATTTGTACCTCGTGACCTTTGATTTGGATAACTCCAAACCACGACTCCTATCATTAATTTTATTTCAAATTTTGATCACAATTAGCCACATCAACATCCATCGATGCATCATTGACGAGTGTGAATCCACATGTATCATGTTCACCACGATATGGAAAAATTTGGGCTCCCCCGAACTCATGCCATCAACCATTACACTTAGATCCTATGATGGTTGTCCTTCCCAACTTAAAGGCCTATATAAAAATGTCCCCATTAGAACTAGCGAGAAATTATGTCTTAATCAACACCGAAGTTGTCAATGCTCAACTAGACTACAACATCCATCTTAGGAGAAATTATGTGTACACCATGAAAGCGGTCGTTCCATTAATGCTTTACACTATGATGTTACCACACAATGAGAGGGTCATTATAATGGACCAATTGACCCATTATGGGCCCCAACCATTTACCAATTTAGACAACATATTACCCCTTATCATAGCTACCCTAGAAACCCCATCTTACACAAAGATTGGGTCAATATTTTTTAAATATTCCTCGTTGCTTGGGTCATACCACATCACACCACCCCAAGTTAACTCAGGCACTACTACTCCTCTTTGCACAATGACATCAGTTGAAGAGGTTTTAACTATCTCTTCTTTTATGTCAAGCTTAGAACCCACACCTGAGCACCCATCTCCATCAGTCAATACAGACAACCAAGTCCCCAATTGTTAAATTTAGAGTTGCTACTAGATAATAATAGCATAACCAGGATCACTGAGAGAAACACAATCACAAGGTACACAACATTTTATCCTGGGAAACCCTTATGGGGGAGAAAACCTAGCAAAAACTTCCTTAATATGGATTGCCAATACAATGCCAAGATAAAAGACAAAACCACCAAGAATAACCAAGACTGAGCATGTGCCTCTCTCTCCTTCTTCTGGCAACTGCAGCTATCTCCAAAACTTGCACACTAGATGAGTGGTTGAGTGAGTTTAAGAATGAGGCACCGTCTTCTCTTATTTATACTAGCTGGGAGGCACTACGGTTGTGTCTCTTCACCAAGCTGGGCCAACTTCTTCAACTAGTGGATAAAACCACTTTAATTATCCCTACAGGCCGACTTCTCAATTAGCATCATTTGATTAGGGTTTGACCAATCCACAAAAGGGGATTTGGTCATACATAAGTCCCGACATGATCAATACACAAAAGGGGATTGATCTATATAATAACAACACAATTATATTTATAATATTCTTCGCAGTTACAATATTTCAACACTCCCCCTTAACAAGAAGGGTATTCTACAATACAACATCATCAGGAGAGAGAGAGGGAAGCAACATCATCAACATCTGTAACATTGACTGACACATCTATAAATCATCGGAAGTTTTTCTCATCATTAATAACATCATCATTCACAACATGGAGTTGGAATAGTATCATCATAGTCATTCACAACATGGAGCTGGAATAACATCATCATCATCACTCACAACATGGAGTTGAAGCATCAACATCATCATCTTCAACATGAAGTTGAAGCATCATCATCATCATCATCTCCATCATGAAGCTGAAGCATCAACATCATCATCTTCAACATGAAGCTGAAGCATCAATATCATTAGCATGAAGCTAGAATAATAACATCAACAACACAAGGTTGGTACAACAACATCAACATCACGAGGCTGGAGCAACGTCAACAACACAAGGCTGAGACAACAACATCATCAACACGAGGTTGAGATAACATCATCAACATCATCAACACGAGGATGAGATAACAACATCATCAACACGAGGTTGAGATAACAACATCATCAATATCATCAACACGAGGCTGAGATAACATCATCATCATCATATAGAAACATAATGAGGCAGGTGTAACACAAACATTTTTTGGTACTCTAACAGTCCCTAGGGATATTCCCAAGAATCATAAGATTCCCTAAGATATAAAATCCTAATGGAGCTACCACGTGGTACTCTGATAGACCATCCTTACTGGACCTTTGGGATTTTCCCAGGAATCATAAGATTGCCTAGGATTATAAAAATCCTAACGAAGCTACCACTACTAAACACAGCTGGCATATACATGCACATGTACTCTGATAGACCGTCCTTACCAGACCTTCGAGATGTGTCCAGGGATGGTCAGTCCCCTAGGATATAAAATCCTAACTGAGCAACCCGTTATTGGTCAGGATACCATAGTATCATCAACATCACTCCCCCTTTCGAGGGAGGTCATTTCGGACTATACCAAGCTTGTCTCGAAAGTATTCAAACTTTACACGAGACAGAGGTTTAGTCAACACATCTGCAACCTGCTCATTCATGTCAACATATTGGAGATTTATAGCTCCCCTCCACACCATATCACGAATGTAGTGATACCAGATTTTTATGTGCTTCGATTTATCATGGAACACAGGGTTCTCTGTCATATTTATAAAACTATGTTTATCACATAGAATCACGGTGGATTCCATCTCCAGATCGAATAGACGCGTCAACAACTTTCGAAGCCATATGGCTTCACAACTTGCAAAACATGCAGCAATGTATTCCGCTTCTATCGTGATGAGAGAAATACTGGATTGCTTCCTACTCTGAAGTCATGGATGACCCCAGACTGAAACAACATCCTAAAGTGCTCTTTCTATCAGAAACACTTCCATCCCAATCTGAATCTATATAACCAATCCATCTAAAGTCATGATCTCCAGTATAACAGAGACCAAATTCCAACGTACCCTTAAGGTATCTCATCACATGTTTTGCAAAACCAAGGTGAACACGTCTGGGATCTACCAGGTACTGACTCAAGGTGTTTACAGAAAAACATATATCTAGCCTGGTATTCATCAGATACATCAACGATCCAATGATCTGTCTTTACAACGTAGCATCAACCAATTCTGATGAAGTATCAACCTAGAGCTTCAAATTTGTTTCCATGGGTGTGTTCATGGATTTACATTCCAACATGTCAAACCTCTTCAGTGTTTCAACTGCATACTTCCCTTGGTTAAGGAAGATCTTCTCTGGACTCTGTCAAACTTCAAGACCTAAGAAATAATGCATCAGGCCTGGGTCCTTCATCTTAAATTCTACAGTGAGCTTCTTCTTACAATCAATGATGAGCTTTTCTTCTCCATTCAATAATAAGTCATCTACATACAACATCAATATAACTCGCTCATCATTCATAACCTTGAAGTAAAGGTTAGAATCAACTTTACTCTTGGTGAAGACCAAGCTCGTCGGGAAATTGTCAATTCTCCCATACCAAGCTCTAGGAGCTTGCTTCAACCCGTATGGAGCCTTCTTCAACCTGTAGACATGAGTCTTTCTATCTTCAAATTCAAGCCAAATTTTCACATCACATTGTACCAAACTGGTACACTTGTTGAACTGTAACTCAATCTGCACAATCATGTGCTATCTCTATGTAATTTTTGCAAAGCACTATCTGTCTGAGAGTATGTTCTTTACTTTCTCTGTAACTGTTCCTTCTGGAACCAGGACTCTGCACTTGCAACTGCAATTTCCGAAGTTGAGAATGACTTGCTTCATTCCCACTGTAACTGTTGCATTCTAAGAGTAGCTCCTCTATTCTATCACGACAACAACTTCATTTGAAACTGAGAGTGGCTCAATAACTGATACTGAAGGTATCTTTTCTTCTTTCATGGAGGTAACTCTATTTTCTATTGTAGTCATGTCTCCATGGACCGACTAATGTACTACATCAACTGCCACTAAATTTTAAATATGGGGATTGCTCCCCCTTCATCTCATGTTGTATATGAATCATGGTTGTTTTGGTTGTCTTCACGAATGCTGGAACTATTTCTATGATTACTAAAGTAAGTGTCTCGTCATAGTCTTCTCCCTTTTGCTAGGAGAATCCTCTGGACACAAATCAGGCTTGTACATCTTTATAGTGTTATCTGCAACATGATTGATCTGTTAGATCAATCTTGGAGTCATCACCGACTTCCTTTCTCATCTTAAGGAAAAATCCATATCCCAATATTTTGATTGGCTTCCTTCTCTGTCACTGAAACAAGGGAATCTTCCCGGGAGATTTCATGTATCCTAGAGGTCTCTGAAGCTATGATCTAGTCTTCTCAACTCATGGCATTTGTTTTCTAGTCTCTTCATCTGATCCTTTCTGAGATCAGGCTCATTCTGAGTCTTGATTTCTTCTGAGTCTACAAGGAATTCATCATCTCTACAGGATATACTTGGTGTTGAATACCAAGTCTTAACACAAAAATTTGAGTAAGACTTCAAACGAATTATGCTTCTTGTCAAGGTGGCCTCATTATTCATTAACCAAGTCTAATGTTCGGTCATATTTGGAGCCTTCTTCTCATTACAATCAATCTCCATATGAGATACTATGTATCTCAACAAATAGCTTATTCTTCATCTTCTTTGGTACATGAATGTATATGGGCATTTACATAGTCTGCTTCATATCTCATCTAATATGTTACTTTCTACAACCTTCACTATAGCTTCCTTAGGGAACCTATGACCTGCCTAGAACAAGAAGAAGGGAGAAACAACAAACAGGAATAATACTCTCTATAATAATAAAGCAATAAAAAGAACAATTGTCACAGTGGCTCCTTTAGATTTATCACTTGTGACCTGCCTACAACAAGGGTTAAAAGTAAGAAATACAATACTGAGAGCAACACTCTTCTAGTGTTGTGATCAAACATTCCTCCATGGTAACCTGGAGGTAAAACAAGAAGTTTCTCCTAGAGGAGATGTTAGTTATATCTAGTAAATGATTACAATAAGCATTTATCTCAATATGCTCACATGCTACCAAGTATAATGCTTTTAAAAGATTGTTATCTCGACTATAGTGTTTAATATCAAACTTGACATGTGCAAGTTTGAATCTTATCAACTTAATCAATCAAACCTGGAACCTGGAGTCTTTGTCCTCAAGAATGAGTGTTGTTGTTTTTCTTCTGAATCTCCTACACTCAAGATGAAAAGTGTTTTCTTCAACCTGTCCTCTGTATTAATACAATATGCTATCTTGACAGAAATCTGAGTTAGAGAATAAACTCTATAATCTCAGCTTTTAATCAATCTAATACCTTGACTTTAACTTTGACCAATGGTTATTATGAAGGTCACAACTTCATCATACAACCTAGATGTTCATAAATAGATGCATATCACAATAATAAAACCTGGGGTGCATTATTCCTTTGAATGTGTTGGATCTGAAATTCTTTTGGATCTATGATTGTTGCTTTGAAAAAATATCATGCAAGTACCTTTTAAAATAATGACATAGTTTAATCATATGTAAGTATATACCTTTGATAGTATTTGCAGGTAGTGGCACCATCCGACAATAGCGGTAAATAACCTTTAAAACTTCAAAGGTGTTGCAACTGATATTGCAACTGATACTTCCACTACAACTGCAACTTAGGGTTTTATGAGAAAACCCTAAATTTTCAAACTTCAAATTTTGGAATTCTGATCTAGGGACTAGATGCGATGGGATGAGGCGAGTATGTTGGAGCTGTCAGATTTCAAAATTTTCAATTTTTACCTTTTGAAACTTGACCTGCGCAAATCAGGACTAGTACTTCTGGTACTGGTTTTGGTTTCCTCGTTTTTTCGTTTTCTGGAACCAGTTAAAACTAGGGTTTGACTTTCTAGAGGCTCTGGCTACTGAAAAGGTGCGCTCAAGATGCCAATGAGTTCTCTAGGCTAGGTCACACTTCCTTAGATGGTTTTAAGGAAAAAATTTCCTTCCAACAAAAAGCCCTAATTTTCTTATACGATAACAATGACATTTTTGGTTACCCAGTGAGATGCTCTACTCAGTTTAGCTTTGAAACCATGTTAAATTTAGAGTTGTTATTAAGTTCTTTTCAATTTACTAGAAAATAATAGCATAAGCAGGAACACTGAGAGAAACACAATCACAAGGTACACAACATTTTATCCTAGGAAACCCTCATGGGGGAGAAAACCTAACAAAAACTTCCTTAATATAGATTGTCGATACAATGCCAAGATAAAACACAAAACCACCAAGAATAACCAAGACTAAGCATGCACCTCTCTCTCCTTCTTCTGACAACTACAACTATCTCCAAAACTTGTGCACTAGATGAGTGGTTGAGTGAGTGTAAGAATGAGGCACCATCTTCTCTTATTTATACTAGCTGGGAGGCACTAGGGTTGTGTCTCTTCACCAAGTTGGGCCGACTTCTTCAACTAGTGGATTAAACCATTTTAATTAGCACTAGGGGCTGACTTCTCAATTGGCATAATTTGATTAGGGTTTGACCAATCCACAAAAGGGGATTTGGTCATACATAAGTCCCGACATGATCAATCCACAAAAGGGGATTGATCTATATAATAATAACTCAATTATCAATATTTCAACACCAACCCCATCACCCAAATCCCCTTCTTCTTCCTACCTTCAAGGGTGGTGGGACATCTAGTAATGGCCACACTCAACCTCCTAGAGCTCACCTTGGGGATACCAGTATGGTACCTCTCTCCCCCATCACTTAACATGTCATTGGCAACATCGTCACATATATTTTTGAACCCAATAATAGCTCTTCTCACTCAAGTTCAAGTAGCTCCGAAACCAACCATCACTCTAGTAGCACCAATAGTTAAAAAAACAGTAAGTGGCAAGAACATGAAAGCCAAGGGTACCACTTAAGAAACTGTTTGTGCGTGGATCCCTCTACCATGTGCCTTATGGGTGTCGATGGCCATACCACAAACCTCTGCCCCACGTTTCCAAAATTAAGGAACATTCTTTGTCCACCAACAATGACACCATTATTGTCTAATCCCTCGATTGGGTGCACCTCCTAGCTACCTTGAAGGAACCTACCAATATGTGCAATAGGGCATTGCATACAAATCATCCATGTGCCTTATGTTCTACATATGGTTAGTATACTTATCGTTGTATGACTCTCCCACAATTCCAAACTACATTGGCCGCAGTTCGTCAAACCTCAGCCCAATGGTCGACATAATATAAACAAGATATTCTTCTTTACCAACCACAGATACCAAATATTTTGTCACCATTTGTTATGTATCAATGTCAATAGGAGCATGCACTACCTACCTTTGTGCATTATGTGGGCAATTTAATCATTACACATATTAGTGACTGACCATGATCCAATACCATGTCTATTGTGTCACTTGCCTACAACCAATCGTCGATCCCTCTACAACCGAGGGGAACACTAACATTCCCCCTCCTACCATGGAAAATTCACTAGAAATACCTCAACAGGAAATATTTCCATCGCCAACGTTGAATCAATAACATTTTGTTTCCATCTGTTACATCTCCATGTTGGTAGGATCAATATTCTCCAACAACCCTTCATCGATTTTAGGCATGAAAGTAAGCTCACCTACTCAAGTTAAATCGATAAACACTCAACAACTGGAGTATCATCCCATTTACCCTATCTCTACATCAGCTGGCCCCTCCGTGGGGAATGATTTGTCAAACACATGTGACATAGATGGAAGTCAAAAATATCAACCACCAGCCTCATCATCCTATGATGACCTCACCTCTACAACCCTCATTTTTCATTCAAATGAAAGACATAATAGAAAAATGCATGCTCTTGATTACCCTTGGGACATACTGCATCATAGATCATTTTTTCTTCTATGGGATGCATTCACCCTTGCTACCTCACCTAGCAAATGCATAATTGAGGCTAAATATTTCATCCCTCCCAATCATATCAATTGGTTTAAACATACTTACCAATCCCTAACACATTTGAGGAAGGAAACATGGCCAACATTTCACCCAATATCAAAGTGGATATCTTTATCACACCTTGTGCTACCGAAAACATCCTCATATGATCCCAAAAAGGTAATCCCACACAAATCTCTCTTCCAAGAGTTTCATGATGTATTTTCCCAGTCTTATTAAAAAATTCCAACATTGGATCCTATCATCATTGAGCATTGAATCGATATGTGGCTCGATGCACCCACATTTCGATACAAATAAAGATCTCTCCACCCCTCAAAATTTATGGTCATCAAAGCAAATATCGACAAGCCCCGCAAAGTTGCATTCATTTACTCAATCACATATACCTCATGGGTATCCAACCTAGTCTAATTTAATGTTGAGTTTAGTGGAGGGATCCTTAGACTAAGATAAGGGATTTTAATCTCACATTAGACTCCTATAAAAGGAGAGGAGGAGATTATGACATCTCATTGTGACATTATGGAGTTAGCATAAGTGAGTAAACACTTGTGCTAGGAGGATGGATATTTCAATAACAGAATTTTTTCACCTAGGAAATCTGGCCTAGGGTTTCTGGTCACTTTATCTTTGTTCTTGATAGGGAGAAACTACATGTATGAGAGGAAAGAGGCCACACGTGTGGAGAAGAGGTTGCAGTTGAGGAAAACAGACCGCACCTGTGGTACGAACCACACATGTAGACTGTACAGGTCCGTACAACAGTTCATACAAATCCGTACAACATGTCATACAAGTCCGTACAATAGGCTGCATGTGTGAGGACATAAGGATAACCATACGTGTGCATTTATGGGAAGAAAAACAGGTATGTACAGGTTGACGTCAGCGGTCGTACGTGTGACCTATAGCAAGTTTTCTGGTTGGAAATTATTTCGGGTAATTTGCTTAGTTTGGTTGCTGAATTTCTAAATTTGTGAGGATAGATTTTGTCCTTTATTTTGGTAATTTTTCTAGTTGTAAATAAGGTTGGTTTTTCCTTCATAAAATTTCTGAAATTGACATTTACAGAACATAAAATTTGTGTCTGAAATGTGCAAATGATTTATCTCAGATCTTGATGTTTCCCCTATTGTAAATTTTCTATCATAATTTCAATATAAAGTTGTTCATTGATAACAACTAGGGTTTACTGTTGGATCACTAGGAAGCAATTTTTAGATCTGAAATTAGTCTCCTAGAGTTGCATGTGAAAATTGGCATGGTATCCTAGCAGAGGCTTTGAAGGAAGAGATGGAATCATCCCTTGAGACACAGTCGTGCAAATTGTTTTTTTTCTAGGCAGGTCACCATGGAGACTTGGTTGGTGGATAGTTGAGCTTCTCGTCATATGACAAGATTGCATAAATCAGTCGCCAGATTGAGAGACGAGGACTCACAATTGCAAGTGGAACTTGGTGATAATTCCAAGTACACAGTCAAGGGAGTTGTTTTAGCTGAATTCTGGAAAGCCTCTCAATATGAGTGAAGTGTTGTATGTACCTGGACTAAAGAAGAACCTACTTTATATCTCTTCCATGGAGGACAAAAGGTATGCAGTGGCATTCATAGATGGGCAGGTTCTCACTTGGCCAAATGGATTGAGTCTTGACTCAGTAGAATTCATTGGTACTCATGATGGAAATCCCTACAAGCTAACTGGTCATCCAACTCAGGCCCTGGTACATGACAATGATTATCTATGCGATATTTGGCATAGGATATTGGGACACTTGCATTACAAGGCCTTGCCAGGATTGAGAAAAATGGTTACAAGTCTTCCATAATTTGGAGGAGAGCACCAAGGTATATGCAAGGGTTGTGCGCTTGAAAAGAATGCCAAGGTTTCTTTTCGAGTGGTGATAGTAGGTGTTGGTTTGTTAAATTGTCTATTTAAACATCCAATTCATTCAATTGTCAACCCGAGGTAAGTATTTTATTGCAAGGTTATTATGCAATATATATGCAGGCAATATCCCTTAGCTAACACTATTTGTAAACATGACTCACCAATCCAGTCATCATAACAGTGAAAACAACTACTATTAACCAGTCCATATTTAAGCTTATATTGATTGAAAAACACCAAACCAACTGTTCTTGTTAGGAAGAGAAAACAAACACCACACCAAACTAAATGACTCGTAATAGAGACAATAGTAATGAAAGAATAATATGTTGTTCTTATCCTAATTAAATGAAGACACTACGTTGCCAATGGATTAAAGTTTCACACACTGACTATAACTCAATCCCAAATCCAATACTGAATCAACTCAAACTCTGAAAGTAAAATCAATCATTGAAATCAAGAAGCACTCTCGTTGGAAATGAAATCGATCCTCACAATTACTGAAATGAAACTAATTAAAACTCACTTGCTAGGAATGAAATTAATCCTCATTCGAAACACACAATTTTTGGAATGAAACTAATAAAAAAGTCACTTGTTGGGAATAAAATCAATCTTAATTTGAAACACACAATTCCTGGAATGAAACTAAACAGAGGCACACTTGCTAGAAATGAAATCAAGAATACACTATTAAAATAATTCACACCATAACAATGATGTCAATGATAAAAATCAATCACAAGGAATCACAGTACTTGAGCCTCTGCACCACACATTCAACCAAAAGAATTACTAGTAAAAGAATCTAATGAACAAATTGCAACTAAGCTACCTACAAATATAGTAGCAATGACCCTGCTAAAGAGGAGGACCCTTCCTCCTTAGCAAGGGCTGAGAAACTACATAAACTACAACTTAACCACACATAAAACTGAACCACAAACTTGCTAGATATTTATTATTCAAAATCAGGAGGTGCAGATACAAGTGTTGTTCTTCATCATCCAAATCGATTGTTCTCTATTATCCCCAAAACGAGACTAACTTTGGAGAAACTATGCCTTGCCTCTTAAATTCCCTCACCTATCTAATCTTGGAATATTACAATTATGAACAACCTTGAGAATCTTTCAATTCTCAAGCTGTTCCATGTCATCTAAATTAGGATACAAAATAATATACAAAATATTGCACGTAATGGATTACAACTTGCACGATTGATTTTATGGGTTTAATCTGCTAACTGTCCTATTATTCCGGCCGATGAACCATATTCATGAAATTCAATAATAATGACTTGAAAACAACCACACCATCAAGGAGACCAGTCACTTCCACGGGTTCATGAGTCAATGATCTAATCATCATCAATACATCAACCTCTTAGAGTAACAACATCGTAAAGTAGAAGCACTGTGTGGAGTAGCAACAGTTGTGAAACAACATCCTGGAGTAGCAGCGCCTCAGAGTAGCAATATTCATGAAACAACATTCTGGAGTAGCAACACCTTGGAGTAGCAGCATTTTTGAAACAATATCCTAGAGTATCAACACCTCAGAGTATTGTGAAACAATCGATTTTTCTACAAGGATTCTTGATACTTCATTAGTAATCACCCAAAATATACATCATTCTTCCCTAAATGCAAGAAAAACTTAAAGAATCAAGGCATCAAGTGGACTGAACATACCATTATCAAAAAGGTAAAATCTTGGGCCATCATGGCTATGAAGAGGCATAAATGATAGAGGAAAGATAGAAAGTAGTGGCAAAATGGTAGCAAAAAGAGTATCAATTCCTAGACCCAATAGTAGGTCCAAACGGATCTTGGACCTAGCTCGTTTTAATGTATGTGGAATGATGTCAATGCCATATTCGAATGGTTATCGGTACTATGTGACCTTAATTGATGATTATTCCAGGAGGAAATGGATATTCTTCATGAAGACCAAGGATGAGGTCTTCAACCGATTCAGGGAGTTCAGGGCTCTGATAGAAAATCAAACAAAGAAAAAGATCAAGGTCTTGAGGTCAAATAATGGGGGTGAGTATCCCTCCAACGAGTTCAAGGATTTCTGCAAGGAGGCAGGAGTCAAGAGGGATTCGACAATGCCCTTCAACCTGTTGAAGTTTTATTTATACAACTAGCAATTACAATTCTTCTTTATTATTATAATAATTTAGCACATTAGTTTCATAAATAATATCACTAAAAGAGAGGCAATCATAGAAACAATAGAGACACATAGATTATCCTAGGAAACCCTCATGAGGGAGAGAACCCCAAAAAAACTTCCTCAATATAGATAGACCAAAGACCGAACAAAATATCCTCCTCTACTCCTTCACTAGGAAGAGTAGTGCACCACTTGACCAAGAAATACCAAGAGATAGACCAAAAACCCTCCTTGATGTCACCCCTAGTTGCACAAAATTCTCCTCTAAGACTTGCGCACTGCAGAGCTAGGTGTGTATATGTCCAAATGAGGAACTATCCTCTCTTATAAATAGTGGTCTGGCCAGCCTATAATTAGGTCTGGGATGACCTCTCACTTTACCCTCTTAATTTACAATTAACTATCAAGGAACAATAGGGCCAACTTTTACTAAGGCACAAGAGGGCCTAATTAAATATAATGTAATAATATTATTCAACTCTTTCTCAGGTAGAATATTCTTCAAAGTTGCACTATTTCAACACTCCCCCTTAACAAGAAGGGTATTCTACTAACAACATTAATAACAACTGACTAGACTCAATACATCATCAAGAGGAGGGGACATCTTCATCAACATCGGGAACACTATCGGTCATATCTATAGGTCATCAGAATTTTTTCTCATCATCAACATCAATAGAAACTAAACATCACCATCATTTGCAGCGCGGAGCTAGAGTAACATCATCATCATCAACAACATGAATATGGAACATCAACATCATCGACAACATGAAGCTGGAATAACATCATCATCATCAACAACATGAAGATGGAACATCAACATATATATGTGGAAATAGAATGAGGCAGGTGCATCAACAACAACATATGTGTTACTCTGATGGACCATCCTTACTGGACCTTTGAGATCTGCCCATGAATCATAATATTCCCTAGGATATAAAATCCTAACAAGCTACCACATGGTACTCTGACAGACCATCCTTACCAGACCTTCGGGATCTGCCCAGGAATCATAATATTCCCTAGGATATAAAATCCTAACTGAGCTACCACTACTAACCACAATTGGCATATACATGCATAAGTACTCTAACAGACCATCCTTACCGGACCTTCGGGATCTGTCCAGGGATGATCAGTACCCTAGGATATAAAATCCTAATTGAGCTACCTATTGTTGGTCAGGATACCATAGTATCATCAACATCACTCCCCCTTTTGAGGGAGGTCCTTTTGGACTACACCAAGCTTGTCTCGAAAGTACTCAGACTTCACACGAGATAGAGGCTTATTCAACACATCTGCAACCTGCTAATCTGTGCCAACATATTGGAGCTTTACAGCTCCCTTATGCACCATGTCCCAAATGTAGTGATACATGATCTCTATGTGATTTGTCTTATCATGGAACATTGGTTTCATTGTCATCTTTATGCAACTTTGGTTATCACATAGAATCATGGCAGCTTCCATCTCTAGATCAAACATACATGTCAACAACTTCTGAAGCCATATGGATTCACAACTGGTGGAACATGCTGCAATGTACTCCGCTTCTGTCGTACTGAGAGAAATATTGGATTGCTTCATGATTTTCCACAAAGTCATGGATGACCCCAAATTGAAACAACATCCTAAAGTGATTTTTCTATCTGAAGCACTTCCATCCCAATCAGAATCAGTATAGCCATACAACTTGAAGTCATAGTCTCCAGTGTAACATAGGCCATAGTCCAACGTACCCTGAAGGTATCTCATCACATGCTTTATAGCTACAAGGTGAACATGTCTGGGATCCACCAGATACTGACTCAAGGTGTTCACAGCAAAGCATATATCTGGTATGGTATTTGTCAGATACATCAACGAACCAATCATCTATATGTATAGAGTATCAACCAATAACTCCAGTGGACATGGTTTTACATTCCATCATGTCGAATATCTTCAGAATTTCCACATCATGCTTTCCTTGACTAAGGAAAATATCTTCTGGGCTCTGCCATACCTCAAGACCTAAGAAATAATGCATCAGGCCCAGGTCCTTCATTTGAAATTCAACGACAAACTTCTTCTTACAATCTGTGATGAGATTTTCTTCATCTGCCAAGAATAGGTCATCCACATATAGTAGCAATATCACCGATCCATCATTCTCAATATTGAAGTAAAGGTTGGGACATACCAAGCTCTTGTATCTTGCTTCAACTTGCAGACATGAGTCTTCATGTCCTGTACTTCGAAACCAAATTTTCACATCACATTGTACCAACCCGGTACACTTACTTAGTTGCAACTTAATTTGCACAATCATGTGCTAGATCTATTTGCTTTCTGCAAAGAGCTATCTGTCTCACTGCCTAAGAGTATGTTCTCTACTCTCTCTGCAATTGTTCCTCTGGGTCTGGTACTCTACACCTACCGCTACTCTGAAGCTGAGAATGATTGCTCCATTCCCACTGTAGTTGTTGAACTCTGAGAGTAGCTCCTCTATTCTATCATGGCAACAACTTCATCTGAAATTGAAGGTAGCTTTTCTTCTGTCATGTAGGAAACTCAATCTCAAATACAAGGACTTATCCCTTTGAATCTCATACTGTATCAGAATCATGGTTGTTCTGGTTGTCTTCACGAACATTGGAACTATTTCTTCGATTATTGGAGAAAGTGTCTCCTCATAGTCTTCCCCTTCTTGTTGGAAGAATCCTCTGGACGCAAATTAGGCTTTGCATATCTCTATACTATTATATGCAACATACTTGATCTGTTATATCAATCTTGGAAGTCACCACTGACTTCCCTTCTAGTCTCAAGGAAAAATCCATATCCTAGTCCTTCTAACTGGCTTCCTCCTCAGTTACTGAAACAAGGGAATATTCCCAGGAGATTTCACATCTCCTAGAAGTCTTTGAAGCTACGATCTATTCTTCTCAACTCATGGCATCTGTCTGCTAGTCCTGGAAGACGTCTCTTTTTCCCATCTGATCCTTTCTGAGATCAGGCTTACTTTGAGTCTTAATTTCTTCTGAGTCTACAAAAACTTCACAGTCTCTGCAGGATATACTTGGTGTTGAATACCAAGTATTAATATGAAAAGTTGAGTCAGACTTCAAACGAATTAAGATTCTTGTCAAGGTGGCTTCATTATCCATTGACCAAGTCTACTGTGAGTTCTATTCTAATGTTCGGTCATCTTTGGAGCCTTCAACTCCTCATGATCTATCTCCATATGAGATGTTTTGTATCTAGAAAAGGTATCTTCTTCTTATTATTCTTCGGTATATGGATGTATATGGTCATATATACAACTTGGATAGTCTGATCCATGTCTCATATAATATATTTCCTCTTGCAATCGTCACTATAGATCCCTCAGGGTTATCACCTATGACCTGCCCAGAACAAGAACAACAAGGGAGAAACAACAGACAAGAATAATGCTCTTTATAATAATAATAATAAAACAATAGTGAGAACAATCATCACAATATCTCATTTAGAGCTATCACTTGTGACCTACCTGAAACAAGGGTAAAAAGTAAGAAATACAATAATAAGGAATGAGAGAAACTGTAATATACTAGATATAAAAAGTATGTAGAACAGAAATAAAATGCTAGAAATGGAAAAATAACAATAATATAACCAACATAATCTCCACAATAACAGAGAAATGATATAAGAATAACAACAAAAATAACACTTTGATTCAGAAAGCAATGTTCACGGGCCTCTTCGAGGGGGCAACCTCCAGTCGAGCAGCGCTCTGTTACAATAATCTCCAAGCTAGGGTTTTCATACCCTCGACCCTTATTTATACTAAATATGTCTATCAAGAGAAGCATCTAGAGGAAGACCCTTCTAAAAGCGGAAATTTCTATTAGGTCTTCTTACATCCGCCTTATTCTATTTTATTGAAAGGCCTTATTAATATTGACCTTTATTACATCCGAATATATTGATCTACCTATGTGCGGGTTAGGACCCTAACATGTCTGCCCCCTTAAAAACAACCTTGTCCTCAAGGCTTGAGATGTGGAAACTGTTGCAGAATGGTAGCTAGTTCCCAAGTGGCATCTGCTGGAGTTGTATCTTTCCACTGGACTAGCACTTCCTTGATGGTTCTCTGACGTAGGCGACACTCACACTGGTCCAAAACTGCTTCTGGCTGTAGCCAAATGGATCCTTCTTCAGCTAACTCGGGAAGGTTGGTTTGAATTTGGCACCTAGTTCCAATCACCTTCTTTAAGCATGAAACATGAAAAACGGGATGTACCTCCGACTGACTGGGCAGAGCTAACTGATAGGTGACTTGTCCCACATGCTTGAGAACTGTATAAGGACCATAAAATTTGGGCGCTAGCTTCTAAAAATGCTCGACCTTGAGGGAAGTTTGCTTGTATGGTTGTAGTTGCAAAGACCCCTAATCCCCTTCTGCAAATTAACGTTCAGAGCGACCTTGATCTGCTTGTTGCTTCATGCGATTCTGTGCCATGACCAAGTTCTCTTTAAGGGTACGAAGAATATCCTCTCGAACTGTAAGTGTTTGGTCAACTTCCTGGACCTTCTAGGTACCCGGTAAGTATGAGAGAACTGAAGGTGGCTTATGTCCATATACCACTTCAAAATGAGTCATGCGTGTAGTTGTATGGTAGGAAGTGTTGTACCACCATTCAGCTAGGGGTAACCATTGAGCCCACTGATTTTTATTTTCAGAGGCAAAACACCTCAGATATGTTTCCAAACACTTGTTGACAACTTTTGTTTGACCATCAGTTTGGGGATGATAAGTTGTGCTGATATGCAATTGGGTGCCCTGTAGCTTAAACAATTCTTGCCAAAAATTGCTTGTGAAAGTTGGGTCACGATCAGAAACAATAGAGTGTGGCATGCCATGAAGCTTGAAGACCTGGTCCATGAAAATTTGAGCCACCGTGGATGTAGTAAATGGATGTTGAAGAGCACAGAAATGAGCATACTTGGAAAGGTGATCCACAACCACCATTATGACTGATTTATTTCCCGATTTAGGTAAGTCGGTAATAAAGTCCATAGAGATATCCTTCCAAATAGAAGGTGGAATCGGAAGCGGTTGTAGTGTGCCCGGAGATTTGACTGTTTCTCCCTTGTTGCATTGACACACCTCACATTCAACGAAAAAATGACGGATGTCCTGTTTCATACCATCCCAGAAAAAAGAACGTTTGACCTTGTCATAGGTTTTGGTGAACCCGGAGTGCCCCGCTGTGGGTGTAGCATGAAGCTCAGAAAGTACCATGGATTTAAGCTTTGATTGTTTGCTTAAATAGAAACGACCTTTGTATCGAAGCTCATCCTGGAGCCAAGAGTACCTTGTGGGAGCTGGAGCATTGGTCTGCAATTGCTGGATCAGATGCAAACTTTTGGGATCTTGTAGCCATTCCTGGCGCACAGCTTGGAGCCAATCTGGTACAATGAAGGAAAGAGAAAAAAGGGATCCTTCTTCTTCATATTTTTGAGACAGTGCATCCGCCACCACATTGTATTTTCCCTTCTTGTAAATGATCTCATAATCATATCTAAAGAGCTTAGTCACCCATTTTTGTTGCTCCAGGGAGGAAATGCGTTGTTCCAGAAAGTACTTGAGGCTTTGATGGTCTGTCTTAATTTGGAAACGTTTCCCTAAGATATACGAGTGCCATAGATCAAAGGCATGAAGAATAGCCAACATTTCCTTTTCATAAATGGGTTTGCCCAGATTCCTTTCAGATAGTTGCTTGCTGGTGAAGGCCAAGGGTCGACCCTCTTGCATAAGGACAGGACCGATTCCTTTCCCTGAGGCATCACATTCCAACACAAAGGTCTTTGTGAAATCAGGAAGGGATAGAACCAGAGTGGTGCACATGGCCGTCTTCAAGGTTTGAAAATCTTGAGCAGTGGTTGGAGTCCAAGTGAAAGAGTTCTTTTTGAGGAGAGCAGTGAGAGGTGCTGCAATCTTTCCATAATTCTTAACAAACTTGCGATAATACCATGTTAAGCCCAGAAATCCATGCAAGATTTTGAGAGTCTTTGGGTGTGACCAGTCTTGCATATCTTCAATCTTTTTCGGATCCACCCTGACGCCATCCTTGCCAACTAGATGACCCAAGTATTCTACTTCTGAGGCATCAAAAGCACATTTAGACTGTTTCAGGAAAAGTTGGTGCTGAGAGAGTAGATGGAGAACTTGATCCACATGAGTAAGATGGTCTGTCCAGGTTTTTCTATAGATGAGGATATCATCAAAGAAAACTAAGACAAAATGACGAAGAAAGGGATAGAAGACATGATTCATGAGGCTTTGGAAGGTGGAGGGGGCATTACACAAGCCAAAGGGCATGACCAAAAACTCATAGTGGCCTGCATGAGTTCGAAAGGTTGTCTTGGGAATGTCTGCCTCTTTCATACGTATCTGGTGATAGTCCAAGCGAAGATCAAGTTTAGTAAAGAATTGGGTGCCACTCAATTCATCCAGGAGGTCATCAATGACAGGAATGGGAAATTTGTCTTTAATGGTCAGTTTGTTGAGGGCACGGAAGTCAGGACACATTCTCCAAGAACCTTCTTTCTTCAGGACCATTACTACAGGAGAAGAGTAAGGGCCCGTACTAGGGTGGATACACCTGCATTAAGGAGTTCCTGGACCATTTTCTCAATTTCATTTTTTTGTGAAAAGGGGTGGCGATACAGACGGATATTGGGAGGAAGGATTTCGGGTACAAGGGGAATGGAATGATCTTGAACACCGCGGGAAGGAGGGAGTCCTTAGGGAGTGGAAAATACCATTTGATGTTTATAAAGGAGGGCTTGGAGGTTTTGCGGCACCGAGGGTGTCTTTGTTGCTTGTATGGCACAGAGTTGGGCAATGACATCAGAATGACCTCTTTTGAGCAAATTTTCCATGCGATGGGAACTAATGACCTCAAGTGAACCAGCAGTGATGCCTTGGAATTTATATCGGTGGCCTTCCTGGTCGAATTGCATGGTTAATGCCTTAAAATCCATGAGAATGGGACCCATAGTTCTTAGCCAGTCTGCACCCAACACAATGTCACAACCACCCATGTCGATAGAAAACATATGGGATTTTAGGTGGTAGTCACCGATTTGGAGACGCACATTTTCACAGTGCCCTCCACATTTCATGGAACCACCATTAGCAATTGTGTTTTGGAAATTGTTGACGGCATGGATGTAGCAATGAGTTTCTTGGGCAATGCGGCGATGAATAAAATTATGGGTGCTTCCACTATCAAACAGAATGATGACCTTCCGATGCTTGATGTAACTAATTAACTTGAGGGTTTGGGGAGTGGAGAAGCCAGTGAGAGCATTGAGGGAAATGATCGGTTCCACTTCGGGAGGGTTTGAGGGAGGGGTCATGTCAGTGATTTCAGGTGACTCAGACACAAGGCGAGTTTCAACATCCTCTTCCAAAATATCCTCAGAGATGGCCATAAAAAGATTTTGTTCCTTACACTTGTGGCCCGGGAAATATTTGTCATCACAATTATAACAAAGGCCTTTGAGTTGGCGTTTAGCCATTTCAGCCCTGGTCAATTTTTGGATCTTTAATGGGGCGGAGGGAGTGGTGGGATTTACGGGTTTAGGGAGAGGGATAAAGGAGGGTTTTCGGTTTTGAGAGGATACAACATGTTGTGCTTCTTTAGCTCTTTTAGTAGCCTCCATCCAACTCGAGGGTCGAGCCATGAGGACATGGGCCCGAATCTCATCCTTGAGGCCGCTAATAAAACACTCTCGAAAGAAAGCATCAGTCATGCCCTATGTTCAAAAAGCCAGTCGCTTAAAGGAAGCTATGAAGTCTTCTATTGTTCCTGATTGTTTCGACTTTGTCAAACGACCCAAATGGTTGGTGTCTGTGTCAAAGCGTTCATAAAGCTCAGTCACAAATTGGGTCCAAGCAATATACCCTTGAGGGGAAGTTTTTCTCCATTGCCACCATTGCCAACGTTCTTGATCTAGATGGAGAACACCATACCGGAGTTTGGCCAAGTCATCTGTAATGTCGTATAAAGAGAAATAATGTTTCATTTGGGTTACCCAACCAGTGGGGTCCGAGCCATCAAATTTGGTCACATCCACCCGCGGAAGGCGTAGGTCACGTTGAAAGTGATGGGGCTGAAAGGTATGGGAATGGTAGAAATGTTCACCTTCAGTCTTTGGAGGTGTGTCAGAGAAAGGGTCATCTGTAGGGATCTTCAGTTTGGTGCAGAGTGATGCAAAGACAGATTCAAGCTGGGTGGTCAATTCTTGTTTGACTTCCTCCATTGAGGACTGCATGGTTGTATTTATGGTTGTATTGATGGATGTATCGATGGAGGCAACAGTAGCACTGAGTTTTTTCACTTCTTTTTGGGTCTCGAGGAAACCAGATTGCAAGGTGTTGAAGCGAGCTTACAGGTCTTGGCTACGGGTATGGGCCATGAGGATGGGTGAACTGAAAAGGGGCAGGCAGGGTCAAATTTTTTTTGCGGAAAAATGATATGGATGAATGTGATAAGGGCAAAGAGATGAATCCAATGGAATAGGTCTCAAATAATGGTGAAAAAATTTCCAGATTTTTTTTTTATTTTTTTTATTACATGACCTGCGGAGTTATACTCTGGTCTGAAGAATACTGCAACGATAAAATCCCCAAATGCTTAACCAGAAATAAATGTGTATTTACTTGGCAACCCGAACACAGTTGTGCGGCAATAGATCTTGTCTGTTTTAATTTTTTTATGTTTCTGTCCCCCAAGGGTTAGGTATTCAAGGGTTCTACAGACAAGGGTTTGCCCTATGCTATAGCTCTCTGATATATGTGCGGGGTCCAACAGTAGTACTCGACCCAATATCTCAGGGCACTAACTAAGGAGGATAGACTGTACCCTTAGCCGTACTACCTGACTACCGAGGTACTAGAGAGTATATTCCCGAGTGTTGTTCTCGGTGGCACTACAACAGTTAGGCGGCCGATCAATTTATCTAAAGAGGGCTTCAGGAAATCTAGGTCGTTCCGTACACAGGTGCTATATGATGTGCTACCACTCAAAGGGGTACCAACAGGGGTTACAAGGGTGGCCAACAGATGTGCGCTTACGAACCACTTGTATTTCCTGTGTGTATGAATCCCTCAATCGTGGGTTTATGCGCGTAACGATAGATCTCTGTAGCTTAAATACGCCAGAATACGTCTCTACCCTGAAAAAAAAATTCCCACAATTTCTGCCAAGGAAAATTCTCTGATACCACTTGTAATATACCAGATAAAAAAAGTATGCAGAACAGAAACAAAATGCTAGAAATGGCAGAATAACAGTAATATAACCAGCATAATCTCCACAATAACACATAAATGATATAAGAATAACAACATAAATAGCACTTTGATTCAAAAAGAAATGTTCACGAGCCTCTTCGAGGGGGCAACCTCCAATCAAGCAACGCTTTGTTACAATAATCTCCAAGCTAGGGTTTTCATACCCTCGACCCTTATTTATACTAAATATGTCTATCAAGAGAATCATCTAGAGGAAGATCCTTCTAGAAGTGGAAGCTTCTATTAGGTCTTCTTACATCCGCCTTATTCTATTT
>ML792105.1:72748-83873 GCA_009831015.1 Picea engelmannii | reverse complement strand
GTAAAAAGGTTAATTAATTAATTAAAGTGATTTAATTAATTAATTAAATATTAATAAAATGAAAGTCACTTTGGAGGGACAAGGTGAGCCAAAAGTATAAAGGAAAGGCAAGGGCCTCTTCTCATTCATGCATGTATGTTTATCCTTTGATTTCTGGCTTCTAGCTAGTGAGCCCAACATTGGGGGTTTTGAGGGTTTTGACTTAACAAACCCTAGAGGACGATTCAGTGGTGAAATATTCCACCTAGCTTGTCCCAAGCTTGGTCTCGGAGATGCAATACTCTCCCACACCATTCTAGCTCGGTTCTACATCAGTGTAGGAGGGTTCTACACAGCCACAGGCACAAGAAGAGAAGGAGGGTGCACCATTGGGGGTTTCTAGCAAGGGGGGCGCACCATATTTGGAGAGAGATTCGTTGTAGGAGATTGACAGGGTCTTTGAGGATTATATCACTTGGGTTTTCATTGCAGAGCCTTGGACATCAGATCTAGTGCTTTCTGAGAGAGTTGTATGGCTCAAATTATTTCTTGAGAAGTGGGACGAATTGAAGAGAAGGAGGGCGTTTTTGAGATTCGGGTCTAGTCAGTTTGGAGGGATTACACTTCAGATATGACCCTGAGACTTCACTTAGTGACTTGCAGTGTCCCGATCTATATTCCTAGGGAGTTCAGAGCATTTGGAGGCCTCCTTCATCAGGGCCGAATTATCTAGGGCTTCAGTCATCCAGTGGGGCGCACCATTCAGTGGAGGAGTTCAGATCTACAGGGTTTGAGAGTGGATTTGGAGATTTGGACCCCTGGGTTTTCCTTACAGTTGCCTGATCTATCAGTTGGCATATTTCTTAGGGTGATTGGACACTTTTGGCAGCAGGGCCAATTTATTGAGGGTTTCAGCCTTCTATTAGAGCGTGGCATTCTTCAGCTGGAGAGTTTGGCATTCAGATTTGCTTGTCTTGATCTTCATTTCTTATTCAGCCTTTGGAGGCTTATTTTGTATCAGCGGGAGAATTTTGTAGTATCTCATACTTGTTATCTATTGTCTATCATCTTGGCCATCTATTGAGCATTCCAGATCGGCATCTCCATTGTAGCAGGTTCTTCTATTTTATGAATAAAGAAGATTTGAGATGTTTTGGCTTGTCTATCATATTGCATACGGTTGAGGTATGTTCCATGGTTATCTCTTTCTGTTATTTGATGCATACACACATATAAACACATCAGTAAACCCTAAGGCCGAAATCAAGAGGCCATTCAACAAGTGAACACAGTAAACAAATAAATCAACAAATTGTTTGAAGAAATACCACAACCAGAAAAAGTTTTAAAAAGACACCAAAACCGTGATGATCCTTGCATAATGGCTTGGGATCATTACATTCTCCCATAAGGAGGGAGTAAATTACAAGGAGAATTGTGCTCCAATTTCCAGGTATACTTCTATTTGGGATGTTATCTCTCTTCCTTCATTTATGGGGTGGAAGATACATCAGATGGATGTGAAGACAAAAATTTTCAATGGGGTGATTGAGGAGTAAGTTTACGTAGAGAAAGATCAAGGCTTTGAGGTACATGGACGGAAATCTCATGTGTGTGAATTGAAGAAGGCCTTATATGGACTCAAGCAGGCACCTAGGGAATGGTACTTGAGGATTGATGGGTATTTGCAGAGCTTGGGATTCACCAAGAGTGAAGCAGATCCCAACCTATATCTCCTACATGTTGGTAAGGATCCTCTCATATTGGTGCTATATGTCGATGACTTGTTTCTCACAGGAGCTGAGAACCTCATCACCAGGTGCGAGAAAGAATTGACTTCAGAGTTTCAGATGAAGGATATTGGATTGATACATTAATTTTTGGGATTAGAGGTGTGGCAACATCTAGGCGAGATCTTCCTCGGAAAAGGGAAGTATGTAGTTGAGATATAGATGAGATTCTCGATAATCGGTTGTAAGTCCAGGACCACACCTATGACCACTAATATGAATACACTACGAGATTCGTATTTAGACTTAGTGGATCCCACGATGTATAAGAAGTTGATTGGGTCATTGAGGTATCTGGTTAATACTAGACCAGATATTTGTTTTGTTGTCAACACCTTCAGTTAGTTCATGGTTGAACCAAGGTAGGTGCATTGGGTAGCAACAAAACATGTGCTCAGGTACCTTCAAGGTGCAATTGGATTTGGTCTGAGATGTGTCGGAGGTGATGGAGTGAGGCTACATGGATAGTCATACTCATATTGGGCAAGTAGTGTAATTGATAGGAAGAGCACTTTTGGTAGTTGTTTCAGCCTGGGATTAGTAGTGGTTTCTTGGTACAACAGGAAAAATACTTTCATGGCACTTAGCTCAGCAGAGGCAGAGTATATGGCTGCTAGCTTGGAAATTTGTGAGGCTATATGGCTTCACAAGATTCTTGTAGGATTATTTGTTCTGGATTTGGATCCTACTGAGATTCACTGTGAAAATTAGAGTTGTATCAAACTCTCAAAGAATCCAGTGTTTCACGATAGATTGAAACACATTGAGATCATATACTAGTTCATCAAAGACACGGTGAAGAAGAGAGTTGTGAAGCTCCAACACATTTCCACAGACGAGCAAATTGCAGATATTCTCACCAAACCCCTAGTGAAGGGGAAGTTTGTCTACTTCAAAGACAAGTTAGGAGTGGTGGAGAATACCTCCCTCGCTAAGAGGGAGTGTTGATTTTTGTAGCGTCGGGAAGTATTCCCACAAGAGGCCAATGAAATCGAACTTGGAATGAGGCTAGGACCTCATGGGTAAGTTGATGGGTTTTGTGGGCTAGTGTTGGGGTTTCACACCCACAAAGAGGAATTAAATATTCTAATTTAATGTTGATTTTAGTGGAGGGCTCCTTAGAGTAAGCTAAGGGTTTCTAATCTCACATTAGACTCCTATAAAAGGAGAGGAGGAGATTGTGACATCTCATTGTGACATTACGAAGTTAGCATAAGTGAGTAAACATTTGTGCTAGGAGGATAGAGATTTTAGCACAGGAATTTTTGCACCTAGGCAATCTGGCCTAGGGTTTCTTGTTACTTTATCTTTTTTCTTGGTAGGGAGAAACCACACGTATGAGAGGAAATATCTCGCACGTGTGGAGGAGAGGTTGCAGTTGAGGAAAATAGGCCACACATGTGGTATGGACCACACGTGAAGACCGTAAAGGTCAGTACACCAGGTCGTACAAGTCTGTATAGCAGGCCACTTGTGTGAGGACAGAAGGACAACCACACATGTGCATTACTGGGCAAAAAAACATGTCATGGGATGACGTCAATAGTCGTACAAGTGACCTGTAGCAAGTTTGTTGGTTGGAAATTCTTCTAGGCAATTGGCTCAGTTTGGTTGCTGAATTTCTAAATTTGCGAGGACATATTTTGTCCTCTATTTTGGTTATTTTTCTGGTTGTAAAGAAGGTTGGTTTTGCCTTCAGAAAATTTATGAAATTGACATTTACAAAATAGAAAATTTGTATCTCAAATGTGCAAATGATTTATCTCAGATCTTGATGTTTCTGTTGTTGTAAATTTTCTATCATAATTTCAGTGTAAAGTATTTCAATGATAACAACTAGGGTTTACTATTGGATCACTAGGAATCAATTTTCAGATCTGAAAATAGTCACCTAGAGTTGAATGTGAAAATTGACATTGTGCCCACAAATTCTTAAAATTGTTGTTCCAAGACATTCCTTTTCAATGGGATGACCAAACACAACAATATTTTGATGCATTTACACATATATTTTCAAATTCCCCATTAATCAACCCCCCAGACTTTGATAAGGATTGTATCCTTTATCTATCCACCTTATATGTTGTCCTTGCCAAAGTGTTAGTCTTGTTATCGCACAAGTTGTAGGTTGGGAAAATCCCGACCCAACCACCAATTGGAAACAAATTACAGACCACCTACCCACTGTCACCCTAGGCAGGTGTTCCCATCACTTTAGAGGTGAGGTAGTCACCTCAAGGGGGGAATCTCAGTGACCCTAGGGGGGAATGAGGTGGAAAATGATAAGTATGAATGGATGTCCCTAGAGGTCAATTCTAAATGGTAGGAAGAGATTGGAAAATGGTCTTGGGAAGGTTCAAGGGTTTCAAAATGAGTTGAGTTACCTGTCGAGAGTAAAGTACCTTCCTGAGACACAATGAAAACCAAGGATACTTGCAATATGTTAGTTGGAAAAGAAAATTAAGATTGTTGTCCCTAATTGCAGAAAAAGTAAATGATAAATATCATATCAATAAAGATAGAAAAGGCTACAATATAAGTTCCAAGCATATGATAAAATAAACAAGAGACAATCTAGTGAAAGCTATCTCAACTCAACAAAGATTAAGTAATGCTCTAGCACCAAAAGCAAGGTTGAAACAAAATCTTGTTGTAGTGATATTTATTAGCCTTATGTCTATAGAAAACCAATCTTAATAGCAGAATAATAAGCCACTGAAAACCACTTCTAACTAGCACAATAAGTGCGTTAGGTTTAGTAGAGACTTAGGGAAAAATTGTAGCCAATTCCTAGGGTTAGTTTAAGAGTTATTAGGGGTTATAGGTTTAGTTTTATGTAGCCCTAATGGTTGTAGGTTAGTTTTGTAATAGAAGAAAAAATTGATGCTTGAAATGGGATGCCTCAATGACGCAAGAGAGCCAATGGCTCAAGGAACAATTTCCCAAAGAGACAACTTTAAAACTTGAAAATTCCACATTTACCAAGGCAACAATTTATTTCTCCAATGCAACAAGTAATGACTAGTGCCTTTAAATATTGGGCTAATGGATTCAAGAAAATAAAGAGCTAGAGGTACTACCTCCTTGGGGGTGTAAATACTCTTACTTCCTAAGGCAAGTATCTCTTGCTAGGGTTTAGGCTAAGAGGGTGTATGCAGTTATACTTCTCTTAGAAAACACTTGTTAAACCAATAAAATGTAAGCATAAAATGATGGAGAGTAATGTGGGGGTGTATTATTTATTCCCTTATACTTCCTACCTAGTTCTCAAAATAACCTTGACTTGAATAACAAATGATAGCACAATGTAAAAAGCCTTACCAATTCAAGGAAAAAAACTAAGACAAACCACCACAATAGCTAGAGAATAGCCTTTCAAGGCTAGAGAATCACTTCCATCAAGAAATAACCAAAGAGATATCCATACACAAGAGAAAAAGAGAGGAACTAGCCAAAGAGAGTGAAAATTTCAGTCCAATACTTTTCACAATGGGAGAGTTATGTTTAAAATGAGATCTTATGATCTCTATTTATACAAAATGTCGCTAAGATAGTTTGTCCACATAATTTTAGGGTAAACCACAAGACTAGGGGTCAACAACCCTAATATTTTCCCTTTACACAAATAATGTTAAACAATTCACTTTAAAATTTACTTTTACACAAAAAGAAACCCTAACTTAAGGTGACGTCACCCCTTTAGGGGACGTTTTGACACTATGAGCAAGTCGTTGGTGTTGGATAAGTGTAGTTAGGATTCCCAAAGCCACATGTCAATCATCTAGGTCATTTCTTCATGGTCAAAGCCTCATTCTCCTAAAAAATTCCTTATGTCAATGAATAATAACTTCACCACCAAACCCTAGCCCTCCTAGATGATGCCATGCCTCCAAAGTTGACGTTTTGCCTCTCTTAGGAAAAAATTTTGGCATGTGAGGGATAGTTCATGTCATCCACAGTGTCTTCTAGGCCTCTGAAGGTATTTCTCTCTCATCTGGCATGCAGGCCCTTGTCATCCAACCTATGGGCTTCAATCCCCATGGAATCCCAAGCTAGGCTTGTCCCTCAAAAGTTGTCCACCAACTAGGTCTTGAAAAGACACATAAGTACACCCTCCAAGGATATCAATTCAAAATATCATGATGAGTAAATCAAATCAATAAATGAGCCACCTAAGCATGTGCATCAAATATTACCCTATCAAACAAGTAAGTTCTCAAAGACATTATGTGACCTGCCAAGCTTGGATATGGGAGGGTTGACAACGTGTCCTATTGGGAATATCTTCCCTAGGTCAAGGATTGTTTCTCAAGTGATCCCTCTCTAAGCCATGTAAGGTGGATGAAGTGATTAAGGATCAATACTCAATGGGCATGGGGTTCATGACATACAAGGGTTTTTAGTGTCTCATTCATGGGTGCCTTTGTAGAGGATGTGTGGCAGCTTTGTTTGCAATGCATTTTTTCCAAGTCCATCGTTTTTCCATTATTTGTTTCTTTCATGTTTTAAGGATGAGTTGAAGTCCATTGTCCTAGCATGGTGTCCAGATAATGACAGTGTCACTCACAAATACCTTGCGGAAATGAGAAGTTTGGGTCATGATGAGACCCCATTTCTCTCAGTTGTGCAACTAAGAGCCACTACCCTGTCTTGGTGTCCATATGATGGTAATGTCATACCACTATATACTCATGATCATGATAGGTCGGCTCGTGATGAGACCTCCTATCCTCCAACTAACCCCCTAATAATTCTATCATTTATTCTTGCGGGTTCCTATTTTCTTAGAGATAAGTGTTTCATTGATTTCTTGGTGGATCCAAGGGTGAAGCATCTGGAAGGTTTATATATGGGATTTTATATTTTACCCAACAACAACCATCTAGGCCTTCATCCCCTTTTTCCCATAGAATGAGGGACAACCCCTTCTTGGTTCAATACACCCTAAAATCCCAAGAGAAAAGGAAATGGGGGTTTTAAATGATGAAAAGTGGTAAGTATTATCGGGGATGGTACTATGGCTCTTCAAGGGTGTTCCTAGTAGCAAACCCATTCCTGAGGGAGACCACTTACTAGGGCACAATGTCAACCACCAAGGTAAAATAGGGAAAAATACATAATGTCCAAGCATATGTCATGAAATCTAAAGCAATCTAATATACAACATACTCAAATACCTCAAATATTGAAATGACACTCACCATGATACCTAACTTGTACCTCATGGAGCAAGGCTCAGTGCCTCTCAGAATATAGCTGGTGTGGTGGATGCCATATGAAAATCCTAACCTCTGTGTTGGTGAGAAGGGTCTCCATCTGTGAAAATTGATATTTTTGGTCATGTAGTCTCTCGACACTCCATATCTACAACCTGAGGGCTGCAAGACATAATCTCCTTAGTTATCCACAAAATGGGGATAACATTTGGATCATACCTGGGGACATGTGCTCATCATAGAGTGCATGATAATCACAACATCTCTTGGTAGACATGTGCCTCCCAAAACTCAAATAAAATAATCAAATCATCTAGGGTGGTGTTATCACCCTTCATCCATATATAAAAATCCAAAATAAAATTAATCTAGAAAAGACAAATTTTGACATTTTTTCAAAAATTTCTAAACTAAGCATGAAATACATATGCAAGTAGAGAAAAATGAAATGTGAAATGCATATAAACTAATATGAGAAATCAATATGCAAATGCAAGGAAATAAAGATGACCTTACCTACTTACCTGGGGGCCTTGGGATCCTGAAGACCAGGCAATAGATGATGTCAGGTGAAGTCATACAACCAGTGCAACCAGTTGATCATCCCATCAAGTATTTCCCCATGTGCTTGATCATGTGAAACAACAAAGATAAGTATAGCATAAAATTATCATGATAATAAATGGATATATAATCGACCACAAAATAAAACTCATGGAGATTGGTTGGGGGGAGGAAATTATGCTGGAGAGAGAAACCATCATTGTGATCATCCCACCTGAAAATGTAGCCACAAGATGGAATAATCCATCTCTGAAGAGGGCTTCCATATGTATACAATGGCTCATATTCATATTCACTCAGCAAATCATTTCTCCCTGAAGGCTGAGAAAGGGCAAGAGATCCCGAGAAAACCCTATGATATCCAAAACAAGAGGAAATGGGGTAAGGCACAACTTTAGAGAAAAACTCCTTTGTCAAACTTAGGAAACATCTCATCTTAATCTGCAAATCCATGTCCAAAGTTTCAACATGAAAGTACTTACATTTGATAGTGTGTACCTTGGATTGCTTTGGGCTGGCCACGACCTGGTGTCTATCAAAATCTGAGCACAATGACTGAAATTCCTCGTAGAACAAATCTGCATCCTCAAAAGGGTATTGTTGGGTTCATGTTTTCACTGTTTTATTACAATGATCAAATCCTTTTTTCATCGATATTACATATGTTATGCTTCATATTAGCCATTTTGAAGGATTCTCAAATTTTTTTATATCAATTCATCATGGATTCACATCAAGTATGTATAATTGGTGTTTTTGTAATGGTTTTGAGATCAATTTAGTTCAGTTCGATGTTTATAAAAGATCTAATGCATGGTTTGTGTGCAACAGGGAAAAATCATGGTCTGATCCTCCATCTAATACCTCGTTCGACACTTTGTTTAGCACTTGATCTGACACAGGATCCAACACTTCATCCGGCATAGGACCTAGTACTCGGAGCGCACTGGAGCTGGTGGTTGTTACATTGGCGGCATGTGGTGGATAAATTAGCGATATTGGTTTTGTGCCCCCTCATGGCCTCCAGCTACAGAGATCGACACAACTCATATTGGGAGGTTGTAGTGATCGTTGAGTGGCTCACGGAATTTCTAGAAGATGTTGTTGTTAGAAGCTCATTTAATGAGTTTGTTTTTTTAGAGGAGAACGACCCTTCCAGTGGTTGACCTCTCAAGATGTAAATTATCTATAAATACCACTACCAGTGGCACGACTAAAGACAAAAAAAATTAGAAGAATTTTATTGTGTAATACAGATATTATCTGCAACTTTGTTCTAGAATTCGTTTTTATGATTAATGACATAATTGCATTGAGTTAAGCCTGTGTTTTCTTGTTGGAGTGTAGCCACGACCTGCTGGGGGGCCCACCAGTGGTCCGAGTGACTGTGTATATCAATAGATATTGTGTGTTCATCTTGTTGCCTAGTTAGAATTCGTAATTGTTTCTTTACTGCATGTATTTCTCAGTTTCAATTGTTGTGTATATATCAATTATAATTTGTTAATCTAATTTGTTTTTCCTTAATTGCAGATTGCTTATAGGATCTGGTTAATTATCGTATTGTGTATTTTCCTTCTTAGTTATGAATCATCCTACACAATACTAATTTAGATAGTTTTATTGAAGTCTTAATTAGTTACTTTGGTTTTGATAACTGAAACAGAGAATTCACTGAAACATAGCATTAACTTAGAGTATTAGTGTAAACATCATATTAGTTTAAAATTGTTTGCAAGCTTTGATAGATTAATTGTTTCAAGTTTTGGTAGCTTTAATTGAGATAGATTTAATTACCATTTCAATTATTCTTCGTAGATCTATTTTGTTTATTGATTTCACCTTAGTATGATAGGATAGAAGTAGATCTTGGATTATGATTTTTAAAAGAATTTTGGTTAATTTTGAAATATGATTTTTAATGATAGAATTAGTTCAGTTTAGATCATGAAATCTCATATATGGATTTGAATTGTAATTTCTAAGTTGACATTGATCAGGAATTAGAAGTTTGTATAGGGTGAATTCGAATTAGGATTTTTAATCATGAGTTCATGAGTTTATAGATTGTCTTGAAGTAATGAATTTGAATAAGAGTACTTTTAATCGTTGATGATTGATGTATGAAGTTTAGAGATTACATGGACTTTTGAGATACTTAGTGTTGCTTCTATGATGGCAAAGATTTCTTTAGATTGCATTATTCACACTTTCCATTTCTTTGTAGAAGTCAGCATTGAATTAATTCCTCTTGAACTGTCACTAATAGTCAGATGCCATTGTGATGTTATTCGACACCGAAGACATAATCATCACCTTTGAATACTTTCTTTCTTGTTACTGCAAGTTAGAAATAGTTTTGATCAACTAGAATTTAAATACATTCATAACAATTTTACTTTTGATTAAGTAGATTAAAATTTATTCTTCGCAAAATAGAAATAGTTATGAGTTATTTTCAAGAATAGAGTTCACTTGTCAAAATATTCTTGATAGGTTAGTTGTTTACTTGCTTATTTGATCAAAGATAGATAGATCAAATAACTCAAAAATAGCTTACTTGATGTTGCTTACTTAAAAAGATTGAATAGATTAACTAGTTTAAAATAGGTTGTTATTTTCTCATTTAGAAATAATCCATCAATTCCTTGTTTGAAGTTGCTTAGGGTAAATAGTTCATAATCCTAGAATTACTTAAAGTTCATTAATAGAATTTGTTAATTGATGAAAATTGAAAAGAATCATCTCTTTAGAAAGTAGATTGATAGAGTGTTGATCCCTAGGTAGACCATCTCCTTAGTTAGATAATACTTCCATTAGCGTTTCCTCCTTGGCTCATACAGTGCCACAACTCTAAGTTTACTTACCCTGGGTTGACAATTTAATTGAGGGAATTAGTGCATATAGAATACCCATCATTTTTGGCGCCATTGCCGGGGAGTTGTCTGAAGTTAAGAAATAGTTAGGAAGTAAATCATTTCTGAACTTTAGCATTAGTTTGGTGGCGGGGGAACTTTAAGACGAGAGGTAAGAACCTGTGCATATGTTATAGTAGGTTCCCCCAAACCCAATGGTAATTTTTCATTTTTTCTTTCATGAACAAATGTTACCAGATCTGCAAATATACTTCAATAATACCAAGAATAAACCATAAACCATTCACCATAACATGAACACAAGAAATAGAGAAAACCCTTGAGGTCGGGTAACACCATATATTAATCCTTATGGAAGGATAAAACTCCTCAAGCAATCCTTGCTTGTACAATCACAATATTCTTCACTATCTTTCATTACATTGCCTACACTTCTTTATATAGCTCTCCCTATCTCCTAGGAACCTTCTAGAGAGCCTTCTCACATTTATTACATCTAACTACCATAGTGGACCTAGTCCACCTTACATTGAATGACCACATTCTCATATATTAAATGACTTCCACTAATAACACATAACTACATTCTCATTGGGTACCTCCCTAGGTACCTCATATTACCTCCCTAGGTATACTACATTCCATCCCCCTTCACATGTTTCGTCCTCGAAACATGAGAAGAAACCATACAATATGACCG
>ML792105.1:50760-66714 GCA_009831015.1 Picea engelmannii | reverse complement strand
GTCTGGTGCCCTGCTGGTGCATAAATGTGTTGATGCACATGCCCTTGCCTTGATGACTTTTGTGTCTCTATATGATGTGGATGGCGATATACAACAACTGTAGGAATTTGTTCTTTTTTCTTCAAATCTGCAACACTTTGTGCATTTTAGTCAATGACCTCCTTAACTTCCTGATTATGTCCTTCTTGTAGTTTTTCTTCATCTCCTTCTGTAGACTCTGCCTCTGATTCAACTTCAGACTAGACAATAACTTCTTTGCTAACTTCCATGGGTCCATCTTTCTTACTAAGAGACACATCCTTCAATGTGATTTTCTTTTTCTTGTACCACAACTTTAAAAACTTCTTTTTCACATTAATATTAATGGTACCCACCGATTCTATCCAAGGATATCCCAAAACAATATCCACTTCATCCATATCCATAGCATAAAAATCTGAATGCAACACATATTTATCCATGTTAATCTTCAAATATTTAAAAATTTGAACATTTTCACCCTCAACCTTTGTGCTTTGAATATTCTTTATTGGAACTTGCAATCTATTAACCAACTGAACATTGATAAACTTATGCATGCAACTAGGGTTAATAGAAACAATGATATTTTCTTTATGAATACAACCATGAACCTGTAATATAGATTTTTCACATGAAAATAAACTCTTGGTTCTCTCTTTATCCTTATTTTATCCATGAGACCACTTGTCTAACAATATTTTTTCAAATTCTCCAGTGGAGAGTTTCATCATCTCCTTATAATCAAGCGATTTCCACCAAATGGCAGCATCACCTTGCAATTTGAGATCTACCCAATGGGGCCAATTCTCTTCTCATGCTGAATTTCTTTATTTAATGAATGATTCAATACTAGGGCCATCACATTTCCCTATAAAATACATCTTGCTATGAAAAACCCAAAAAAATAGAACAATAAGTTACGACAGAAAATCGTGGCTTTTCTGGAAAAACCCTGAAAAATTGTTGAATTTAAAATGCTCATAACTTTACTTCCCAAACTCCGTTTCAACTTTTTTTTTTTAGAAATTGGGTATTTTTTCCAGAGGAATTCAATTACCCAATTATTTTTATCAAAATTCATCTTGTAAAGCTTTATATCAGAACCTGAAGTGCATCGCCCTCTTTTTCTTCCCTAGAAAAAATTCTGCAAAAAGAGAAAACAAGTATTCCCTTCTTTGGCCAAGGAAAGTGCTCTGATACCAATTGTTAAGTACCTATACCAGATCTTCAAATATACTTCAATAATACCAAGAATAAACCATAAACAATTCACCATAACATGAACACAAGAAATAGAGAAAACCCTTGAGGTAGGGTAACACCATATATTAATCCTTATGGAAGGATAAAACTCCTCAAGAAATCCTTGCTTGTACAATCACAATATTCTTCACTATCTTTCATTACATTGCCTACACTTCTTTATATAGCTCTCCCTATCTCCTAAGAACCTCCTAGAGAGCCTTCTCACATTTATTACATCTAACTACCATAGTGGGCCTTTATTAATATAGTGGACCTAGTCCACCTTACATTGAATGACCACATTCTCATATACTAAATGACTTCCACTAATAACACATAAATGCATTCTCATTGGGTACCTCCCTAGGTACCTCATATTACCTCCCTAGGTATACTACAACAAACCTAGGGACCCAAAGGGAAGATACATTAAAACCAAATCAAACCTTCCGATCAAGGTTCCTTCTAACCTTTTTGGAGGAAGGAACACTCCACCCATAAACTTCGAAGATCGATATCGGAAAATAGGGGTTATCTCAACCCAAAGAGCTAAAGAAGTCTCTGAAGAGACCAAAACTGGGAGCACTATAGAGCATAAAATTGAAACATCAATAGTAGTGGGACAGGAAGCAAGACCACTCGGGCCTTCATTAGAACCAACCAACACAACCTTTTCTTTTTCACCACCATCAGGGGACCCTAACTTTGTAGATATCATTGACCCTGAACAGGTGAATACTCTATTTGGCAGTTCAGCCAATATAATTGTTTCCCAAGTCAAAACAGAAACTTTGGCACCAACAGTTTCAATCGGCTCGAGTCTCGGACATACAAACAATAGATAAATATTCCCATCGAAGGGATACCTTTCCTAGAAATGAACCTTGGGATACTTTGTTATCTTCAAGGATAAAACCATTTAGGTACTCTCTCTTTGGAAACCAAACCAGTATGGATGATCAAGAGGATCACAACCATGTAAGACACAAGGAGGGAGAAGAAGTTGGAAACGAAACCGAAAACACCTTCGGATTTCCAATTTTGGATACCACACATAATGTCAACATGAAGAACATTCCACTCTCGGCACTACCTACCTTTTATGGTAAAAGCAGTGAAGACCCGGATACCTTCCTATTTGAGTTTGACATCTTTTGTAGGAGCTACAATTACTTGCAAGATGCCCAGAAACTAAAAAAAAATTCTGCCACCCTCGAGGATTCCGCACTAAGATGGTTCATGGGGTTGGGAGAGTCCAGTATTAGGTCTTGGGAAGGCATGAAAGATAATTTCTTAAAAAATACCAAGACTACTGCAAGTCCAAGGATTCTCGTAATGATATTTTTAAACTCTGAAAGTTAGAGGACGAGAATCTCGAGGATTACATGGAACGGTTTGCTTATATCTCACAAAAATCGAAGTACCATGACCTTCTAGATGATGCAGTCAGGGCTCTTTTCCTTAAAGGTATTTCGGAAGAATACCTAGAGACACTTAACTTGATGGCATCATGTGACATCTCCCATAAACCATTTACTGAAATCTGTGAAATGTGTAGGAATTACTCGAGGAGTAGAGCCAAAATGGGGAAGAGTGTTCGAGATCCTTATAGTAGAAACCTAAAAACAGTTAGTTCAGGTGGTATCACAAGGGTAGAGATAGGGAACCTATCGGAGAACTTCAAAACCAATATCTTAAGTATAATAGGTTCCCATTTGGACACACTAAATATTAAAAATAAACGGGAAGAGGAGAATGCATCAATGTGCATATTTTGTCCAAGATGCAGGAGGAAGCATTCCTTAAGGGAATGCCCATTAGATAATATTTCAGTTTGTGGCTTCTACACTGAGGACCACCCAACTGAAAAATTCCCATCACTGCCCGGTTTATTAGCCATTTACAGAAGTGGGGATCTTGGGGAATCCTCTTATGCACCTAGGTGGCCATGGCAACGTAGGATTCATCCTACATACCCGGATCTACCACCTCAAGTTCCACCTTATTATCAACAACCACAACAATGGAACTCACTGAATTGGAAAAATTGGTCTACACAATATCACCATCCTTGGCTACAAGGATGGAGGGGAGGGAATACCCAAGGAAACACTCAAGCTCCACTTGTCCCTATGCCCACTCATCCTCATCCCCAATTTCCACCGAACATCCCGCAACTTTTGCCAGGTTTTTTTCCCCCACCTTTACCTCCTATTCCACAACAACCCCAATAATACCAGAGTACAAGCTCCCCAAGACCAAAATTATTACCGGCACAACCAGTGCCCAACCCCAATAATAAACCAACTCAACCTCTTCACAATGTTGATATGCAAGCCTTTCCGATGTATGTTATTTCTCCTGTTCCATTTCAGGAGATTTAACTAAGGTCGGGAAAAGTTTTGGATAGGCAAAGGCCTTCAGTAGTCATCCAGGAAGAAGAAGAATATGAAACTCCTGAACAACCCATGGATGACACTAAGTGGGAAGATGATATCATTCCTAAGAACCAGGAACCCAAGCTTCCCTGGAATGAATCTTCACAGATTACAAATGCCCCTCCTTATCCAGAAAGATTAGTGATTGAGAAAACTACCACTCGATCGCAATTTGACATTTTGAATGAATTGAAGAATATTTTTGTGAAAATTCCATTGTTACAAGCCATAGGAAATTCCAATTTACAGTAAGGTAGTCAAATAATTGTGTATTAAGAAGTCATAATTGAAGAAGAAGGATCCTCCAATAGTACATTTGATAGGAGAATTATTTGAGTATATATCAGAGCATCCTAGGGTCGCAAAATATGGGAACCCAAGGAACCCCGTAGTAACAATAACCATCAATAAGGTTCCCATCGGAAACACTCGACTCATAGATCTAGGGGCAGCCATTAATTTTATGATTGTTACTACCTTGGAGGAATTACAGTTAAATCCTCTTCTTAGACCTACCCCAACTATGTTGGAATTAGCAGATAAGACAAAGGTTATACCTGAAGGAATCTTGGATGATATCATAGTTACATTAGCCTCATGGGAATACCCAGTAGACTTTCGTGGCATTCATTCAAAGGATCCTACCAAAGGGCATCCCATTATTTTGGGAATACCTTGGTTGGGCACCGCCAATGCATTTATTGGCTGTTGAGAAGGTGAAATGACCATCTCAAATGGACTTTCTATACAAAAGATTACCATATACCCACCAGCTCAACCTATCATGGAGAATCTATGGTGGCTTGAATTTCCATATGAGAATGAGGACTGGAAATAACCTGTGTTTCCAAGTGATCATTCTTGGATACTTCAGGAGAAAACAATGGAAAATGTACTAAACCAGTTTATTTTTGTTATCACGTTTGTTGATTTTCTACAATCTTTTCCCCAATTTGAGTACATGTTTGGGGAATAATTTTAGGAACAGTTGGACCCATCAACTTTGTATTCGACATATTTTATTTTTGAGATAGATGAGTCTGCCACATCTTATACCATGCCTTATGAGATTAGTCCAAGGAAATTCCTACATATAAATTATGGACTAGATGCAGACCAACAGAAACAGTTAGTAAATCTCCTTAAATAACAATCAGGGGCATTCGCCTGGGAATACACTGATATGAAGGGTATACACCTTGATACATTCATTCATCACATGTATACCCGGGCAAAAGTAACACTTGTTAGGAAACCCCAGAGGAGGATGAACCCGACACTCAAGGATATAGTAAAAGAGGAGATACAAAAGTTATTAAATGTTGGTTTTATTTATCCGATCTCTGACAGTAAATGGGTATCCCCGCTTGTAGTGGTTCCAAACAAAGTAACCAGGAGATGGATAATTTGTGTCGATTTTCGGTAACTTAATAAGGCCACTCTAAAGGATTATTTCCCCCCTCCTTTCATTGACCAAGTCTTGGATACCTTGTCAGGAAAGAAATATTTCTCCTTCCTAGATGGATATAGCGGGTGCAACCAAATTCTCATAGCACCTGAGGATCATGACAATACTACTTTCACTTGTCCTTGAGGCACCTATGCCTATAGGGTCTTACCGTTTGGTTTGTGTAATGCTCCTACCACATTTCAACCAACGATACTAGGGATATTTGTTGAGATTGTTCATGATTGTGTGGAAGTATACATGGACGACTTTACAGTATATGGAAATACTTACTAAGAATCCCTAGATAATATAGGGAAATTCATTATCAAATGTCAAGAAATGAACCTATCCTTAAGTCATGAAAAATGAAAAATGTTGTCGACTGGTCTTAGGACATCACGTTTCATCTAAAGCGATTAAAGTGGATCCTGCCAAGATTGAGGTAATTGTCAAACTTCCACCCCCCAAAACTCAAAAAGAGGTAAGAATATTTCTTGGACATGTCGGATACTACCAGTTATTTATTGAAAATTTCACAAAGATTGTTGCACCCATGTTTGGATTGTTAATAAAAGATGTTGATTTTCTTTGGACTGACCAGTGTCAAACCGCCTTTGAAACTCTGAAATCTAAGTTATATGTGGCACCAGTTCTTAGGGGGGGCAATTGGTCCCTTCCATTTCAAATATCCCCTGATGCCTCTGATACTGCAATAGGAGGAGTATTAGGGTAGAAAGAATACCATCAGTCCTATGCCATTTATTTTGTGAGTAAGAACTTGTCCCCTACCGAGTTAAACTATACAGTTACCGAAAATAAATTCTTGGTAGTGGTCCATGCCATCAATAAACTTCACCATTACATCACAGGATATGAAGTATTTGTACACACAAATCACTCTTCCATTATATTTCTTATGAATAAGCCCATTACCAATGGCTGAGTGACTAGGTGGCTCATGTTATTGCAAGAGTTCAATATCATCGTCCTTGACCGGCCTGGAAAGGAGAATTTAGTAGTTGATTTTATTTCACACATAAAACATGAGGGTGATGATATTCCTGTTGATGATAGTTTCCCAGATGAGCCCTCTCTATAAATACCCCATGGTTTGCAGACATGGAAAATTATTTGGCTACTAGGAATTTACCAACTCATTTGTCACCTCATGAAAAGCGTAGAATTATCATGCAAAGTGATAACTACTCTTGGGTTGGCCATGACCTTTTTCGTACTGGTCCAGACTTGATTATTCGTATGTGTCTGAGAAGATGAGATACCAAAAATCATGTGAAGTTGTCATGTTGGACCATGTGGTGGTCATTTTTTCGACAAACGTACAACATATAAGGTGTTACATTCAAGTTACTATTGGCCTAGCATTTTTAAGGATGTTGTCAAATATGTGAGGAGTTGCGATAGCTGTCAAAGGAAAGGAAGATCCACATCAGCTGATGAAATGCCCTTGCGTGCCCAAGTTATGATAGAACCTTTTGATAAATGGGCCCTTGATTTTGTGGGACCAATTTCACCCATGTCTCATAGGAAGAACTATATTTCGGTTTGTACAGATTATGCCACCAAGTGGGTAGAAGAAAAATCCTTATTTAGGGCTACTGAAATCCTGTTTTTGAATTAATTTATGAAGACATATTTACCTGCTTTGGTGTTCCTCATGAAATTCTTACAGACCAAGGCACCCAATTCATTTCCAAGTTGATGAAAGAATTAACGGAGAAATATGGGATCAAGCATTGCAAGTCTTCTCCATATCACCCGCAAGGTAATGGTAAAGTAGTGTCCACAAACAAATTTTTTGAAGCTATCTTAACCAAGATTGTTCAATTACACCATAGGGATTGGGATGATAGACTTCCAAAGGATTTGTGGGCATATCGTACCACCTGGAGAAACACCACTGGGCATACCCCTTACAAGCTAATGTATGGAAAACAAGTACTTCTACCAATAGAATTCCAAGTAAGGACTTTATGTATTTCATCACAATTGGGATTAAACCTAGATGAGGCACAAAAACAACGAGACCTACAATTAAACGAGTTGGATGATATTAGGCAAGATGCTATCCAACGAACAATGTTAGTTCAAAACTAGAGGAGTAAGTGGCATGACAAATTTATTAAGAAGAAACAATTCCAACCTGGTGATTGGGCTTTGTTTTTTGACTCTCGATTTAAAACTTTTAAAGGAAAACTTACCACTCGATGGTTGGGTCCTTATGAGGTAGTTACCAAGTATGATAATGGGGTTGTTAAGATCAAAACAATTGACGATGGACAAGTCTCTTTCATAGTGAATGGGCATCGACTCAAACTTTACCACGGACCCATTTCCAAAGAATATTTTCTAAATGTCATGTCAAATGAAAAGGAATTAGTCTTAGTAGATGGGGAATTTTACTCTCCCTCCCCCTATTCTTGAAACTTTTTTCTAAATTTTGACTGTACATATGTAAATAATTTGAAGTGTGTTCTTGTTGATGAACAATTCTAGAGATTTATGCAGGTATTTATTTCACCACGAGTGAACAATTTCAAGGAGACAAAAAAGGAAGTATTTTCCCTTCAAAAAAGATATTGCTATATTTGAACCTTGTTGTCTACTAAGCATTAATTAAATAATGACTTGCTGTAAATTAGCCATATTTTTGCAAGATTTCTATATTCATTTTTCTCAAGGCATCTTTAATGGCAGTTGCTCTTAACCTCCACCACTAGAGGATATAAGGAAGTGACACCTTGACTATCAAACCTAGAGGTTACTTGTACAATTTCCCCAAGAACCCTGAGTAGGTGAGTAAAGTATCTTTATTAAAGAGTAGCAAGAAGGTTTGATTAGTGGTTAGCCATGGAAACATCACTATAACTTAAAAAAAAAAATAGTGATTTAAGCCTAAAGACACCTTTCTATTCTTTTCCAATGGTACCATCCACTACACACTAAAAATGCTTGATTAAACCATATATTTAGATAGGCTACGTCCACTTAAGTACCCCTTACATCAGGAAAATCTATAAGGAATACATAAAGAAGAGTCATCCTCTAACATAAATACCATCCCAATCTAAATAAAATTTTCAGAGTTGTCTCCCCATCTTATATAAAAATCTTAAAAGATGGTGGAGCAGTCTCTGTTGTAAAAGGGTGTAAGAGGATAACCCGTCAGGATACTGAACAGGTCTGCTGGCAGTGGGTACTGGCTTGTGGTATGACTAGGTAAACTTGTCGGAGTACTGAACATGATTGTTGGCAGCGGGGAATTCTACCTAGCGAGGGTGATAATCTGACAAACAACAAATAAAATTCCTAAATCTTAAACTTGTCCTGTTGTATGACATTACTTGTAGACAAAGATGAAAAGAAGTATGCATGGTTAAGCAAAGGTCAATGAAATCCATAAATAGTCCATTTGGGAACTAACTTTAAGAATATCCTAAGACTCTCTCACCTACCTCTTCTTAACTATATGTAGGATGTTCTGTCCTACAGGTGGGGCCATATTTTAACCATCTCGTCAGACTAATGTGTGAAATTTATCTCTACACTTGGAAAGCTGTAAATCTTAGGCTATTGGGAGAATTGAATGGTTCCCTATATTTTTTATTGTGAGGTGTCACAATACTTAGGAGTGGGGGAGGGGTTTCCTGAGCTGAAAAATGATAAACACTGCCTATCTATATTATAATCCATGAGAAGAGGAAGTAGAATCTTTGTAAAAATTATGTTATATTGTTTTCACGATATTCTGGGCTATTATATCAATAGTTATTTTTATTGAAATGCTAAATTCTATATTGTTGACATCACTATGTGTTATAAGCATTCTGTAACTTTTTAATGAAAGACCGCTTAATTGGTTATGTGTGTCAATTATAGACTGTTAAATGTTCACTACAAATTTGTGTTACACGCCTATGGATAGAGGAATAAACTATTTAGTAGAGGAACAAATTGTTTTATAACGTTACAAGAACGATGACAAGGAAATTAACAGTGGATCATTCTATTCAAACATATCCTATCCATGCTCATGTTTACCATGACTGTCAGGAATTTCCCAAGATGAGTACTATGGGTGAACGCCCATTAGAATGGGGATAATTCCTATTTGCACAAGAGTACCATATGAAGTGCCATATGGAGTGCCATTTGGAAGATCAGACGAGGTGCCATCTGGATAACCAGATTAAGCGCCATATAAAGGATCAGATGAGGAATTCATATACTGTAAATGACCACGATTGCGTGCAAAAAAGGATCGTTTGAATTGATACACATGTTCACTGGTAAGTTGAGATGAATTGAATGGTACGTCGTTAAAATTCACATTGATAATTAAATTAAAAACTTTTAATTCATTTTTATGATCAAATATCCAAGTCGAAGACTTGGACATTGATCTAATTCACACATGATTGCAATTGCCTCCAAAGTACACAATTCAAAATTCCAATGTTGCGCAATCATAGTCACACATTTCAATCGTGTGTGATGAATTCGCTCATGAATTCAACCCTTTTCCACCTTAATTGCATTAAAAATCGGGTGTTTAGCCCCAATTACCATTCCACTCATCCCATTCTTGTTGTTTCACACTCACCCTCTGCCCAATTCCATTCCTCTGCTCATCCTTCACGCTGTGACCATGCCTAAATGCTACGAACCTTTCTCCTATGTCGATCTTCTGGCCATTCCCGAATTTGCAGAGTGTAGAGTGATTTTCCTTTGTGCAAGGTGGGGAACATTCTTGGCTTGTCTGCAGGGCCACGATGATGGCGTCTCATTGCAATTCTCTCTTGGGTTCGATGGGAGGTTGAAACTCGTAGGGTCTCTAGCTTTCTTGGTCTCTGAGGAGTCAATTTCCTCATCCACGAAATTGCCACGGGTTGGAGATCGATGGTTCAAACACCATCAATTGCCATGACCAAGCTACAACAGAGTATTCACGCCCGAATTTCAAAATGTTTATGGAGCTAAAGGGTACTCCAAAGAATGGATCAAGGATGAATCGATTAATCCCCCGATCATCATTACCAGGCTTATCATTTGTGAAGGTAGGTAGGTACTCTGTCTTCAAAGCTTTCCATTTTCGTCTGTTAGCTCATTTCCAATTTAATAAGCCCCTGATTTTTCCTTTCTACTTCTTGAAAAGTCTTGAGAAAATGTCTTCCCAAGTGCGTAAAAACATGGCCAATCCTCATAATAGTCTATTCCACTATGGCCTCATCAAATTTCTTGTCATAACTGAGTTGAAAAAATAGGGCAAGACATGGGATGAATTCCTCTATCAATTCTCAAACCCCCATCTCACAGTGAAGACCAATAAGAGATCAATTGATTTAAGGATTGTTACTCCATCTAAGCCTCGTTATCCAAAGACTCCAAACCCTCCAACTCAAACTATCTCTTTGTCTGAACAAAAGGCCAAGAAATTTGATGATTCTCCTGCAACCTCATCGGGCAAGAAAACCAAAAATCCTGCTGGTAATTCTCCATTTCCCTCAACACCTGTTGATCCTCAACCCAAGAAGTTACAAGATGCATTTCAGCAATATTTTCCTTCAGACCCTACGAATAGAAGAGGATCCAATCGGTTCAAAGGGTAATATTTTTGAAGAAGTACCCAAAGTGCAAGTGGAAATCCTAACGTAAAACCTCCAAGCACTTTAGATCCTATCCAAGTGTCTTCTGATCATGAAATCCCCCATAAAAGACTCAAAGAAGTTTCTGCAAAAGAGTTTGAGCCTGGTAAAGAAGTAAAATCTGAACCTATTCCCTCTCACAAGCACTCTGTTACTCCTACCTCCCAGATGCCTACATCATCTTCCAAAGTTGATATACCTTCTACATACATCAAGGGATATAAGCCCTATTATTTTGAAACATCTGATCATACCCCAATTATTGAGAAATTACAACAATAAAATGCTCAGTTGCTTCAACAGTTGGAAGAGCGAAAAACTATGGATAGACATCTACATCATGACAATGCGGTATTGCAAGCAAAAGTGAACTCTCTCCTACGATTGGTTGATCAAATGACCAACACCAATCACAGCCTTCAAACACAATTGAAACATCGTAAAATACCCAAGACAAAATCTCCAGGACAAGATGGAGAAGCTTCTAAAGCCAATCCACCCCCTCCTTCACAAATCCAGTTATGTCGAGTGATTCATTTTTTTTTGTAGAGGGACCTACAAATCCTTAGGCGTGGGGGTAATGTTGGGTTCGTGTTTTGATTTTTTTATTGCAATGATCAAATCCTTTTTTCATCGATATTACATATGTTATGCTTCATATTAGCCATTTTGAAGGATTCTCAAAGTTTTTTATATCAATTCATCATGGATTTGCATCAGGTATGTATAATTGGTGTTTTTGTTATGGTTTTGAGATCAATGCAGTTCAGTTCAATGTTTATAAAATATATAATTCATGGTTTGTGTCCAACAGGGAAAAATCGCGGTCCAATCCTCCATCTAGTACCTCGTCTGGCACTTCATTCAACACATGATCTAGCACACGATCCAGCGGTTGGTACATTGGCGACCTGTGGTAGACGAATCGACGATCTGGGTTTTGTGCCCCCTCGTGGCCTCTAGCTACAGATCTCAACACACCTCAGATTGGGCAGTTGTAGTGATCGTTGAGTGGCTCACAAAATTTATAGAAGATGTTGTTGTTAGAAGCTCATTTAATGAGTTTTTTGTTTTTAGAGGAGGTCTACCCTTCCAGTGGTCGACCTCTCAAGATGTAAATTATCTATAAATACCACTACCAGTGGCACGACTAAAGATAGAATTTTTTAAAAGAATTTTATTGTGCAATACAAAAATTATCTGCAACTTTGTTCCAGACTTCGTTTTTATGATTAATGACATAATTGAGTTGAGTTAAGCCTGTGTTTTCTTGTTGGAATGTAGCCACGACCTGCTGGGGGGGCCACCAATGGTTTGGGTGACTGTGCATATCAATAGATATTGTGTGTTCATCTTGTTGCTTAGTTAGAATTCATAATTTTTTCTTTACTGCATGTATTTCTCAGTTTCAATTGTTGTGTATATGTCAATTATAATTTGTTAATCTAATTTTCTTTTCCTTAATTGTAGATTGCTTGTAGGAGCTGGTTAATTATCGTATTGTGTCTTTTCCTTCTTAACTATGAATCATCCTGCAGGATACTAATTGAGATAATTTTATTGAAGTCTTAATTAGTTACTTTGGTTTTGATAACTGAAACAGAGTATTAACTTAGACAGAGTATTAGTGTAAATAACGTATTAGTTTAAAATTGTCTGCAAGCTTTGATAGATTAATTGTTTCAAGTTTTGATATCTTTAATTGAGATAGATTTAATTACCATTTCAATTATTCTTCGTAGATATATTTTGTTTATTGATTTCACCTTAGTATGATAGGATAAAAGTATATCTTGGATTATGATTTTTAAAATCATTTTAGTTAATTTTGAAATATGATTTTTAATGATAGAATTAGTTCAGTTTACATCATGAAATCTCAGTTATGGATTTTAATTGTAATTTCTAAGTTGACATTGATCAGGAATTAGAAGTTTGTATAGAGTGAATTCGAATTAGGATTTTTAATCATGAGTTCATGAGTTTATAGATTTGATTGAAGTAATGAATTTGAATAAGAGTACTTTTAATCGTTGATGATTGATGTATGAAGTTTAGAAATCACATGGATTTTCGAGATACTTAGTGTTGCTTCTATGATGGAAAAGCTTTCTTTATATTGCCTTATTCACACTTTCCATTTCTCTGTAGAAGTTAGCATTGAATTAATTCTTCTTGAACTGTCACTAGTAGCCAGATTCCATCGTGATGTTATTCGACACCAAAGACATAATCATCATCTTTGAATCAGTATCAAGTACAATTTAAAACCTTTTTCAAGTACTGAGAGGGGGGGTGAATCAGTATCAAGTACAATTTAAAACCTTTTTCAACTTATACTTAAACCATTCAACTATATCCAATGAGAAATGAACAATAGTATGAGAGTTACACCAATACACCACAATACACCATGCACAATATATGAGAAATAATCAATAGCTATTGTTCAAGGGAAGTAATGACTTCCAAAGGTAGCTACAACTTCCAAATGTAAAGGGAGAGATAAACATCCAAGAGGAAGATACAATCCTCCAATATCAAGAGAGAGTCAAACTCTCCATCCTTTCCCCTTCCTTCCACCCAAGAATATATGAGAGATAATAAAAATTTACATTAAATCATCACATAGAACCTGATAATGCTTCCTGAGACTTCTTCAATTTCTGCAATTCTTCAATTCTTGGAGTACTCTGATCCTGTATATAATATTACTCAATGTATTCTCTGAAACTTATCCAAGTTTCACTCCTTGAATCCTCCCCAAAAAGAAGTTATAGAAAGAATGGTAGACTTTATTCAATTCCGGTCTATTCAGGAGACTGAACTTGTACATAATTCCCTGCACTCAATATTTAACATCTGATTTTGAAACTTGCACACAAGAAACTACAGTACGTACTCTTTCCAATGAAATTTGTCCCACATCATTTGGATTCTTGATGAATAAGTTATGATTGTTTTACCCGGAACACCTGTTTATTGACTAGCTTCACGACTGGTCACAAACCCTATCTTCCACAGAGTGTATCTCCATAATTATAGCGAATCAAGAGCTGAAATTTTTACCAGAGGTACCTTGATATGTCTTCTAAATACCATAGCAATTTCACCATCTGAATCATTCTTGAAAAAACGTTATAGCAAAAATGGTAAGATGACTTGAAAATAACATACCTTAGAACACATCACCAAAAGACTTCATCCTCCCTTGAAATCCGGCCTTCTTTACTTTTTATTTCCTCTAAAATTCAACTTGTATCAAAATGAATGTATAATGATGTTTGTTTATACCATTTATGTCACTTCATTTTAACATTAGGGCCGACCTGACACTTTCTTATTTTGTAATTCTTTTCTTTAATTATTTTAAGGGCCTACATGTACTTCCTTCTTCAATTCACTTTGTCATCTTCAAAAAGTCATTTCTCCTCAACCATGAGGATCCACGTGATGTGCCACATACCACTGGAAACAACATGATGTATACTATCCATTCATGGGTGTTGTATATGCATGTGCATTGTCCTTCATGTCCAAATACCTTTATCAATCTTGCGGTCCAAAACCCATGACTAGGGTTGACATCAATGACAACAAACAATCTTCCAACATTGATCAACTAGAATTTAAATACAGTCATAACATTTTTACTTTTGATGAAGTAGATTAAAATTTATTCTTTGCAAAATAGAAATAGTCATGAGTTATTTTTAAGAATAGAGTTCACTTGTCAAAATAGTCTCGATAGGTTAGTTGTTTACTTGCTTATTTGCTCAAAGATAGATAGATCAAATAACTCATAAATAGCTTACTTGTTGTTGTTTACTTAAAAATATTGAATAGATTAACTAGTTTAAAATAGGTTATTATTTGCTCATTTAGAAATAATCCATCAATTCATTGTTTGGAGTTGATTAGGGTAAATAGTTAATAATCCTAGAATTACTTAAAGTTCATTAATAGAATTGTTAATTGATGAAAATTGAAAAGAATCATCTCTTTATAAAGTATATTGATAGAGTGGTGATCCCTAGGTAGATCATCTCCTTAGTTAGATAATACTTCCATTAGATTTTTTGCCTTGTCTCATATAGTTCCACAAATATAAGTTTACTTGCCCCAGGTTGACAATTTAATTGAGGGAATTAGTGCATATAGAATACCCACCAAGTATGCATCAAGGGATGAATGAATATCACTCTGAACATGTTGCGACAAGTCATCCTCGAAAGGGGAAAACAAATATGTAACCATATCATCACTAGGTTTTCGAACATCTAAATCATACATGCATGGAGACCAGTCCTCTAAAGATGACACTTCAACCCCCTCTGCTCGAGCACTACCCTCAACGTCATAAATGGGATATCTATCAATAATGAATCAATCCACATCCCATCTACATCTCCAAACCTGTATGAAATCATCAATGTGGTTGTCAACTATATATGAGGTTTGTTCCACGAATTCATCAACATCATAGGAGTTGATTATTTCTTCACAAGACTGGATAACTTTGTTTTCTTCAAAAGGGAAATCAGATAATAATGTCTCATTTAGGCCTTTCGTAAGAGAGACTTCATCAAGATCCTTTTGGCATTTCTTTTTCATCTCCAAAGTCATGGAACAAAGCATCATCGCAGTTTTCAAAAGGATTATAAATCATCATGTTCTCTTCTTGATGTGCAGGAGAAGTAGATGTCTAGATATCCTCATCAAGTAGAAGGGAAAATACTTCATCTTCATCACATATCTCATCCAGACCTTCTTCATCAGGATCTTCTTCAATCTTTTCTTCATGAATATATTCTTCGGCCAAGTCTTTGTTATCTTTAATAGGATCAAAGAACTCGCCATCTTGATCTTGACCCATAACGATTTTATAGAGTTCCTTGGGCATGAAGAGTGGTTCATCATCATTTGGGAAGCTTTCATGGTACCCATATTTCTCGGTCACAACATCGTATAATGAATTTGTTCCAAAATATGCAATGGTTGTTGATTAAGGTTGGTTGTCATTGATGTCAACCCTTGAAGAAAGACCCGTAGCACAAAGGTTTGGGTAATGGACCCAATAGTGTTTGATGTAAATATGACTCATTATTGTTTTGTCATGGTTGATAAGAAGTAAATA
>ML792105.1:0-36966 GCA_009831015.1 Picea engelmannii | reverse complement strand
TCATACCCAGCAACCATGTTTCAGCATCTTCTTCCTTCTTATGTTCACCATCGAATGTAGGCGGTTTAATCTTGTTGATTTCCCCTTTCAATTCATCCCTTCCAGATTTTCGGTGTTTTCTGGTAGGGGACGGGCTTGAACTACTATGCGTCTCCTTGCCATAATGATTCGGGGAGAGACGGTAATGTCTGCTACCACTCCTCAATCTTCTTCTCCTCTCAGGGGTTCTGACACTTCTTGATATGCTTGTGTCACTCTCTTTTTCCAATTTATTTTCTATTCTTTCTAGGCTCTTCAACATTTTAAAGTTGAATTCACCCTGTCGATCCCTGATTTTCATGAGCTTTCGGATATCAGCTAGGCGAGCCTAGGCACCTTTCTGCAAATTTTCAATGAGTTTCATCATGTGTCCCTCTTTATCTATCTCTTTTCCGTGCCCATTAGAGTTTGTTCCTTCGACTCCCAGGTTGACATCCTTTCCTTCTCTTTCGTCTTCTGTTTCGGAGGCAATCTGCACCTCTTCCAATTCCATACTCGACGTCAATTTTCGGCTGTCCTGACACTCGTTGACCTCTGCACACACAACGTGCAGTCAACCAAAGTTTTTCAGGCCCTTAAACCTTCAAGAAAACTTACAACATTCATAAGCCAACATGAACAAGAAAAACATTTTGACTTCACAAGTTTTCTGAGCTCTGTCCGGCTCTGCAAATTCTAGGACTTCAGAACTTCGAAATCTCGGTCCACGAAGATCCAACAGTTAAATCTTCGTAACCAAAGTCACCCTTTCGCAACTCGTGATCTCGCGAGTTCGTGAGTCGAAGACCCTCGACTCATTTCCTCCAAACGTCGATACCGGAGATGCTATACGGGTATGGCTCCCTCCTCACTAGCGCCTGCTACACATGACCGTAGGCTAGGGCTAAGTGCTAGCATTTCTTCACCAACTCACGACTTCACAAGTTGGAGTGTTGAGCCTTCGTGCTCCTCCTTTGTGAATTTCGAAATCGTGAATTACTTTATTCTCCGGGCCCACAGCATAGTTGTTTCCCTTCACCACCGTGGCACGTGGTACATTCAGGTGGGTCCATGTCACCTTCGGTGACATCTTCAGGTCCCACCACTCTCGCCTGTATTCTCAACTCACTGGCATGTGGTACACATTCATGCGCCCACATCCATTCCAAGCAAAATCCAACAGTTAGGTCCCCTCTCATATCTACGGTGCATATCTTTTCGGCGTTTCAGGGTTTTCATGCATCGGGAGTTCGTGTACCCCTCATCTCGAACTTCTATCTGCCGAAATCCCAAAATTACAGTTTACTCCTCCGCTGAATCGGACGGTCAACTCCCTTCCTATGATCTACGATGTAGATTGTTTCGGGATTTCAGGTTTTAGGTTTTTTTAGGTGTTCACCTCCCTCACTTCCCATCTCTCGACTTTGCGAAATCTGAGAGGTTTCATGACTAACTCGAGTGCGACTCCGCCAGATCTAACGGTCGAGCCTTCCTCCCAGATCTACCATGGTTTTTTGGGTTTTTTCGGGATTTCCCGTATCGCGATTCCCACACTCCTATGCATTTCAAAAGGGATTTTAATCCCTGCACACATTTTCTAGATCTGACAGTCACGAGGGTTCACCTTCCCTCTCGAACAGATCTTAAGGCTCCAGCACTGTTGATGTGGAGTCCTCTCTCCCTATGGCCATAGACCACATCGGCTACGATTTCGCACATCGCTATACTTCCTGAGTTTACCAGGGTCCGAAATTGGTTCTCCAGACACAATTTCTCCTCACACTCTCGGTCCAAAGACCACTCAACTGGCCCATCTAGGCTCAGTGTCGAAACCTTGGCTCTGATACCAACTGTAGCACCACTTTTCACTCACTACTGTGTAGGTGTTACTATGCGGAATAACAACATTCTCACTCAATATTAATCACATGCACTCAAAACAAGTTAAACACATTCAACACAGAGTAATCATACGATTTACTGCCATCATCAACAATCAATACTATTTAACATCAATTCATATACACAGCAGAATACATGATGATTATAATACACAGAGATACAGAAACATAATTAAAGCATCATCTGGTACTTATCTTTGAACAGTGGTAGATTCCACCAACCAAGTGCAGGCCTTCCACGAACCTCCCAGCCTTAGACCACACTGCTCATCAGCTCAACAGTGGGTCACCATCGAGTTGGGACTAAGCTCCACCCCAAGACAAGGAATCCTAGGCTAGGCTGATGTTACAGGGAAACATCACACAACCACAAGGATGGGATTCTCTCCCAAGAACCTCTCACGCTCACTGCCCACAGACCCTCATTCCCCACATGCCTGTTCCACCCCAGGAGTATACACCTTCTCTGTCACCTGGACAGTCCTTCGGCTGCTAACCTCCCCTGCCTTGGGTTACAGCAACAGGTCGGACCAGAAGTCTCTAGGCTCTGTGGCAGCTACAAGGTTCCTTCCAGGAGTTCTCTCCTTCCTCTGTACACTCTCTCTCCTGGAAAGAGTGTTGCTCCAATGGCCAACAAGCCACACGCAATCCAGCACTGCATGGCCACAACAATCAATAGGGAAAAACTGATGCGGCTTTCCTACTAGTTCAACAATGGGCAATGGACTCATGGATATGGCTTCGAACAAGACTCCACGCATAGGCTCGATACTCAGACAGAGGATGTTTCGGATTTTTAGCATCAACACACAGGCTTCTGGATCAGTGGATGTACGGGGTATCTCTTGCAGAGGTCAGACGGGATGTCTCGTTCTGAAAATCAGGAAGAATGGAGAAAAAACCCTCTCACGACTCATCTTGGTCGTTTATTCGGATGCACCAGGGTTGACACTTGTCACCCTTGGAACTACATGTGTTCCATCAGCATGCATCTGCTTTGCACGTTTTCCCCTTGCCAGGAACTTAGGCTAAACAACATAAAATGCACATGTTCTTTGGAATAATAATAAAATATTATTCCCAAGGCTTAAGCCCCCTAGGCTTAACACTTAGTCCCTTTTCCCACCTTCCAGCCCCTAATCCCTTGCCTTCTATGTGGAAGCTCAATCCCCCTTCACTCATTCATCGTGGTCGGTCTGCACCTGGCGGTGTTTACAATTTTTCATTAATTTGTTCTGCATGATTACATATACAACAGCAGGTTCCTGGCCTTCAACACTTAGGCTCCCTGGCCTAGAAAACACATAAGCCACCAGCTTATAAAAACTTGGCTCACCAGCCTATAAAATATAATTACAATTCCTTTCAGAACATGATTTACAACAGGGCTCAGCCTTGGGGACACTACAAGAATAGCATTCCAAGACTAGTGCATCACTTCCATCAACCAATAAACAAAGAGATATCCATACACAAGACCACATGACAGGAACTAGCCAAAGAGAGTGAAAATTCCAGTCCAATACTTCTCACAATGGGAGAGTTATGTTTAAAATGAGATATTATGATCGCTATTTATACAAAATGTCACTAAGATAGTTTGTCCACATAATTGTATGGTAAACCACAAGACTAGGGGTCAACAACCCTAATATTTCCCATTTACACAAATAATATTAAACAATTCACTTTAAAATTTACTTTTTCACAAAAACAAACCCTAACTTAAGGTGATGTCACCCCTTTAGGGGACATTTTGACACTATGAGAAAGTCGTTGGTGTTGGAGAGGTGTAGTTGGGCTTTCCAAATCCACATGTCAATCATCTAGGTTGTTTCTTCATGGTCAAAGACTCATTCTCCTAAAAATTCCCTTGTGTCAATGAATAATAACTTCACCACCAAACCCTAGCCCTCTTAGATGACGTCATGCCTCCAAAGGTGACGTTTTGCCTCTCCTAGGAATAACATTTGGCATGTGAGGGATAGTTCATGCCATCCACAATGTCTTCTAAGCCTTCGAAGGTATGTCTCTCTCAGCTGGAATGTGGGACCTTGGCATCCAACCTATGAGATTCAAGCCCCATGGAATCCCAAGCCAGTCTTGTCCCTCCATAGTTGTCTACCAACTAGGTCCTACAAAGACACATAAGCACGTCCTCCAAGGATATCAAGTCAAAATATCATGATGAGTAAATCAAATCAATAAATTTTCCACCTAAGCATGTGCATCAAATATTACCATGTCAAACAAGTAAGTTCTCAAAGATATTATGTGACTTGCCAAGCCTGGATATGGGAGGGTTGACAAGGTGTCCTATTGGGTATATCTTCCCTAGGTCAAGGAGTGTTTCCAAAGTGATCCCTCTCTAAGCCATGTAAGGTGGATGAAGTGGTTAAGGATCAAGACTAAATGGGCATGGGGTTCATGACATACAAGGGTTTGTAGTGTCACATTCATGGGTTACTTTGTAGAGGGTGTGTGGCACCTTCGATTGAAATGCAATTTTTCCAAGCCCATCATTTTCCCATTTTTTGTTTCTTTCATGTTTTAAGGACGAGTTGAAGGCCATTGTCCCGGTGTGGTGTTCAGATAATGATAGTGTCACTCACAAATACCTTGCAGAAATGAGAAGGTTGGCTCGTGATGAGACCCCCTTTCTCTCAATTGTGCAACTGAGAGCCACTACCCTGGCTTGGTGGTCAGATGATGGTAATGTTATACCACTAGATACCCATAATCATGATAGGTATGCTCATGATGAGACCTCCTATCCTCCAACTAACCCCATAATCATTCTATCATTTATTCTTGTGGGTCCCCATTTTCTTAGAGATACGTGTTTCATTGCTTTATTGGGGGATCCATGGGTGAATCATATGGAAGGTTTATATATAGGATTTTATCTTTTACCCAAAAGAAACCCTTTGGGCCTTCATCCCCTTCTTCCCATAGAATGAGGGGAAACCCCTTCTTAGGTCAATACACCCTAAAATCCCAAGAGAAAAGGAAATGGGGGGTTTAAATGATGAAAAGTTGTAAGTATGATCGGGGACGGTATGATGGCTCTTCAAGGGAGTTCCTAGTAGCAAACCCATTCTCGAGGAAGACCACTTACTAGGGAACAATGTCATCCACTAAGGTAAAATAGGAAAAAATGCATAATTTTCAAGCATATGTCATGAAATCTAAAGCATTCTAAGATACAACATACTCAAATGCCTCAAATATTGAAATGAAACTCACCATGATACCTGACTTGTACCTCATGGAGAAAGGCTCAGTGCCTCTCAGAATCCAACTGGTCTAATGGATTCCATCTGAAAATCCTAACCTCTTTGGTGATGAGAAGGGTCTCCATCTATGAAAATGGATATTGTTGGTCATGTAGTCTCTCGACACTCCATATTTGCAACCTAAGGGCTTGGAGACATAATCTCCTTAGTTATCCACAAAATGGGGATAACAAGTCCAATAAGGGGGAAATGGTTGTGAACATGTAATTTACTATGTGAGAAAAAAATTATCAAGACCCCCACTCAAGTACAATCATGAGGAAAAATTGGTTTTATCTATCATCCACTCTGTCCAAAAATTGGTACCATTACATTTTGCTTCAAACAACCAAAGTCATAGAAAATTTCAACTCTTTGCAATGTCTTCTAAGTCAACAACTTATTAATGGTAATATTGTTCATTGGATCATCATCATCTAGGAATTTGATCTAGACTTTGTTACACCAAAGAGAAAAGAACCACTTGTTATGGTTGAGTTAATCATTAACCTCTCATTTAGAATATCAAACCCATTGTTGAATGATGACTTCCCTAACGAGCATCGTGTCACCATCTCATCAAATGATCCATGGTATGTTGACATCCTAACCTATCTACTCATGCACAAATTTAGTCAACGTCTATCACAAGACGACCACCAACACATTTAGCACCAAGCCCCTTGCTACCTCCTCATCAAAGATATCCTTTACCAACGAGGTTTCAACACCATTTTCTGGAAATTCCTCACTCATGAAAAAATCAAGAGTCTTAAATGACTATCATAGTAGCATGTGTGGTGGCCATTTATCTAGAATGTCTACCACCCAAAAAAATTCTACATGATTTAAGTTTGGCCTTCACTCTTCCATGATTGCATTCATGCAGTTAAGCAATGCACAAAATTTCATATATTCACATCCAAGTCATGAGCTCCACCAATGTCACTCCACGCAGTCATCAAAACCGACCCCTTCCACAAGTGGGGGAATTGATTTCATGACATGTAACAAAACATCTAACGATGGCCACAAGTATATCATCGCAGCCATCTATCATTTCACCAAATGGGCTAAGTCCATGCCTACCTACAAAAACACAGTTGAGACAACCGCTCAGTTCTTTTTTAACCATGTCATCACTCACTTTGGCATCCCCAAGCAATTGGTCTCCAACTATGAAAAAAAAAATAGAATGAGGTTTTCCAAGAGTTGGCTTCATACTTAGGTTTTAAACATGAATCTGTGTCACTTTACTATTTGCAATCTAATATCCAAGTTGAGGTTCTCAATAAATTCCTCAAAACCATGTTGTAGTTGATAGTAAACAAACATAAAACCAACTAGCATCACATGTTTTTCTTGGCACTATGGACCTATAGTACATTGATTACAACTACCACAGGCTTCATATATTTTCACCTTGTCCATGGGGTTGAAGCAGTCATATCCATTGAATGCGAGATACCAATCTTCTGGATGGATGTTGGATATCGAGCTCATTCTTGACACTATGCCATTAGAACAAAGACTAGTTGCATTGAAGTGAACTAATGAGGATCATCATAGTTTTTTATAGAGTAATGAAGCCACGAAAAAACATTCCAAAGCCCACTATGACCGTTAGTTCCACCCTTGCACCTTCAACAAAAGTGACTTAGTCTTGGCATATGATGCAGCCAATGAGACATTAGGTCGAGTAAAATTTGAAACTCTCTAGAAGGGCCCCTTTATCATTAAGCATTGCTTAACCAAAGAGGCGTACGTGTTGGCTTTCCCATAAGCCAGCCTCTTAAAAGATCATGTTAATGGGTCATGTTTGAAGAGGTTCTACCCATGAAAAACCACACTTGTTGTACAATGAATCGTGTATATAACACATTTATTTGTTAGGTTTAGAAATACATTTTTTATATTTCTTCCTTTGATTATTGTCAAAAACCTTCATCATCTAATTTCTTTGTTTTCCATATGATTCACTCATCGGAATATAACCTTATTTTTTCCAATGATGCTAGTCATTGGACTCAAAATATAGCTTTGGTAGCTTGGGCCATCTACTTACCCTCCCACGCACTACTCCACTCAAGCGGTATGTGCATAGGACCAACCACCAACAATTAAGTCGAATATGCCATGGTGATTGGATTGCTCACTGAAGGGACGCACCTTCAATAATAACACCTCAATGTCCACCTAGATTCATATCTCCTTCTGTCCTAGTTGAACAATATCTATCATGTTTGTGACCCATGTATTTTGAAGAAATATTTACAAGTTAAGCTTCTATCAAGTAAAGAATCACATTTATCCACATTCCTAGAAGTAGTAATCAATTTGTAGATAACATTGCAAATGAAATCCTAGGTTGGAATTTATTTCATACATAAACATAAGTAAAGAAAACCACAACATCACATATCATTCATGTAACAAAATATACCCATAATGAATGTTAAACCATAAAAACACATGAGCATACATTTTTATTCATCATTAAACACATCATCATCAATGGCAAAAAATTGTGTGTGTGTATCATGTCCAAAAAATGGGATGCACATCAAAAATTGGCTCCATCGAGATACATCATACAAAACTCACCCCATTGAGCTACATTTCCAAAAATATACATAAGTACTCATCTGACTAAAATTGGATCGAACCTATACAACGTCACGCCACCACTACCGAGGTGGTAGTGAAGCACTTATCTCCAAAAACCCTATGAGAGGGGCACCACCAGTGAGAGGAGCGCCTCTAGCTCTAGCCCAAACTCACATAAAAACCTCAACTACAAATATTCTTCACATGATCCAATGCCACTTGGGTGTCAGTGATCTCATCCTCAAGGTCCTACCATCCCACCTCAGTAACCCCACACAAAACCATGTCTACCTAATGCCACAAGTCAACCATGTGGTGGTTCTTGGCCTCTACCTTTGGTTCCAACATTGATCACTAAGTTGTCGAACCTACCTCATCATCATGGCATCCACAACGTCGTCCTCCTACTATCGCCACTAGAGCAACATGGGTTACAGGTGGGGTGTTCAATCCTACATTTTCATCAAACACATTCAATGTTAGTATATTGCACATCAAAGATGAAACAATTTTCAAATACCAGTAAAATAAAACTATGCTCGTAGATGAATCAACAAATATCATAAATACTCACCAGATGGTCCCCAAACCTCCTTTGAGCCAAGAGTAACTCTAGATCTCTACATAAATCCATCCTGGCATATGGGTAGGCTAGCACCACAAGGAACATTTGTTGCCACCATGCATGAAACACTAGAGTGAAGAAGCATCCCACATCGCATCCTCCCATAAGGGAAAAAAACTATCTCTGATGTTGCATCTGTGACTCACAGTTTCCCCACTCACAGATGACCTATTGAGGGCAGAGTAGTGGGATCCTCTCAAAATAGAATATCAAAAGGAGAAAGCAAAATGCAAACTCTTTGTCACCAAGGTGGAAGCATCGGGCTAGATGATCAATCATCGCCTCTCAAAGCATCAAATATTAGGAATAAAAACAACCCTCGACAACTTACTCTATGAGAAACATATGTCTACCAATGATGTGGGGCATGTGAAGTGACCAAAGAATTCTCACTTCCATAGTTGTCGCCCTCGTCACTAGATCTTGAATATGGATAATTTGGATCAAACCCACAAGTCGACCAATTGGTCCATGATAGTATAAAGTGACCAACTAATTGATGGTCCAAGCACCCAATATGTGAGGGTGTATATCACCCTGCATACCCCTAGTTAGTAGTCTAGTCAAGAACTAGATGTTTGTATGGGTCATCTCTATACGTTGACCTCCTAACACACCATGTTTTTACCATCTTTTGACCATCAGTTTTTTGCATATAAATATTCTTTCATTTTGTTTTGAATACTTTTTACACTATTTTTTATACCCATATCTTGGAACTAAGGCTTAAGGTAATTTTTTTCATATACTATGTGGTGAACCAACTCGGTTCATACACAAAATACTCAAAATACTTGAAATATAAAGAAATCCATTTAGAATAATAATCTATAAGACTGAATATGAATACAATTGATATAACAAAGAATGAAGGCCATATATATACCAACGCAGAGGTGCCCTTTCATGAAGATATGTGATCTTTCATTATAAGGTGTCTCCTCATTATTAATCATTAATTATTGAATATTTATTAGTATTTATATTTTATATTGTATTTATATTTATGTTGTTATATTGTCTTCCCCTTAAGAAATGATTTATCCTCAAAGCATAGTTATGGAAGGGCTTGACGTCTTTTTCCCTGGCTTGTAATGTCTTTGCATCATTCTCTATTCTTGAAGCTATCATAGTTAATGGTATGAGATGACATGAACCTTTGAGTGTTGAGAAAAATTGTCAAATCGTAAAAGGATCTGACCATCCTAATTCTATCCTTTGCAAAACGTTGCACTTCCACGATGAATTGTTATCATGAGATTTAATTACGTTGGTATCAATATTTTTCGGACAATAAATTAGTTGTTCCCGTCCTTAGTGACATTGATATTCTGATTGGTTAAGATATATGCTCTTATGATTTGGATGTCGACAAGGAGTTCTTATAACATGATTTTCCCTTATCATACTTGTAGCATTTTCTTGATTTAATTCGGTATATGATTTTCTTCATGCACCAATGTTTCCTTGTCAATGGATGAATTTCAATTAGTAAGTACACTTAGAGCTTCCATCATTTGTGCTCCAACATCTGACGTTGTCTCGAATTCAACTGGACTTGTATTTGTTCCTTTCTCTACAAGTTGGATTTTTATAACTAATGATTTCTTGATTTTTATGGGATCGGTCATTGTTTCCTTATCAATCAGTGATTTCTTGTTGGTAAGTTTCTTTAAAGTTTCTTGTTGCGACTTCTTCTCACCTTTTAACTTATTAATCTGGGTGATCAAGTTCTGACTATGATTCTTGAGGCAAGAAATTTTTTCGTTTTTATCAATGATAATTTTGTCAATTTCTTTTTGCATATTTTGCATTTATTTTTATTTCCTTGAACTATTACTTTTGAGATATCTTTAAAGACTTTTGACATTACTGGATCTGAATCCAATGTAGAGCCCTGGAATGTTATCTTTTCTTTTTATATGAAAATGTCAAAAACTTCTTCTTTATGTTTAGGATGAAAGATCATAGTGCTTCCATCCAGGATGAACCTAGAATTATGTCACTATCATCACAAAATAAAGATTTAACAGTGAATTTCAATACAAAAGTATAGTCTCTAATGCTCAGTTGTAAATTGTTTATGTCATATTGTTTTTCATCCATTGAATCTATCGTTTCCATTATATTTGACTAAGGAATCATTAATTGGTTAACACATTTAGTAGTAACGTAATTTTTATCATGAGTAAGAGCAATAGAGATAATAATATCATTTCTTGCAAGTGTTCCTTTGATTCTAAATAATGCAAAAACACTTTTTGTAAAAAAAATTAAAAACCTTCATTTTTCCTCATTATTGGACTCCATTTGTTTCGTCAAAATTTTTCGATAACTAATACTTGGTTATGAAGTTTACATACTCCTTTTTTTGAAGAATTAAATAATACCCTTATAAAAAATTATTCTATAGCTTCTTTGAAATTCTTTCTAATTCTTTTTCCACTTTTATTGAACCTTCTCTTCTTGCTTCGTATATATATATATATATATATATATATATATATATATATTTTTATTTTCTATAGAAACATTTACTATTTTTTGTAACTTAGGAAAATGAATTCTCAAGATTCTAATATCACCTTCATACTTAATTTTAACTTTGGTACAATATCAATTACTTTTTGTTAAATAATACTCACTACTTTGAAACCTCCTTTACACACCTTAATTCTTTAATTTAGATTCTACACTTATATAACACTTTTGACTTTAACTTTTCCCTTGTGCCTTAATGTGTCTTCAATCCTTTTTATAAAAACCTTTTAATATGATTATTTTTTCCCTTTTTAACCTTGATTATTCTTATTAGTCCCCGTCGAAGGCGTAGAGGGACTATAGCGATTGATAATTCATTGACTTGATATCAGTTTGTCGTTTGACTACAATTTTTTTCATACTTTCTATTGTTAGGACTACAGAACTAAAAACAATATTTTTTATATAATAAAAAAACCCATATATGTCATGATCTGATTGGATAATAGATTTGAGGTCTTATTGCCAGCTTTGTTATTCCCAATGAATTATATGTTGCCATATCCAAAGTTTTTATCATCTACGATACTTTTTGAATTTGTACTATTCATACTGAAATGTTTAGATATCCAAAGTTTATAGCGATTGACAATTCATTGACTTTATATTAGTTTTTCATTTGACTACAATTTTTTGCATAATTTCTATTGTTTGAACCACAGAACTAAAAAAAATATTTTTAATTATTTATATAATAAAAAAACCCATATATGTCATGATCTCATTGGATAATAGATTTGAGGTCTTATTGCTATCTTCACTATTCCCAATGATTTATATGTTGGCATATCCAAAGTTTTTATCATCTACGGCGTTTTTGAATTTGTACTATTCATATTGAAATGTTTGGATATCCAAAGTTTTGAGCATGGATAGTCAGTTTTCATATTAGTTTGTCGTTTGAGTCAATTTTTTTAGCATAGTCCCCAGTGTTCGAACTATTGTTAGTATTATTATTATTACTGTTATTGTTTTTTATTGTTTTATTACTATTATCATGTTTGATTTTTCTTTATTGTTGTGTACTTCGAGAGGCTTTGTCATTGTTGCGTACGTAAACAGACCTGCCACACTACATTCTTTCTTAAATTTTTGCACAACGCGACGCCCTTCAATGGTTCTGATAGTCTTAAGTGTTTACATAACAGACCTCACAACATTAAATGTTTATTCTATAGATGTGTTACAAAACAGTTTCTTTCCATTTTTTGATACAGTGTTGATGCATTTGGGCAATATTGTTACATTTTTTGATGCATTTATTCTATAGATGTGTTGATACATTTGGGCAATATCGTTCTTCACCGGCATTACTAGTTCATTGGTTGATGCTTGTTCATTGGTTCGTTCGATGTTTCTTGTGGTTGTTTGATTCAACTTTGCAAAGTTGAGGTCCTACAGTTGCAGTTGGACCTCTTTGTGGTTGTTCACTCGTTTTTTGTTCTTCAACTTTGCAAGTAGTTGGACCTATTGTTGCAGTTTGCAAGTTTTGGAGCTGCACTTCTGTCATCCCTCGTTGACGGGTAAGTTTTTGTGCCATCGTTTCATTGCTATTCATTTTTTCTGCTTGCAAGAAATAATTTTCAATACTAGGAATCCATGCCTCGAAATTCGGTTGCAGAACATCTTTCTGTGTGGTTGTTACGACCAGAATATTTTCCTTGTTCTTGAACGTCAATGTTCTATACAGAACTCGCCTTTGTCATAGTCATGGTGACATATAAAAAAGAAAATCGAATGTTCTCCTCTTATTTTATGTTCCTGGAAACCATGTGTTTCATGCATTTTTTCCAGGTTGTTCCCTTCCAATCACATATGCCAACTTCCAAGTCTTGGATATCGTGCCATAGTTGTTTCCAAAATAGCAATGCAAAGGGGTTTAGAAAACGAATTCGGAGTTGTCACAAGGGGGCAAGCATCTGTCAGGGTCTTGTGACAAGGAATGTTTTTATTCTCTGAATCAAAAACTTTGTCCACCTGTTTCCTTTGTCCTGTCCTTTATGTCTTGCAGAGCATCTTCTGGCTCTGAAAATCTTGTAGGATGCACGCCAGGAATAGATTCAAAAATTATAAACCTTGAATACTCGGTCTTTTTGATCAACAAATTTAAAGTGTTATTTATTTGCGTTGTCTCTTCTATTTGGTTCACTGTTCATTGTATGTTTGTTTGCTTGTCATATGTTGTGGCAACTAGGGGGGATTGAATTTGACAAGAAGAAGGTTGAAGGATACATAGCGGAATTGGTACGCAGTTTCGCGCTTGTATTTTTTTATTTGTCATTTTTTTGTTTTTCGTTTTTTTCTTTTCTTTTCTTTTCTTTTCTCTGTTTTCATATAAACTGAAAATAGCTAATAAACAACTTTAAAATCACAGTTTAAGATATGAAACAAGCAATAGATGTTGAGTCCTATGAAATAGATACAGACTCCATTGTACATGACAACATCGACAAGATATTGCATAGCAATGGGATTTTTAAGATTGGATGCATTCTCGTATACTGTAGGAGATCGCCTTTTCGATGCATTTTAGGTTTTATTGAATTTTTGTTATTCCTCGACCGACCTGCACAATGGATTGATAGATTGTTTCTTGGGTTGTTTAAAAAATGGCGACGCTGAGGCATTGGATTCGTATGAATACGAATTGGCATCTGATTTTCTTTGGCAGTTGCATGGAATACATGATGTCACTACGTATTTTTCAAAGATGTGGTTGTCTGCATCTGCAATTTTTCCTGCACAAGAGAGGGGACTTTGGGGAGATACATTTTTTATACAGTGGCTCAATAATCAATTGGAATATGGTCATTGAAGAGAAAAACAAGATATCTACTATTCAACAAAACTACATCTAGCGATCCATATTGCATCTTGTTCCATGATGCCAATCCTATCAGTGGTCATTATGAACCACTACTATATAAAAAATTATCCATATGCAATCTTGTAGGACCTCATATTTACTTGTCCCTCATTTTCAAAGACCTTGAATCGCAATGGAAATAGATTATGCATCGTATACACTGCCATGACTTGCAAATAGCAACAATTGTTGCATATAGTTGTGGAGATAGTATGTTCAATGAAATTTTCTATTTGGTAGCAACAGATTTCAATGCGCAATCATTGTGGCTTTACATTGTACAATCATTTTGCAATGCAATTATAGGCGGCTTCCAACAGGCTTTTAGTTGCTTGCATCAACACCTTTCGTCAAATCTCCTAGAAAATATGTCGGCAATTGGAAGTTGGCAAGAATACCTTGTAAACATGGCACTTCCATATGAAAAAAGAAATGTAGAGGGTGGAATATTCTATTTGCAATGGATATCTATCATATTAAGAGTAAATATCCAGGTCTGGTCGGCCCTGCCAGATGACACTGTCCATTCCTGGTCTATTGATTCAAACTGTGATCGAACAATTGACACCATCTCGTTGAAAATAGATAGGACACGTATCCATTATCAACCTTTGATGGGAACTACCATTGGTTCAGGGTCCACTGTCCATGCCACCCAAACCGCATCGAAATTGCATACGTGTAGCATGCTATTTAATGAGAATGAAACTCGTCCCAATTGTGATGAGGCCATATGGGGCTTAAACAAAAAACATAGACTAACTTATCACAACTTGAAAAATTTCATACGTGAAACTCATCCCAGTTGTGATGAGGCCATACAAGGCTTAAGAAAAAAACATATACTTACTTGAAAAAGGTCATATGTGAGAGGAAAAAATGCATTGATAGTATAGGAAATACCGTCGGTTAAGGGTCCAGTGTCAATGCCAGCCAAACCACATTGAATCTACATAAGCGTCGCATGCTATTTAATCAGAATGAAACTCATCCCAATTTCCATGAGGTCATCCTGGCCTTGAACAAGAAACGTAGACTAAGTTATCACAACTTGAAAAAGGTCATTGTGAGAGAAAAAAATGCATTACTACGCTTCCTTCTAGAGAGAAACTGACATATCACAACCTAAAAAAAAATGTTCATGCACAACACAACTGAAACAGGTACGGTCACATATCCCACAATGGTCATGGCACTGTCCGAGAGGAAAAAACCACATTTAGTGGGCTAGAACCAATAGCATGCACTACTACCAATGAAAACCAGCAAACACTTTCTATGCATACTTCCCTACGAAAGAAAGATGCAAGACAGACCTATATGAAACAAATCAAAGACACTCCTTCCATTTCATGTGCAATTTGCGATCAATTGAATTTTTCAAAAAACACTAAGTCTTTCACGCCTAATTTGGAAGCAGAATACCTCTGCTTGACACTAAATGATAAAACATTTTCAAGTGGCAAAATTTTTCTCCCATGCAAACGATCGCTTGAAAATGGAAAACTACCATGATAAGATGTAATACACCACTACCAGATGTAAGTTCACTTACATAACTTGAAGATAGATTTGTGTCTCTGTGAATTGCATTTGCACAAATCAAACGTTGGGGCTATAAACGACCCCAAATGGTCTTAACAGGATCAATTACTAGTGTTCCTGTCCAACTAGATGTTGTGCAAAAATCCTTGCCACAATTCATTTGTGATACAATGACAATTGTTGTGGATCTCAAAAGACGCTTGCAATAAAAAAATGCATATCAGAAAGGTAAAGTGTGTGTGCATGTTTTCATGAAAGCATTAAAAGAATTATGTTCCAGGGCCCTGTACAAATCACAGAACATTTGTATAAATGAGAACTGGAACAATGTTCTCGGAGAAGGGGATGACAGCTCTGCACGAACTCTCGAAATTTCTAGTGAATTTGATACAAGTGATGAATCGGAGAATGAAACACCTGCTGAGACATTGGTACATGGATTCATTGATTCTTAGTGCATTCGTGACTTGCAAGACAAGATTGTCAAAATTTCACCTGCTAAAGGGCAACGTCCACTTGGAATATTCAAGGACAAATTTGCTGAGGAAATGAACTTCCCGACACTGTTCTATGGAGATCCACGTCCCAGTGACATTACAGAACGATTCAGTTACCATAAAATAGTTCGATGGGAGTTGCTACATTCACGCGATGACTTCTCCTGTCACATAACAAACTTGTTTTTCAAAACAATGCGCATAATAATAGAGCAAGTGTTGTCTTGCATTTGGGTGAAAATAAGAAAAGGCCAGTTACAAGGAAGAAATTTGTTGTCCAAAGATGTCAAGTACAAAGTAAACCTGGAAAAAATCCTGAAATCTAATATTGGATACATAGATTTCAAAAACATTCGCATCTCTCCTGACTATTTGCAACAAAAAAAGAAAACTATTTTTGCAACGATCCGACAATTGGGACGGCCAACATTTTTCGTCACATTTAAAAGTGCAAAGCATTGTTGGGATCCATTGGTGGATGCGGTATCTGACTTGAATAGGAACAAGAAACGTACAAAAAAAAATGATACACTGGAAAATAATGACATTGAATACCTCATAAGAAAAGACCCAGTGACATGTACTCGCTACTATAGACATATAATAAATGCTTTGAGACAATTGATATGCCATGATGAAATGTTTTTCAGAAAAATATGAAACTATTTTTTTGTGACTAAATTCCAGAATAGGGGGAATGAGCATGACCACTCATTGTTGTGGATAGAGGGTGCATCGGCCTATGGAGCTGACAACAATTCACAGATCGAGCAGTTTGTGGACAAATACATAACATGCAATGCAAATCATTTGCATCCAGAACTTGCCAAATTTCATAGACATTATCATACAAAAATTTGTAAAAAACAAAAAAACTCACATTGCAGATACAACTTCCCTGTGTTGCCAATGAGAACAACAAGAATCATAGAGCCACTTAGTTTAGAGGACAATGTTGTCGTTGAGAAATCTAAATCCTTGTTCGCATTTCTAGAACAAGGAGACTTTGATGAGTTAATGAGCTTCAATGACCTTTTGACAGAGCTAAGTCTAACAGAAGATGAGTACATCCAAGCCATACAATGTACGCTTAAAAAACCAACTGTTTTACTTAAACGAAAACTTTCCCATATCTGGAACAACAGTTTCTCCAAGGACATGCTAGTTATGTGGAATGAAAATGCAGATGTGCAGTACGTCCTCAATGCATATGTTGCAGTATCGTATTGTACCTCGTATATGACAAAGGTTTTCAAATCTATGACAAGTGCATTTAAAAGAATACACAAAGAACATGAAAGAAGTCATATTGATGCTATACAAATGATATGTATGCTTGGTAATACATTACTTAATCTTCAACAAATGTTTGCTCAACAAGCAGTCCACATTGCACTTTCCCTGCCCCTCAATTGTAGTTCAAGAAAATGCGTCTACATAAACACATCTCCACTTGAGAAACACACATTTGTGCTTAAACCATTGTCTTTGCTAGAACAATATCCTGACAATTCATAGGACGTGCTATGTCTCTCTATTATTGATTATTACCTCTAGCGTCCATCTCTTATTAAGCATATCTGCTTAGCAGAATTCGTATCGCATTACAAAAAAAATGGTGCAACGATATCGAAAAGAAAAAAACCCTTTGTGATACGGTTTGTCAAATACAACAAACATATTGACTATGAAAACTATTGTAGAGAAAAACTATTGTTATACGTTTCGTTCGATGAAAACGAAAAGACATTAAAACATAACTTCCCTACATGGGAAGCTGTGTATGTTGCCTCTGAGACTATAGTGAAAATCAATGAATCTAGATTTACTTACAATGTTAATCCAACATGGGGTGATCTAGAAAGTGCAGTTAATGAACTAGAAAACCCTAACAATCTTGATGTGACATTCACAAACCGAAAAACAACCAAAACTCCCTACGAGTCCTATGACTTGCAAGAAGATTTGCCTCATCCTCGAGCAGACAACATTGAAAAACATATCAATCTTGGTTTTCAAGTCACAAACATCCTTTCCTTATTGAAAATAATGAATACCACATAATCAGACGTCTGTTGAATCGAGAACAACAAACAATTCTAAAGGACATTGCGCTTAAAAAATGCTTGAGCATGCACACTCCTGTGCACTTGTTCCTTACAGGCGGAGCAGGAATAAGAAAGACATTCACATCCAAATCACTATTCCAAATGCTTTTACAAATCTATGATTCAAACAATTCCTCTGATCCTATGAAACCAAAGGGCCTAATAGTTGCATACACAGGAAAAGTTGCATATAATGCAGGTGGAACAACAGTCCACTCTGCATTTTTTATGCCTTTTAACAAGTCACATTTTCTTCCACTCAACAAGGAAATGTTAGATACCTTGTCTAAGCTTTATGATGAACTGCAACTTGTCTTTATAGATGAGGAATCTTTGATTGGAAGTCGCTTCTTGTATTCTATTGACAACCGACTAAGAAGCATAAAACATGTGCACACGAAATACTTTGGAAACATTGACATGATATTCTATGGGGATCTTTACCAGGCACAGCCCATCCAAGATTCTTTGATATTTGAACAACCTACAGTTAACATGCAAACAATGTCACATGACTTCTAGAAAGACAATATTAAATTCTTTGAATTTCATACTACAATGTGCCAGACAGATGAAACATTTATTGCAATTCTGAATAGACTGCGGACAAACAACCAAACACATGATGACTCGACATATATCAATTCGAGGTGCATGTGACCTGCACCAACCGACCCAACCTTCCTTTACCTGTTCTACACAAATAGGGATGTTGCAATGCATAATAGGTACATGCTATCACTCATGCTTGGAGATGATATCATCATCAATTCAATTGACCTCGAAGAAGACAACCATGGAAATGTGCCACGTCATGAACATACAGCCACTTTACCTTTGCAACTTTTCCTGAAATTAGACATGTTGGTTGAAATATATGCCTGCAACTATGATTCACAAGATGGCTTGGTCAATGGTGCAGATGGAATACTCAAAGGCTATACCAAAACAAAAAAAACTTGATGTCCTATGGATTAAGTTCCATGAACCGCATATAGGCCACCGAAAATCAAACAATTTGGCTTATCTATATAATTCAAACACTGCAAGAGATTGGACACCTATCTTTCGAATATCAAAACCAGTATCGACATCAACAAAGACAGGTCGACTGAAGATTCGAAAACATTTTCCAATTAAACTTGCATGTGCATGTACAGTCCACAGATCGCAAGGACTAACACTTGATAGTGTTGCATTTCAGCCTACTGGAATTCAAATACATGGACTTGTATACACAACAATGTCCCATGTCAGAAGTATAGACTCCTTGTATTTACTAAGTCCTCTTACAAAAGATAACTTCAAAGTCAAACAAAAAATTGATATTGAAATGCAACGCCTCATGACTACCGCAAAGTGGAATCTATCGTATGATTACCAATACATACAAACAAACCCATCTGTATCAATTCTCTCGCTGAACATGCACATATTACATGCACACATGGATGATATACTCAATGACTATGACACAATGCAATCCGATCTTCTGTCCTTACAGGAAACATACATGGCATTATGCATGCAAAACAAGCAATTTTCAAATCACAATTGCATATCAAGTTACATTACATATGGGGTGATGATATTGGTGAAAAAACATGTAACAATTTTGGAGCATATACATTTCGAAGAAAACAATGTTGAGATGGTGCTTGCAAAAGTATTTATCTATGGATCAGAAATTGCAATATTGAATTTGTATGTTGCTCCCCATGCAATATTCTCCAACATATTAAATGCCCTTTCCAATGCATTAGACCATTTGCATCTGAACGAAACCATTTTCATTGTAGGAGACTTCAATATTGACATGCTACAAAATAATGCCAGAACAAAAGAATTGGAAAACTACATGTGCAAATACAGTCTCCGCTTTCTTTTGAACAACACAAGCCATGTACAAAACGCACTTATTGACCATGTATGGTCGAATGTGCCCATTTCTCAATACAACATATTTATCTTAGACACATACTGGTCTAATCACGATACAATTGGTATTGCACTTGAATTATGAGATATGCATCAAACATATTTCAAAATCATATTTCTATGCTTCAAAGCATATCTATCTACCTTGTTGCGGAAAACCAAATTATCCAACTTCTTAGTTTTCCCTGGTTTGTACAGATACTAGTCTGATCACCATATAATTGGCATTGCACTTGAATTATGAAATATACATCAAACATATTGCAAAATCATATTTCTATGTTTCAAAGAATATATTTCTATCTTGTTGCAGAAAATTGAGATATCCAACTTCTTAGTTTTCCCTGCTTTGTAATTGATTTTGGGCACAAACATTTTTTACAAAAAAAATTATATATACACAAACATGGATGAACAAAAAAAACAAAAAAAACGGTACATTCTTCTAACACTATATGTTACTATATTCCTTTTATTCTATTTTATTTACTCTATGTACATATTACTTGCTTTTTTCTTTACATGCAATGTCAACTTATGTTCATGTCCATTTTGTTTTGTACTTTTTTTCATAGAAACAAATAGGAAAGTTGGACACGGAAAAGAAGTCTTAACCAGAAATGTAGAAGAATCCATGCAAAGGTGCATATTTCTACTCGTGTTCCATATCCAATAGTTTTTCATTTACTCTGTCTATAATCGTTGCACTGGTTTGCAGCTCTATTTTTTTTCTCCTTGGATACTCCATATCTTCATGTACATTAACTTGTCTTCATGTCAATTCTATTTTTTGTGTTGCTATCTTGAAATAAATAAATTTGTACTCCATCTTTCTTTTCATATGTTCCTACGTAGCAGCTTGCTTTCATGTCCATTGTATTCTTTGTATTGCTACATTGAAACAAGAACACAGTAATTGGGCACAAGGATGGAGCCTTATGTGCCACATATGAAAAAGTTGGAGTGCAATGTGTCGTAGCAAATACAATGCGTATGCCTGAGACTAAGAGGTATGGTTACAAAAAACTTTGATCTGTATACGTTGTCCAAGTTGTCCAATTTAGTTTTAAAAAATTAGTTATTTCATTTGTTTGACAAGTGGAGACAAAAATTTAATTTCAAAAATTATTCACTAATGTAATTTATTCTATTTGTACACAAGCATGGAATGAGGAAGCGGTCAGTTGGACTCGTGATAAATTATAGCATTATATAAATTACTATAAATCTTAGTAAAATATTATAATATTCTATAAATTACTAAATCTCATGTTGCAGTCAGTCAGACTCGTGATACATAAGCATGACTATAAATGTGAACCCGCGAGACCGCCAACCCGCGAGACTACCAATCCGTGCACCATGTCACATCTATTTTATACTATATTTCTATTTTATTTACTCTATGTACATATTCCTTGCTTTTTTCTTTACATGTCAACTTATGTTCATGTCCATTTTGTTTTGTACTTTTTTACATAGAAACAAACAGGAAAATTGGACACGGCAAAGAACTCTTAACCAGAAATGTAGAAGAATCCATGCAAAGGTGCATATTTCTACTCGCGTTCCATATCCAATAGTTTTTCATTCACTCTGTCTATATTTGTTGCACTGGTTTGCAACTCTATTTTTTTTCTCCTTGGATACTCCATATCTTCCTGTACATTAACTTGTCTTCATGTCAATTCCATTTTCTATGTTGCTATCTTGAAATAAATAAATTTGTACCTCGTATCTTTTTCATGTGTTCCTACGTAGCAGCTTGCTTTCATGTCCATTGGATTCTCTGTATTGCTACATTGAAACAATAACACAGTAATTGGGCACAAGGATGGAGCCTTATGTGCCACATCTGAAAAAGTTGGAGTGCAATGGGTCGTAGCAAATACAATGCATATGCCTGAGACTAAGAGGTATGGTTACAAAAAACTTTGATCTTCATATGTTGTCCAATTTGTCCAGCTATATGTTTTCCCATAGTTGATGTGTTTCTATCACTTGATAATTATCACACTAAGTGTTGTTCTGTGAGGCATACAGTTCTTTATTCTCTTTCTTTTTCCTCTTCTATACGTATATGTTCTCCCTTTTCTTCTTCCCCTCTATTATCCATTTATGGTTCTATACTTAGTCCCATGTCTATTCTCGTGGGTTCCCACGATGCCGGAGTGCATATTCCATGTCCATCTATATCTTTACATCACAATTCTGACCGACTGTCGTTTGTTTTCATACTTGGAAAATTTTATAGCCGCAGGTTCCTACTTAGGCACCATCGAACTCCCATGCCCCGTGTTTGCGGTATACATATTGCACCCAAAACTTAGGTGATCTACAATTCGACCCCGGACTCGAACCCCCAGGCCTCAGCCTACCTACGATGACTTAGTCTAAATGCTTGCATATAAATGTGCCAAGTCATATATTTTGTCTATTGCTTGTTGAGATAGATATAAACAACATCTATTTTATCTTGAACCAGGGTCTGTTGAGCTCCAGCTATATTCCATGGCTGAAAATACTTTTCCCATAGTTGATGTGTTTCTATAGCTTGATAATTATCAAAATAAGTGTTCTTGTGTCACGAATACAGTTCTTTGTTCCCTTTATTTTTCCTATTCTATACTTACATGTTCTTCCCTTTTCTTCTTTCCCTGTATTATTTGTTTTTGGTTCTATGCTTAGTCGCATATTTATGCTCGCGGGTTCCCGAGGTGGTGGATTGAGAAATTGTACAACCGTCTATATATTCACTTCACGCATCTGACCGACCGCAGTTCGTTTCCACACTTAGCCAATTTTATGGCCACAGGTTCCCCCCAATTCATTATTGAACTCCCATGCCCCGTGTTTGGATATACATCTTGCACCCAAAACTCTGGTTATCTACAATTCGACCCTGGACTCCTCGAAATCACAAGCCTCACTCTACCTATGATAACTCTGTCTCACCACCCCTCCTTTCCATACTTGAGACCAAGTGTTGTTCTGTGACACATAAATTTCTTTAATCCCTTTTTTTTTCTCTTCTATACTTGTCGCTTTTTCCCTTTTATTCTTCCCCTCTATTAACCCTTTTTGCTTCTATACATAGTCGCATGTCTGTGCTCGTGGATTCTCGGGGTTGCGGACTTGAAAATTCTATATCCATCTATATATTCAAATCACGAGTCCGACCGACTGTTGTTTGTTTCCATACTTAGCCAATTTTATTCCCGTCGGTTCCCAGCTAGGCCCTATGGAACTCTCATGCCCCATAGTCGATGTATTTCTATCGCTTGAGAATTATCAGAGAAAGTGTTATTTTTTCAAGCACAAATTTCTTCACTCCCTTTCTTTTTTTCCTCTTCTATACTTAGTCACAGTTCTATGATAGCGGGTTTCCAAGTGGCGGACTCACAAATTGTATATCCATCTATATATTGACATCACGAGTCCGGCCGACCGCATTCGTTTCCTTAGCCAATTTTATGGCCGCGGGTTCCCGGGTAGGCATTATCGAACTCTCATGCCCCATGTCCGTATTATATATCTTTCATCCAAAACTTGGGCGATCTACAATTCCACCACGGACTCCCAGGTTCAAAAAAGTACCAAAGCATCTTTCACTCCCCTCCATCCCCACCACCTTCACCCCTTTCCAATGCACATTAATTATGATTTTACTAGTGACATATCACCACAGATGTTTGAAAATATTGGCATTAATAAGAAGAAAGCTCGAGGACATCTCCCATTAAAATTCATTAATGGGAGAATATTATGGAATCTGATTAGTTTCTTTCTGGCAATCTTGAATTCGCAAAAAAATGTTGGTTATTTTAGTTTTTTTAAGGCGTCATCACAGCAAGAATGAAATATTGTGTTGGCCCACTATCATCTACAAAGGTGTTGACATTGTGCCCCTCTTTAGTATTGTGCATATATTACAGGTTCGCATATTTGAGAGTATGCTTGCATATGAAAATGTTGCTCCACCCTTCCAATTTGAACATAGTTTTCATTTGGGCCACAAAGAACACTAATAAAATAAAATAATATGAAAATTGTTTAAGTAAATATAAACAAATTATCTTCTAACTTGAACCTAATTTTGTCAAGATCCAGGTATATTACATAGATGGAAATGTTTTCCCCGCCTTTCCATACTTTCTCGATTTCCCTGCCATCTTCGCACACTTTCTCAATGCAAATTTATTACGCTTTTATTAGCTTTGAAAAGATTGGCATTAAAAGGCGAAAAGGTCAAGGACATCTCCCATTAAAACACATTGAACCAATATTTACCAAAGATTATATTATGATGTTGCAGCATCCATTTTAAATACAATGAGGAGCAAAGAAACATTCTCATCACCTTATGGTTGCAGCTCAACAACATTTATGTGGAGATACCCTGAATATTTTCGGGCACGGGGACCAGAGTTTTCAGTGGTCCATAGCTTATGACTACTACTCGTCCACTTCTGCCCAGAAGAAAGTTATCTCGACATCTAAAATTGCAGTGGCAGATTGTGTCTCCGATATTTTTTACTTTAAGGACTTGGTCGCGTGCTTCGTCGAGAACTATATTCCAAACCAGCGGATTATCTAGATGGGAAACCATTCCCAGGTCTCCCTATCGCCTCAAGTATTTTGAAAGATGTTAACGCTTCGCGACCCAATGCCTACTTTCAAGGGAGAGAATTACAAACAGTTCTTAAAGAAGCATGGTAATGAAGTGGACCTCTTGCTGAAGTTCTTACAGGACCCAACGCCCGCTCCCCATGACATGGCCATATTATAGGTTAGTGCATTTAAAAACCTTTTTCGGAAAATTGCATGGCTTTTCACGAGGATAACGAGACAAGAAAGTGAAGCCAGCATCTCTCAGATGATTATGTATATTTTATAATATACAGTCAAGGAACAAGCCATCTTCCATTGCGGCAAGTTGGTTTCCATTGAAATTTTATTTAATTTTCGTCGTGGCGAATTGCTATCCATTTCCTGGAGTATCTGTTTGTAAGAAGTTGAACTCTGAATTTAACCCAGTAACATTCTCGTGCCAGATATTATGGAGACACGACGCTTGCCAACATTTTTATAAAGTCTTTAATGATTTTGTTTCAGTTTTCAAAGCATTGATATTTGGAAAGTATTTTCCCTGGTTGTCTGGCCAGCTGAAAATCTTCCTGGATAGGAAGGGCACACTAGAAGAAATGGAGAACTATAATGTTATAAGGATTTTTGGGTCTAAACAAAATCCTTGCTTCCTTCCATGCCACATATATGGTACAATGTTTTTTGTTGGAATAGAAAGGGAATACATCTACTAGTTGCATTTTTTCCATGAAAAAAAAAATTAAATTCATCTCTTTGCCTTAGAAAGTCGGGGATTTCATGGTCAGGAACCACTTCAAAATTTCTTTCACTGACACTATCCTAAATGAACTCGGTGCCAGTACCAATGATTCGCACAAGCAGAACCAAAACGGCCCGAGTGAAAAAAGTACCCAATCCTCGACTTCCACACCCAAGACCACAACATCTCATAGCAGCACTCCAACGACCTACCCAAGTAAATAAGTCACACACAGTTCTTCAGGCGGAGGAGGAGATAAGGACCCTCCCTCCGGAAAAATTCAAAGTTGTCACAAACTTTCCCTGAGCAAAAAATGGAAAACAATAGTCCAAGAACAAGAGGGACCGAGGGGAGAAATTGATATCCATGATCTCTCCCTCGAAGATATGGAACTATAAATTGGCATTGACAAAATGTTCCCTGACGATGAACAACTAGAGAGAACTGCTCCGCACAATCCTGGGATGGAAATAATTGGCATAGATACATTGGACGAAGAAGAGTCTTTTGCATTTCAGAGCGTTGTTTTTTATAGAGAATCCAAAAAATTGATTATTGAAAAGAGAGATGTAAATAATAAGAAAGGGAAATCTCGTTCAGAGATCAACCTATGCAACATGCTCCCTTCCCAAATCTCCCAGATACATTGAGAAACTGGAGATGCTCTAGACAACTCTATTAGCGGTCTTGAAACGGAAAACGTCATGTTAAAGGAGCGAATCAAAGAATTGGAGGAAACTCTAATGCCTCTTCCATTGTTTGCTACTCCTTTGGAAATGGTCGGGCCCACCGCACCTGCGAAAAAGTTAAAAGGATCAACAAGCCTTCTCACATCGGCCCGAGGCTATGTGGAAAAGAATATAAACAAAAGAATGGAATTAATAGCAGAAGCTTGGGAGATGTCAAAGAATATGGTCTCTTTTGGAACAAGAGCAGATGCTTTTCATGAGTATCTGCAAGCAGATCTCAAGAACGAGCAAGGTTTCTACCTCAATTCATTTTTACCATTTGGTGTTAAAGTTACCGGTATGAAAGAATTCATAAGAAGACAAGAGGATCTCCCTTCCTTGGATCGAATAGACCAGCTAAACGCATGCTAGAAATAAAAGGTAAAGAACCTGAATGGTATAGTTCAAGAATGTAGCCAGACCATATCTAGAAGAGACAAACTATTCAAGAAGCTAACTGAGATAGATCTATCTACCAACACCAATGAATTCCAGGACCCGAAATTGATATTCAACACATTTTTTTTAACCAAGAAAGCATTTGATGATCAAGTTCATATCTATAAAATACTGTCATTTGAACATTTCTATGGCATTTTTGAATATGGTGAAGATGACATGAAAACCTGGCTAGTTGATTATGTGATTAAAAACCAAGATATTCAAGAAGCATTTCACAACCTGTCTATTGATCTAAGGGACTTGGAAAGTGAATTCTTCAATAGAACAATCCGGCATGAAATCAGCGTGGCGCCCTTGAGGAGCTACATCGAAAAATGGTTCAAAAAGGTTTTCGACCAGATTACCAATGAAGGTCAAAGCCAAGGAAAGCCATAAAAGGACATCGGCGAGAAAATGATAAGGCATGGGACACCATCATAGTAAGTTGATACTGATCACATTATTTTGTCTTCATCCACTTACTCTAACAAAGCTTTAACCGAGCTCTGACAATTTTCTCTTTCTTCTTGCCAGTTTTTGTTGTTCTCCATCGTCGACTTTCTTCTTTCTACAAACTTCATTCTTGTACATCTTTGCTTTGTAGTCCACAGTAGTCCCAATCCCAGTAATTCTGGAAAACACATTTTTATTTCACAGAATATGTATTGAACTATATATTTTTTTACAAATTTGAAGACAACTATTTTTGGGAAATATTCTCAAATGTATTTTGTGACCCAGTTTATCTGAATATAAATATTTGAGGTTGTTCTATGGTGATCTTCAATGTTTGGGGTTGTTATTTGAAATTTGTATTTCTTCTTAAAATTAACTCATTTCCCTGTACATGTTCATGTTCTATATTGTGCATATATTGCAGCTTCCTATATTTCATAATATTCTTGGATATACAAAATGTAAAGTCATATATTTTTTCTCTATTGCTTATGGGTTTGAGCAAAAATTGCGAGCCCAAAACACCATTCAAATTCGAACATGGTTTACATTTGGACCACAAATAATCTATTAAGATACATTAATATGAATACATTTCAAATAAACATAAACAAAATCCCTTTAAACTTGAACCTGACTTTCTCAGGTTCCTGGATTGCCCGCGGGTTGACCATTTAGCGGACTTCCAAATCCTCATTTCCATCTATATATTCACATCAGGAGTCTGATCGACCACCATCCCTTTCAACACTCAGCCAATTATCTCACTGCGGCATCCCAACTTAGCGCTATTGAATTATTATCCTGTGTGTTTCGTGATATACATCTTGCACCCCAACACTTCCAGCATATACATTTTGCACCCAACAATTTTGTGATACACATTTTGCAGACAGCACTTCCGTCATTTGAAATTCGACCCCCGACCACTGGAACTCGCAAGCTTCACTATACCCAGGTTCACAACTTTCAAAACATTTATCGCTCTCTTCAATCCCCGCCACACTCCTGCCATCCTCAATGCATATTCACTATGATTTTACTAGTGACAACTCAATGCACAGGTTCGCTTATTAGCATTAACAAGCAAAAAATGTATTCAACAGCGAACATCTATTATTAGCATTAACTCTATTATAAATCTTGCACCCAAAACTTCCAACATCTACAGTTCCTCCATATACATCTTGCACCCAAAACTTCAGTCATCTACAATTCATCCAGAAATTCGAACATGGTTTACATTTGGACCACAAATAATCTATTAAGATACATTAATATGAATACATTTTAAATAAATATAAACAAAATCTCTTTAAACTTAAACCTCACTTTCTCTTGCTCCTGGATTGGTCACGGGTTCCCGGATTATCTCATCTCCATCTATATCATCACATCATCAGCCCGACCGACCGCCGTCCCTTTCAACACTTAGCCAATTATCTCATCGTCGGGTCCTGACTTAACGCTATCGAATTCTTATGCCCCTTGTTTCATTATATACATCTTTCACACAACACTTCCGTGATATAAATCTTGCACACAACACTTCCGTGAAATACATATTGCACACAACACTTCTGTGATATACATTTTACACCCAACACTTCCGTGATTTACAATTCGACCTCGGACTCCTGGAATTCGTTGTTCACAAAAGTTTCAAACCATTTATCACTCTCTTCAATCCCTACAACATTCTCGCCCTTCCCAATGCACATTCATTATGCTTTTACTAGCGACAAGTCAGCACACAGGTTCGCTAATCAACCGTGATTTACGGTAGTCCGACCAACCGTCGTTGCTTTTCATACCTAGCCAATTTTATGGTCGTCGATCGGTCCACAAAAATTTCAACCATTTATCATGTTGTTCAACTCCCGCCACATTCCCATCCTTCCTAATGCACAATCATTTATTGGCATTTATAAGAAAAAAAAGCATTCAACAGCGATTTACGGGAGTCCGACCGACCCCCGGGTTGGCGCTATTATAAATCTTGCACCCAAAAATTTTGTCATCTACAAGTCCGCGATACACATCTTGCACCCAAAACTTTTTTCATCTACAAGTCTGCGATATACATCTTGCACCCAAAACTTTTGTGGTCTACAATTCATCCACGTATTGGAACATGGTTTACATTTGGACCACAAATAATCTATTAAGATACATTAATATAAATACAATTTAAATAAATATATTTAAACTTGAACCTGACTTTTTTCGAACTCGTGGATTGGTCCTATATCGTTACATCATGAGCCCGACCGATCGCAGTTCCTTTCAACACTTAGCCAATTATCTCTCTGCGGGGTCGCCACTTAGCGCTATCAAATTTTTATGCCTCCTTGTTCCGTGATATACATGTTGGTTCACTTATTGGAATTTATAAGAAAAAAACGCATTCAACAATGATTTATGGGAGTCCGACCGACCCCCATGTTGGTGCTATTATAAATCTTGCACCCAAAACTTTTGTCATCTACAAGTCTGCGATATACATCTTGCACCCAAAACTTATGTAGTCTACAATTCGTCATGGCTTAGCGCTATCGAATTCTTATGCCCCATGTTTCGTGATATACATGTTGCACACAACACTTCCATGATATACACTTTGCACCCAACACTTCTGTCATTTACAATTTGACCCTGGTTCACAAAAATTTCAAACCATTTATCACTCTCTTCAATCACCACCACATTCGTTATGCTTTTACTATCAACAACTCAGCATACAGGTTCACTCATTGGCATTAATAAGAAAAAAAGGCATTCAAGTATACAAGAGTTTGACCCACTGTCATTTTTTTCATACCTAGTTGTCAAGTTGTCGTAACCGAACTTTACTTCCCCCTTTTCCATGATATACATCTTGCACCCAAAACTTAGGTGATCTACAATTCCATAGTTATCCAAATTTATAGTCGTCGATCTCCGAGTTTCCGCTATTATAGATCTTGCACCCAAAACTTCCACCATCTACAATTTTGTGATGCACATCTTGCACCGAAAACTTCTGTGCTATACAATTTCTCCAGCTCACAAGCTCTGCTCTACCTGGATTCACAAATATTTCAAAGCATTTATCGTTGCCTTCCATCCCCGCTACCTTTGCACCCTTCCCAATGCACATGGATTATTCTTTTACTAGTGAAAACTCAACACACATGTTCGAAAGAGATTGGCACTGCTTTGCTTAGTCACAACTCACCATACAAGTTTTCTTAACAATATTACTCGACTCTCCCCATTTTCCAAAAATAACCTTATAAGCTACTTGGCAAGGACTACACTACCACGCAACACTTGTTATAATACTTTCTTTTTTTTTCAATTGTCAATAAATACCAAATATGTCTTCAGCATATTCAAATACTTAATGTTTCAATATCCTCTTGATGAAGAGATCGTGACTTTCTGCTTGGTGTTTGAAAATAAGAATAGCGACATTTCCTTGTTTGATGGTGTTCCCTCATTTCCAAATTTAGTGTTCTTGATTAATATCCAAAAAAATCCTCAGCCTGAGCATCCCTGATTCTGGATACTCCCTCATGAATATTTGTTGTGGATTAATGAAGAAGAAGGAGTATGGTTGAAGACGCATAGTATATACCACAAAGTTTTTATTTAGTAGCAATTGTACATTCAATGGCATAGTAACTGAATTTGTTCTTTTCTCAACCTATATTCCAACCAGGTAGTTAATTTCCCCTTGTCAACTTGAGAATATGCATATAGTTGTTTCGAATGGCTCGAGATATTCTCAACACATTCATTAAACACTTTATTTTTCAATTCACAAGTATAAAAAGGGTATTCATATTTGAGTAAGGGGGGCGATAAGAAAAAAGGGGAAATTCATTATGATATGTTGAACTATATCTTGATTGAAATTTAAAAGTTATGTTGAATTTCTTATTCCTTTCACTTTAGTCTAACACTTCATCCCACAGAGACAGAGCCCACTCTACAGGTGTGAACGTGTTGTGTAGATTAAATCATGGAAGAATGTTTGCTTTGTCAATCTAGAGCTAGTCATTTTGTCTACAATTATTTTGTAATGACTAATTTGGTTGTTTGATTAGTTTCCTTGTCTTTATTTGTTTAAATTTCGAACATAGAAGTTGTATTATTGAAGATTTTTTGTAGTTAACAGTTTGTCTTTAATCCAATGATCACGAGTTCTGTAGATTAAGACTTAAGATTGGAATTATGTCTTGTATGGAAGTGTGTGATTATTTTTAATTTTTTCATAATGTGAATTAAACTGAGTTTGAATTAAATAGTTGATTATTTTCAATTAAATCATTTAGAAATCAGATACAAAGATAATCTTTGTATCCTACACAAGTAGTGTACAACATATCGCTAGTTCATATACTCCTAGTTTGACATATTAAATGTACAAGTAAATTAGCATCCATGTTGTTAATAGCAAGCATTTTAATTAACTTGTCATTTTTGGCACCGTTTCCAAGGAGATGCCAAAGGATTATGAAATTCTCTTTGTACTAATTTTAAAAAACACATGATAAGGGGATCAACTAAGGGGAATTGTCGACAACTCCCTTTTCTAGATTTCATACATTGTGTTTTGCATTAGTTGTAGAGAATATAGGATGCACGAAAAGAGTTAGAGACTCCAAAGAAACAATTTATGGTGCAGTAAGATCCACTCAAATTACTAACACATTAGTAGGAAAATATGTAAAATCAGGGAAGACGTCAGTAAAATCTGAATCCCAATATGCTTTCAACGAAGAAGTTGTTGAATACAACCTTGTACTAGTCAATATTGAAGTTGGTTCCACAGTTGATGTTGCAGTCATACCTTCCACTACAGAAATAAAAGCATTGATTAGTGGCCAAAATGACTTATACTTCTAAGAAAATCATGTGAAAGACCGAGAATTTATTGTAGAATCTATTCGTTTTGAGGAAGTTGTAGCATAAGGAGAGCCAAATTTTTCGAAAGACAACATAGTTGAGGAAGGAGTGGCTTCAAATAAAAAATACCTTGTGACTTTTAAGTTTCCAATTCAATATTCCAAGGGGATGGTTCAAATAAAAAACATTCCACCTTTTGGTTTGCCAAATTTTTGTGGCCTGGCTAGTGAAAATCTAGACACTTTTCTCTTTGAGCTTGATGTGCTTTGTCAAAGCTATGATTACTACTTGGATGCTCAAAATATTAAGTTATTTCATTTCACTCTCAAAGAAGCATCTCTTTGTTGGTTCATGGGGTTTAGAGTAAATACTATCCAAACCTAGGATGAAATGCATCAAACTTTTCTGAAAAGTATCAAGATTTCTACAATGTCAAAGAACTACGAAAAGCAATCTTCAAAATGACATAGAAAGAGGATGGAAGCCTGGAAGATTATGTTGAGAGATTTCAATACAATATATAGAGATCAAAACAGAACAAGTTAGAGACTCTTTGAATCATTATCTTAAGAGGGATTCAAGATGAATGTATTGACTTGTTGAATGTGATGGAAATAGGGGATGTTTCCTAGTTATATTCTGAGGATATTTGTGATTTATGCAAGTGTTACTTAGGAGGAAATGAAAAACTATATGGTAAAGGTCCCAGAGATGTTACTAGAAACATGTAATCAACTAGAGGAGGAGTCACGCGATCTGAAATTGAAAATCTATTAGACAATTTCAAGACTGATACTCTCATCTCTCTCAGTTCACAACTAGACACATTGCAAGCCAAAAAGAAGCATGATGAAGTAGAGTTAGCATTATCCATATTGTGTTCCAAATGACAGAAGAAGCACCCTTTACGGGATTGTCCACTCAATAATATAGGAACTTGTTTCATTTGTGAACAAAACCATGCCATTAATCGTTGTTCTTCATTGCCAGAATTAAAAGTAGTGTACCAGGGAGCTAACGAAGGGATAAAACAAATATGCTATGTTAATCAGAAATGACTATAGCAGTGTTGACCAAGAGATATGATGCAATAATTATCTCAATATTATGCTTCATTTTTTGTTAACACTCAATATCATCCCCATAATTGGTATCCACCCATGCCTTGGTAGCAATGGCCTCCTTAGCAAGCTCAAAACCAACCTTGGCAACAAGGATGGTGAGGGCCTCTCTTTGGAAACATGCCAAAACAACAACCATTACAATTTCCATCAAATCATCCTTTTCAAAGACCTCCTCAAACTCTTGCATAGCTTGTTCCTAACCCAAACAATAAAGTAGCTCAACCCATTTACAATGTCGAGTTACCCAGTTATCCAACATATTTTATCTCCCTTGTGGATTGTCAATATATTCAATTATGATCAGGGGAAGTGATTAATAACAAGTCTTCACCAATCATCTTGAGAAAGATGATGATGAAGTTCCTAGTCAGCTAGAAGATCATTATGATGATCATGTTGACCAAACTCCCAAAATAACACAAACCACTTCCCCAAGAACCTCAAATCATCCATAATCCTTTGGTACTGCTTGTTGACTCAAATTTTCATCGTCTATATTAAAAGCTCGCAAATTGTTGTGGAGCTTGTGATTATGACTACTAAATAGCTAATAGGTGGGGTTCCCTCTTATAAGAAAACTCAAAAGCACTTTATTTTCAATCATTTTCTCGGTACTTGTACACTTTTTCTTCAGAGATGGGATCGTTTAAGTTCTATGGCTATGAAGAGCCTTGGCATGTTGGTATAAATCAGTGTTGATAGCCTTTCATATTCACTTGATAACATAAAATATTATGAAGACTAAGCTATGTTCTATCACAAATGCAAAAGGAGTTTAGGGTTATTTTACTCATGCAAATTGAAACAAATAAATGCAAATGCTATGCTATATATGCTTTCTCATGTACAAAGAAGAAATCTTGGCATTATTTGTCATAGCATATTTATCATAGGTTTTATGGTTTAAACATTCAAAAGTTTTTTTATGGAAATAAACTTATGAATGAAGAAAGTTATAAGTTGCAAGGTTTCGATGGTGGATACGAAACCTATGGTTTGTATACAAGATTATATGTTATAATCTTGTTCCAATGGTAATGTTGTATATAGTGCATGGTTGAATTTTTAAAAGGTGATTTGTATGTTATCGTTGCATGGTATAAAATTTGATGGATCCATACGATATGATGGTCACACAATTTGATGCAGTGTTTGATAGCGATAATGATTTAACTCCACATTCACATAATAGATTTGGTTAGTTATATGATGTGACAATGTGAGATTTTTATGATTGAAGTGTTGATGTGGTATATGTCTTGATTCTCACCTCACTTGGGGTTTGAATTCATGATTGGTTATGGCATTTGGCATAGGTGAAATTTAGTTGATGTGGACAGTGGCATATGTGTTTCACAATTTTTGTTTGTAGTGAGTAGTGGAGTTGGCCATGCATTGAATTAAACGGGACGTGGGAATTTACTCCGCGGTCCCAAATCCATCACCTTGCTATCTTGTGGGTTTTCAATTTTTCAGTTCATTCTTGTTGCCTTTGAGAGAGATTAACACCTTGGTTGTTGAGAAACCCTCGTGCTTGGTGGTTGTTGTAACTATTTTGGGGCTCTGGACAGCGGTATAAAATCATATTGAAACAAGGTATGAGTTCACATCTAGTTTTACATCTCTTGCACTACATTTATCTTTATATTGGTTAAGTTTGGATTTGTTTTACATGTTGTGTGCATGAAAATGTCTTCCTCTCCCTTTATCTGCCATTTCTTGAAGAAAATGAAAGGAATTGTTTGACTTATGGTTTTTCCATATTCATGCTACCACTTTACATTTGTTTCTAACTGATTCAATGGTAAAAAGTGAATAGAAGTTTTGTTTTTTCATCGTTGGTTCATATACAAGTAAAAATCGTCCTGAGAAGTCATCTATCCCTACCATTTGTATTATCTGTGTTAAATTTATGAAGAACAGAACCAACCCAGTTTAGCTTAAGGAATAAATGATATGGGTTTTCAGGTTTGTTATCTCCATTTTTTGGATAACTAAGGAGATTATGTCTCAAGGCCCTCATGTTGTAGATATGGAGTGTCGAAAGACTACATGACTACCAGTATCATTTTGCACAGATGGAGACCCTTCTCATCACCACATAGGTCGCATATTTTCATATGGAATCCACCACACCAGCTGGCTTCCGGAAGGTAGTGAGCCTTGCTCCATGAGGTACAAGTCAGTATTATGGTGAGAATCATTTTAATATTTAAGGAATTTAAGTATGTTGTATCTTAGATTGCTCTATATTTCATGATATATGCTTGGACATTATTCATTTTTCCCTGCTTCACCTTGGTGGTTGACATTGTGCCCTAATAAGTGGTCTTCCTTGGGGATGGGTTTGCTACTAGGAACTCCCTTGAAGAGCCATCGTATCGTTCCCGACCATACTTACCACTTTCCATCACTATTTCCCCCCATTTCCTTATCTCTTGGGATTTTAGGGTGTATTGACCCAAGAAGGGGTTGTCCCTCATTCTATGGGAAGAAGGGGTTGAAGGCCCAGAGGGATTGATGTTGGGTAAAATATAAAAGCCTATGTATGAACCTTCTAGATGCTTCACCCAGGGATCACCCAAGAAAGCACTGAAACGCTTATCTTTGAGAGAAGGGCGACCCACAAGAAATATTATTAAGAATGCTTAAAAGGTTAGTTGGAGGATAGGAGGTCTCATCATGAGCCGACCTATCATGTCCATGAATATCTAGTGGTATGAATTTACCATCATCTGGTCACCAAGCCAGGGTAATGACTCTCAGTTGCATGGTTGAGAGAAAGGGGGTCTCATCACGAGCTAGCCTTCTCATTTCCACTAAGTATTTATGGGTGACACTGCCATTATCTGGACACCATGCCAGGGCAGTGGCCTTCAACTTTTCCTTAAAATTATGAAAGAAAGAATGGAAAAACAATGGTCTTGGGAAAAGTGCATTGAAAACGAAGGTACCACACACCCTCTACAAAGGCACCCATGAATGAGACACTACGACCTCTTGTATGTCATGAGCCTTATGCCCATTGAGTCTTGACCCTAACCACTTCACCCACTTTACATGGCTTAGAGAGGGATCTATTGGAAACTCTCCCTGACCTAGGGCAAGATCTACCCAATAGGACACCTCGTCAACCCTCACGTATTCAAGCTTGACAAGTCGCATAATGTCTTTGATCACTTAATTGTTTGACATAGTGATATTTGATGCACATGCTTAGGTGGCTCATTTATAGATTGGATTCACTTTTCATGATGTTATGACTTGAGATCCTTGGAAGGTGTGCTTATTTGTCTTTACAGGACCTAGTTGGTGGACAATTTTGGAAGAACAAGCCCAGCTTGGGCTTCCATGGGGCTTGAAGCCCACAGGTGGATGTCAAGGGCCCGCATGTCAGATGAGAGAGATCAAACTTTGAAGACCTAGAAGATGACTTGGATGACATAACCTAGCCCCCACATGCCAAACGTTTTTCCTAGGAGAGGCAAAATGTCACCTTTAGAGGCATGACGTCACCTAGAGGGGTTAGGGTTTGGTGGTGATCAAGTTGACATGCATTGCCACAAGGAAATTTTGAGGGGATTGAGCCTTGATCATGAAGGAAGTTGTTGGGATGCTTGACATGTGGATTTGGGAAGCCTTTCTACACTCCTCCATCACCAACGACCTTCTCCTAGCACCAAAACATCCCCTAAAGGGGTGACATCTTTATAAACTAGGGCTTTGTTTGTGCAAAAGTGAAATTTTAAGTGAATTGTTTAATATTATTTTGTAAAAGGGGCAAGATTAGGTTTGTTGATCCCTATTCTTGTGGTTTACCTTAATTATATGGACAAACTATCTTAGTGACATTTTTTTATAAATAAGAGATCATTAGATCTCATTTTATCATAACTCTCCCTCTTGTGAGAAGTACTGTTGGAAATATGGCTACAACAGAGATGACGCAGATGATCAAGGCGCAGATGATCAAGGTTGTCATTGATGGCAATCGATTGTTTATGAAGAACAGATGCTGAAACATGCTGCAACACAAATGCAAACACAGACGCTGAA
>ML792104.1:503203-514329 GCA_009831015.1 Picea engelmannii | reverse complement strand
GGAACCACTGTCACACTATCACTGTGAGATATACCATTGTAAACCTGTACCAATAAATCTGAACCATGCATCAACCATGCATCAACCTGTACCTCAACCTGTAATCAACCTGTTACATAAACAAGTGCATCAACCATGCACCAACCTGTAATCAACCTATACCATAAACAAGTGCATCCAACCATGTACCATGTACCAATCATGTGTCAACTACTCATCAACTATGACTCATCAATATGTATCAACATCATCAACTATACACCACATGTATGTGCGCTAACTCATCAACTACTTGTCTCAACCATGTACTCAACATGTACCATAACCAAAATTCATCATCAATTTCATCATACAAATATGATTTGTATCTCTTTAATAGACCTAGTGTATATTATCACATTCCTGCAAACCTTCATTAACCTTAAAAACAAGAGACTAGCATTTTCATCAAACTTTTCTTTAGTCTCACATGCTTAGTTTTGGATTAGTCAACAACCCTAACTTAAAGAAATTTATGCAGACGCCACCCGGTGCACGTCTACTTCCCCAAGATCTTTCTTTAACCTCGTCCTGAAGGACTTCAAAGGTCCCTCTAATTCCCTTACGGGAATTTTCCTTACCCACAGCAACTCTTCAAGTGACCTCCCTTTGAAATCGGGAAATCAGAATTCACAATTTCGTGAATCCTATGGTCGCGTGTTTCTCACTTCACGATTCCCCGAAGTCCGATGTGAGTCAACATTGACTTCTCCTCCTCTATCGGAACTTCTCCCTATCGGAAATCGCTATTCGCAACGTTAACAATTTGAGTTTCCAACCTCCGATACCCGACGCGCCGAATCTCCGATACTGCACCACCTGTCCACTTACCTATACTTCTGTGGCCCACACTCCGTAGGCAGGTCGGGAAATCGCATATCAGGATATCGCGATTCTTGTCGCAAAAATTCACGGACCCTCCCAAGTCCTGATCCCCGAAGTGTGATGCCACCTGTCGTCAACTCACGGTGAGACTCAACCCTCCGACACCTGTCCTCCACTAAGGCCTTTAACTCTGTCGAGAAATCACAGATCGCGATTTCAACACATGCAATACTCTTATCTCCAGAAATCACGAATCGTCGAACCTCGAATCTCTGGGATCCCGTGCCACAAGTCCTTGCTACAATTAACGGCTCTAATCGCGTCGGGAAATCGCTAATCGTGATTCCTCTCCAAAAGAGTTTCGTGACCATAGAAACCCCAATATTCGGATGAGCCAAGTCCCGATGACTCCCTGGCCCCCTCTCCACTCACTGGGCTTAAATCCTGCGCAACTTCCCCGAGATCCAACGGTTGGCGGGATTTCGTTGTTTCCCTCGGCGAACCCTGACTGTCGATTTCTCCTCCTTCGGAGATTTCTCGAAAATGACTAAGTATTTCTTCTCCAGGCTTACGCTTCAAGCCTACGCCTGAAAACTCTATGTGACCCTTCTTCGATCGGCTCCCTATGATTCCCTTTGATGATACTACGAAGGTGCTATACCATTTTGAGCTTCCCACTCTGACTCCTTCAGAGGGATTTGCACACCCTACTTGCGCTTGGCATTCATCAACTTACCAAGTGTTGAACCCTTCAGACTCTACGCAACTCTTGCTGCAGTAGTCTTTAGCTTCCTTTTCTCAGATTAACAACTGAGACTTCTGGGTGAATGAGAATAAGTGTTTAACTATCAAACCTTCATCAATGAACTCTTTACGGATGAATTCAACAGCACTCTATGCAGGAATCTCCTGGCTCAGACAGAGAAACAATTTAAACTTATTCTCTTCTCTCTCAGACTTCAATTTGAGACCCTGAAATCGCATGCACAGCATATACAAAGAAAATGCATACCTAGAAACAAACATTCATGAGCACAACATTAACACAGAGAAAACAACAACAACCATGAAATTTAAACAGAACTTCATTCTATTAATTCAATCTTCTATACATGGTTGTTCTTCACAAAGTTCTCTATTTTTCTCCTCTCTTCTTGCTCCTGAATGAATAATAATTACAATGATACAATGAGGGTGTCTATATCCGTTTCCCCTCTCGAACTCTAAACTATCAAATCTACAATTAAAATCTACCTACCAGCATTAAAACTATTAAATGCCTCATCTACCTAAGGATGAGAGCTTAAAGGCTCAAGGTCCATTTATAATATACAAAGGCGCTTTCATAAATGGTTCATTTATACATTGGCGTGTCATCTTAACTAAAAATTCAAAAAGTTTCGACTGGTGTTGTCCATTTGTTCGTTGTCTTCCATGCTGACTCCCTTGTCTTGGATGATGCTCCTGCATCATACTCCTCGGCTTGAAAATTTTCATGGGCTCCTATCCATGAGCTCCTGCATGGTATGTCCATGCTTCTGTATCTCTGCTTCATTTTCCCAGCTGGCGTCTTCCACTGGGTGATTCTTCCACTTGACCAAGTACTCGAAATACTGCTTTCGCCTAGTTTTCTTACCCACTCGCTTGTCCAGTATGCACTCCATCTGTGGCTTCTCTGCAACTGGTAATTGCTTTGTCCACTCAATCACTAGTTTCTCAGCTCCAGTTTCTGCTTCTCCAACCCTGTATGGGTATAAATATGCCACGTTGAATATCGGAGATATCCCGATGCCATCCAGCAACTCAATCTTGTAAGCGTTTTCTCCGAATTTCTTCAGGACCCTGCATGGCCCGATTTTCTTCATCTTTAACTTATTGTATGTTCCCCTTGGGAACCTCTCCTTCCTCAAGTGTGCCAGAACGAGATCACCAACTTTGAACTAAAGTTTTTTTCAGTGTTGATCTTCTCTGCGCTTGTATTCCTGATTTGAGTCTATCAGTCGCTGCTTCACCTTGTCGTGAAGTTCCTTCATCGCTTCAGCGAATTCCTCTACGCTCGCACTACTAGTCGCAGTCTGTTCTGACTCCCTAAGTTCAGAAACTCCCCTCGGTTGTGTCCCATACACAATCTGAAATAGACTTTTGCCTGTACTCCGATTCACTGAATTGTTGTACGCGAACTCTACCTATGGAAACAGATTGTCCCAGCTGCTATGGTGCTCCGTTACCAAGCTCCTCAGCAAGTCTCCTAGAGTCCTGTTGACCACCTCTGTCTATCCATCCGTTTGTGGATGATACACTGAACTAAACGCCAAGTTAGTCCCTAGCTTCTTCCATAGTGTCCTCCAAAAATGACCTATGAATTTCGTATCCATGTCTGAGACTATGCTTTTCGGTAATCCATGAAGTCACACAATCTCGTTAAAAAACAAGTTTGTGATGTGGGTCGCATCGCTGGTCTTCTGGCATGGAATAAATTGTGCCATCTTTGAAAACCTGTCTACCACTACAAAGATGGAATCAACCCCTCTCTGCGTCCTCGGCAAACCCAATACAAAATCCATGCTTATCGCCTCCCATGGTCGCTCTGGTATGGGAAATGGCTGATAAAAACCCTCTTTTTGCTTTCTTCCCTTCGAATGATGACAAATTCGACACTTGTCAACAAACCGCTTGACATCTGCTCACATGCCTAGCCAAAAATACGATTCACTCAGCTTTGCGAATGTTTTATCGTGGCCAAAATGCCCTGCCAAGCCTCCGCTGTGTTTTTCTTTTAGCAAATTCTCCCTCATGGAGCAAATTGGAATACACAGTTGATTACCTCTGAACAGCAATCCCTCCTGGATCATGTAGTCTATCCATGGGCTCCGATCCCTGAGAACAGGATTCTCAACTGCTTCATATGCTTCTCGGAAGTCTGTATCTCCTACGTACATGTCCTTCAAATTTTCAAAACCCAATGTTTTGACTCGGAATTCCTGCATCAACAAACATTTCCTGCTCAAAGCATCAGCCACTTTGTTAGCAGTACCCGAAATATGCTTAATCACAAACGTGAAATTCTGCATATACTCTACCCATTTATCATTTTTCTGATTCAACTTCTCCTGTTGACTCACAAACTGCAATGCATGATTATCGTTGTATAATACAAACTCTTTCGGGATTAAATAATGCCTCCACTTCTTCAATGCCTGTATGATAGCATAAAATTTCTTATCATACGTGGAGTATTTTAGCTTTACGTCATCCAGCTTCTCACTGAAATATGCAACTGGTCTGTCTTCCTGACTCAAGACCGCTCCTATGGTATATTCGCTTGCATCACATTTCACTTGAAATGTCTTCTTGAAGTCCAACAACACCAACACTGATTGTTCCATTATCTTCCGCTTCAACAGGTTGAATCTCTTCTCAGCCTCTGTTGTCCAATGAAAAGACTTATGTCGCTTTTTCATGGTGTCCATCATCGATGTGCTAATTCCACTAAAATTCCTGATGAACTTTCGATAGAAACTAGCCAATCCATGGAAACTTCTCACCTCGAAAACATTTCTCGGTGATGGCCAATTTTTAATCACTTCCACTTTACTCGGATCCATCTTTAACTCATTCGTCGATATGACAAAACCCAAATAAATGAGCTATGTCTTCATAAATGAGGACTTTTTCATGTTGATCAACAATTTCTCTTGATGTAGCTTCCTCATCACAATGGCCAAATGTTTCAAATGTTCAGCCTTGGTCTCACTGAAGATCAATATATCATCCAGATATACGACTACAAATTTCCCGATGAATTCCCTCAGGACTTCATTCATCAGTCTCATGAATGTGCTCGGTGCGTTTGTCAAACCAAACGGCATGACCAGCCATTCGTACAAACCTTTGTTTGTCTTGAACGTTGTATTCCATTCATCACCTCCCCTCATGAGAATCTAATGATATCTGCTCTTCAAATCTATCTTTGAGAAATAATTTGCTCCACTCAGGCAATCCATCAGGTCATCCATTCTCGGCAGTGGAAATCTGTACCTGATGATAATTTTGTTGATCGCTCTGGAGTCAGTACACATTCTCCATCCTCCATCGTTCTTCGGACTAAGCATTGTTGGAATAGCGCATGGACTTAAACTTTCCCTGACCAGTCCTTTGTCCAACAAATCCTGGACCTGGTTCTTGACCTCCTCGTTTTCCTGTGGCATCAATCTGTACGCAGCTTTATTCGATAAACTGGCTCCTGGTATGAGGTCTATGTGATGACTCACACTCCTCATCGGCGGAAACGAATGAGGTAATTCATCTACCACTATGTCAGCGAACTCCTCCAGTAGTTCCTGAATATCAACTGGTAAGTCATCCACTCGCGTGCTAGTCAGGACAATTCTCAGTTTCCTGACCACAAAGAATTGTGGATCTTCCTTCTTCTCCATCTCTGTGAGAAGCTCCTTCCCACTCATGAGAATTATTGTGTTTCTTACTTCCGGTTTCATTTCTTTGTCCCTTATCGGAATCAATCTGTGCGTCCTCCCATCCTTTTCTAAAGTATATGTGTTCATCCTCCCATCATGAACCACATTTCGGTCATATTTCCATGGTCTACCCAGTAACAAATGACATACATCCATGGGAATGACATCGCACAAGACTTTATCATTATATCCCCTAATTTTAAATTCAACTAAACATTGTTTAGTGACACTCACCTGATGACCCTTCTGTAGCCATGATACTTTGTATGGACTCGGGTGATCAGTCATTTCCAGCTCTAATTTTTCCACCATCTCGGTTGAAACGAGATTGTCAGTGCTTCCACTGTCCACAATGACCTTTCATTTCCAATCCTTGGTTTTGCAAGTTGTTCTAAACAGTCTGGTCCTCTGAGTTGAGTCCTCCACCTCCTTCCCAGGTGTTAAAAGAACTTTCCACATCATCAACGACCTTCCACCTTCCGTGTCTTCATTCTCAACATCATGCCTCTGCGCTTCAGCGATGTGAGCCTCTCCTCCATCCTTTTTCCTATCTGGACAGTCAACTGCTTTATGTCCATCCTTTCCACATGTATAACATGTGATGATTCCACCTCGGCCTCTTCCCCTACCTCTGGTATGAGGAAAAGTGTTTGCATCAGCATAATCTCCTCGTTGCTCGTTATGTTGTCCCCTCTGCTCAACATATTGTTGTCCTCGGTGTGAGGTTCCACCCCTCTCAATATTACCCTGAGGTTTCTTCCATTCCTCCTTGGGCTTCTGGTATTTCTCTTGGGCAACTGCCTTGCCTCTGGGCTGACTTCTGCCTCGCCCTCGCTGTCCTTGCTTACGGCTCAGCTTCTCCTTGGCTTTCAGAGCCATCTGGTAATAATCCTCCACTGTTCTGATGGTTTTCATGCTTAATTCATCCTAAATTTCGTATCTCGGACCATTCAGGTATCTAGCAACTTTTTCATCATCGCTCTCCCGATGACCTGCTCGAATATTGAGCTTGTAAAATTCTTCGGTGTATTCTCTCACCGTCATCAACTTCTATCTCAGGTTCTGCATTTGCCTGAACAGTGTGATTTGATAGTCCCTTGGAATGAATTTTTCCTTCATCTTAGCAATCATTCGATCCTAGCTTTTAATTTTCTGCTTTCCTTTGCATCGTCTATCATCTTGTAGCTCATCCCACCACAATGTTGCATGTCCTTTCAACTTTGTGACAGCATGCCTTACCTTTTTATCCTCTTCGATATCCTCATAATTGAAGTAGGTATCAAGAGCTCGGATCCAATCCAATAGCTCTTCTGCATCCAGGCTTCCTTCATAAGCTGTAATGTCCATTTTCGTCTTTGAACTCATCCGGGCGATAGCTTTAATTAGCCTCTCGTTGGCTGCATCTTCAGCTGCAACTTCTCCTTGTGGTTCAGCTTCCACCTCATTGTTGGAATCACTAAGATCCCCTGCACCAGCTGTGCATCTCTATGTTGTTTCCATCTCTTTTAGTCTCGCTCTAAGATCTCGTATCTGCCTTTCCATTTATGGATTCCCTGTCGGCCTACCTCTTCTTCTCTCCTCCCTGTCTTCTGGGTCGGGTGATTGCCTCTCTCTTCTGGGTGGCATGTTTAATTCTCTCTCTCTCTGCTATAGAAAACAAAGAGTCAATCCTGCTCTGATACCACTTGATGCAGATGCCACCCGGCGCACATCTACTTCCCCAAGATCTATCTTTAACCTCGGTCCGAAGGACTTCAAAGGTCCCTCTAATTCCCTGACGGGAATTTTCCTTACCCACAGTAACTCTTCAAGTGACCTCCCTTTGAAATCGAGAAATCAAAATTTGCAATTTCGCGAATCCTATGGTCGCGTGTTTCTCACTTCACGATTCCCCAAAGTCCGATGCGAGTCAACATTGACTTATCCTCCGCTATCGGAACTTCTCCCTATCTGGAAATCGTTATTCGCAACGTTAACAATTGGAGTTTCCAACCTCCAATACCCGACGCGTCGAATCTCCGATACTGCACCACCTGTCCACTTACCTGTACTTCTGTGGCCCACACTCCGTAGGCAGGTCGGGAAATCGCGTATCGGGATATCGCAATTCCCGTTGCACAAATTCACAGACCCTCCCAAGTCCCGATCCCCGAAGTGCGATGCCACCTGTCATCAACTCATGGTGAGACTCAACCCTCTGACACCTGTCCTCCACTGAGGCCTTTAACTCTGTCAGGAAATCACAGATCATGATTTCGAAACATGCAATACTCTTGTCTCCATAAATCACGAATCGCCGAAACCCAAATCTCCGGTATCTCGCGCCACGAGTCCTTGCTACGATTAACGACTCTGATCGCGTCGGGAAATCGTTAATCGTGATTCCTCTCCAAAAGAGTTTCGTGACCACAGAAACCCCGATATTCCAATGAGCCAAGTCTCGATGACTCCCTGGCCCCCTCTCCACTCGCTGGGCTTAAATCCTGCGCAACTTCCCCGAGATTCGAAGGTTGGTGGGATTTCGTTGTTTCCCTCGGCGAACCCTAACTGTTGATTTCTCCTCCTTTGGATATTTCTCAAAAATGACTAAGTATTTCTTCTCCAGGCTTACGCTTCAAGCCTACGCCCAAAAACTCTGTGTGACCCTTCCTCGATCGGCTCCCTATGCTTCCCTTCGATGATACTACGAAGGCGCTATACCATTTTGAGCTTCCCACTCTGACTCCTTCAGAGGGATTTACGCACCCTACTTGCGCTTGGCATTCATCAACTTACCAAGTGTTGAACCCTTTAGACTCTGCGCAACTCTTGCTGCAGCAGTCTTTAGCTTCCTTTTCTCAGATTAACAACTGAGACTTCTGGGTGAATGAGAATAAGTGTTTAACTATCAAACCTTCATCAACGCACTCTTTGCGAATGAATTCAACTGCACTCTATGCAGGAATCTTCTGGCTCAGACAGAGAAACAATTTAAACTAATTCTCTTCTCTCTCAGACTTCAGTTTGAGACCCTGAAATCGCATGCACAGCATATACAAAGCAAATGCATACCCAGAAACAAACATTCATGAGCACAACATTAACACAGAGAAAACAACAACAACCATGAAATTGAAACAGAACTTCATTCTATTAATTCAATCCTCTGTACATGGTTATTCTTCACAAAGTTCTCTGTTTTTCTCCTCTCTTCTTTCTCCTGAATGAATAATAATTACAATGATACAATGAGGGTGTCTATATCCGTTTCCCCTCTCGAACTCTAAACTATCAAATCTACAATTAAAATCTACCTACCAGCATTAAATATATTAAATGCCTTATCTACCTAAGGACGAGAGATTAAAGGCTCAAGGTCCATTTATAATATACAAAGGCGCTTTCATAAATGGTTCATTTATACATTGGCGCATCATCTTAATTGAAAATTCAAAAAGTTTCGCCTGGTCTTGTCCAGTTGTTCATTGTCTTCCATGCTGACTCGCTTGTCTTGGATGATGCTCCTGCATCAATAATCATAACTTTGAACCTATAATGTATAAATATATGAAACTTATACACAATGTTCTTCATTGTTTTTAATACAATTCCTCCAAGTGTCACTACTTGGAACCTCTCAGAAAAGGAGTTATAGGAAAAATGGCATACCTTTCTTAATTCTGGATTATTCTAGAGAGCGACATTGTAGAGCATGCCCCACAAAAAAATGTTTGATGAAATGATTTGAAACTATTACACAACATAATAAAAACAGTACCCTAACCAACACATTTGTTCTCACTGAATTTGGATCTGTTATGAATAATTTATGATTTTTTTACCCGAAACACCTGATTTTGACTAGTTTCAGGACTGGCCACAAACCCTATTTTCCACGGAATGTAACTCCCAAAATGAAACGACCCACAAGATGAATTTTGTTCCATAGATACGTGGATATGTTTTCGCACTTGCATAGCAATTTCACGGTCTAAATCATTATAGAAATTTTTTTATAGCGAAAATGGTGAGATAACATGTAAATAACATACCTTAGAAAGCACCATCAAAAGAATTTATCCTTCCTTGCATTTCAGCCTTCTTTTCTTCACCTTCACTCAAAATTCTGGTTTAGATATCCTTGGTTACCTCAGACACATATAGATATTCAATATGCTCAAGTTTGCTTCAAATGAGAGAGCCTTGCCTCTAATTTATACTCTTCAAGTAGCTTCCTTAAAAACGTCTTCTAGGTCACTTGGCCCACTTTCCTTATTTTAGGGTTGGGTCCACTTTTAATTTCTCCATTAAATTTATTATTGATAACCTTGTCAAAGTCAGCAAAAGAGAAGCAGTCAGAGAAATTCCCCAGATCACGAAACCAACCAACACTTTATGCAAGCATTGCCAACAAGGAAAGCAAACAAAGACCAGGTTCAAATCAAAGGAATATTCAACAATAAATTTAATGGAGAAATTAAAAGTGGACCCAACCCTAAAAAAAGGAAAGTGGACCAAGTGACCTAGAAGATGTTTTTAAGGAAGCTACTTGGAGAGTATAAATAAGAGGCAAGGCTCTCTCATTTGAAACACACTTGAACATATTGAATATCTATATGTGTCTAAGGTAACCAAGGATATCTAAACCAGAATTCTGAGTGAAGGTGAAGAAAAGAAGGCCCAAATGCAAGGAAGGATAAATTATTTTGATGGTGCTTTCTAAGGTATGTTATTTACAGGTCATCTCACCATTTTTGCTATAATTTTTTTCTATAATGATTCAGACCATGAAATTTCTATGCAAGTGAGAAAACATATCCAAGTATCTGTGGAAAAAAAATTCAACTTGTGGGTCGTTGTATTTTGGGAGTTACACTCTGTGGAAAATAGGGTTTATGGTCAGTCCTGAAACTAGTCAAAATCAGGTGTTTCGGGTAAAAGAATCATAACTTCTTCATAAGAGATCCAAATTCAGTGAGACCAAATGTGTTGGTTATGGTACAGGCTGTAGTATGTTTTGAAACAGTTTCATCTAATTTCATCAAATATTTTGTGCGAGGCACTCTCTATAAGGTCACTCTCTAGAATAATCCAAAATTCAGCAAGATATGCCATTTTTGCTATAACTCCTTTTCTGAGAGGTTCCAGGTAGTGAAACTTGGAGGAATTGCACTAAACACATTGAAGAACATTGTGAATCAGTTTCAGATATTTATACATTGCAGGTTCAAAGTTATGATTAATTCAAGCTAGGGTTGTTGACTAATCCAAAACTAGGCTTGTGAGACTAAAGAAAAGTTTGATGAAAATGCTAGTCTCTTGTTTTTAAAGTTAAGGAAGGTTTGTAGGAATGTGATCATAAACACTGGGTCTATTATAGAGCTACAAATTTTATTTGTATGATGAAATTGATGAGGGATTTTGGTTGAGGTACATGTTGAGTACATGGTTGAGACAAGTAGTTGATGAGTTGGCACATACATGAGGTGTATAGTTGATAATGTTGGCACATATTGATAAGTCATAGTTGATGAGTAGTTGACACATGATTGGTACTTACTTGGTACATGGTTGGATGCACTTGTTTATGGTACAGGTTGATTATATGTTGATTACAGGTTGGCGCATGGTTGATGCACTTGTTTATGGTACAGGTTGATTACAGGTTAGTGCATGGTTGATGCACTTGTTTATGGTACAGGTTGATTATAGGTTGAGGTATAGTTTTATGCATGGTTGATACATGGTTCATATTTATTGGTATAGGTTTACAGCGGTATATCTCACAGTGATAGTGTGACAGTGGTT
>ML792104.1:488767-499063 GCA_009831015.1 Picea engelmannii | reverse complement strand
CTAATTCCAACTTTAGCAATTCTTCCTTGGCTTTAAGATTTTTCCTTTTTTCCCATTTAATCATCATAGAATTAAGTAACTTTAGCTTTTGTACCAATGAATCCATGGGATTTAGTGTCTCAGCTCCCAATAGCCCAACCCAGTTGGATCTGACAAAGTTTACAAAATCTGGTTCTTCCAAGAAAATAGAGTTAAATTTGAAGGGGAAACTGACCTCTCTATTATCTTTTTCCAAATGGAGAATTACAGGCATATGATCATAAATCTTTAGATTACACACTATAGATCTATACCTAAATCCTAAAATCGCAAGATCCTCAAAAATCAAAAAGTGATCCAGTCTCTTGGTAATAAAGTCTTGTCCTCCTATACTATTTCTCTAGGTAGGCATCAACTTTAATAGTTCAACATCCACCATCCCCTCATCTTGTGTCAACTTACTAAAGTATGGATGTAATGGATCTACTCTAGCATGATCACCCCAAAATTCTTTGAATGAGGTAGTGAAGTGAAGATCTGGTGTAGCCCCCACCTCAGTAGGGTCCGCTGACCTCCTGGCTCTTTGAATCCTGCTGGAATCTTCTTGTAATATGACCATAGGTCCTTATGCACAACCCCGCCTGCATGAACTAGCACTAGGCATGAGTTCTTCTCCCACATGACCATGGTGTTGTGACCACAGTCTCCACCAAAAGGTGTTTCGCTTTTCGCGACCTCGGGGGTGTTGGTATGAATCACTCCAACACTCCAAACCCCAAAATCTGATTTCTTAGATCTATGGTCTAGGCCCTTCCGCCAACCAACGGTCCCAATTAAGTCATTGATTCTCCTTTCGCGACTTTGGGGAAAGTTCTCTCTTCAAATTTCCTGATGACCAATTCTCTGATCCGTACTCCTGCTAGATCGATGGTCCACATGTCTTCCTATTCAATGGATTGATTCCCTTTTTTTCACGAAATGGTATTTCGCATATCGGGGAATTAGAATGCAGTCTCCTCTGCTCGTCCCAACCTCAGACTCCCAACTTCATGAGATGAACCAACAACTCTGATCCTTCCTCGATTGACAGCTCACTATTCCTCCTGAGCTTCTAACACTAAATGAATCTCGTATGTATCCTCCTTGTTGTTTGACTGAATCTGATAGCCCACGACAAATCGACACTTCTTCCTCGAAGCATTTCCACCGTCCATCCAAGCTTCCAATGCTCCTCCGCCAAACACTCCCACGTCAACCCTTATGAGCTTTCTTTCTTACAGGTGACCTCGACCTTTTTCTCCCTTTGAACACTTCAAAGTTTCTATCCCTTCTGATCTTAAACTCTCACTGCAACTCCTGCACTCAAAGGAATCCCTGTGTGCACACCTTGTGGCTTTTATAATAACCTCTGGTTATTATGATGAATTTCAACTCTGTGCACTCCTCGCGTGACAGAATTTCTTCAACCACTCCCCAAGTTGAATAAGTCTAATACTTCAACTGGTCCGCGCACACCTTTCACGACTCTGTGCGATACTTGCACTTATGTTGGTATAACAACAATGATATATCTCTTGAGCTTTCTGAGCTAAAAATCAGAACCCTGTCAACACACTCTATGCTTACCTTAACTGTACTCCTTGGAGGAATTCTCAGGATGAGAAACAATTGAAACTTATACTTCTCCTCTCACAGACTTCATACATTGGACATGAAATCAAGAGCATACACACACATAGAATTGAAACAAATGCACGACAGAGAATAAAATAAAACTATAATCATACCATTCAATAGATGTAAACAGTAACCATGACAACACCATGAAATGGGATCAAAGCATTCTTGTATTAATTCCAGTGCTCATGTACATGGGTTCAATAGCAATAACTATCTGCTTATACAATCCTACAATCTTTGTTCTTCTACTCTCCTATTTTCTTGCTCTACAACTTACAATGAGAATAATCTTACCATACATTACAAGCGAGGGAGATTTCTAGAGGTTTCCCTCCTACAACTCTAACCATCTAATCGAAAATAAAATCTATCTACTTTACATTCATTACAATTAAATGCCTCCATAACTTACAGATGAGAGCAATGCTCAAGATCTGTTTTACAATCTCCAAAACATAAACACAAATACATCCTCCTAGTAGTAACATTAATGTTTCATCTTTTGAAATTCGAGATGCCTTCAAAATATGCGTTGGTGCGTTTTCAGTTGTCCTTCTCTTTTGTGCTTGCGTTGTTGGCTTGCTTACGATGCTCCTACATCATACTCCCTTAGCTGAAAAATTCATGAACTCCTGTTCATGAGCTCCCATACCATTTGTCCATGTTTCTGAATCTCTGCTTCGCTTTCCCAACTGGCATCCTCAATTGGGTGTCCCTTCCATTTGACCAAATATTCAAAATATGTCTTCCTTCGGGTGTTCTTGATAACTCTTCGATCAATGATCTTTTCCATCTATGGCTTTTCAGCTACAGGCATCTATTTGACCCATTGAAATTTTTGTTGGTTCTCCTGTGTTCCTGCTTCGTCTTCTCTATAAGGGTATAAATCTACTATGTTGAATATGGGTGATATTCCTACATCATCCGACAATTCAATTTCATAAGCGTTAGCTTCAAACTTTCTCAAGATTTTACATGGCCCAATTTTCTTCATCTTCAGCTTATTATATGTTCCCCTTGGGAACCTTTCTTTTCTCATATGCACTAAAACTAAATCTCCCACTTCAAATTGAAGTTATCTTATGTGTTGATCTGCTTTGCACTTGTATTCTTGGTTGGAATTCTGCAACCACTCTTTAATCTTACTGTGGAGTTCCTGCATTCCTGCTGCAAAATATTTTGTGCTAGCACTCTGAAATTCATTCTTCTCTAAGTCCCTTAACTCATATACTCCTCTCGGCTACATTCCATACATTATCTAGAATGGGATTTGTCCTGTGCTCCTATTAGGTGAGTCATTRTATGCAAATTCCWCTTGTGGMAGAATCTGATCCYACTGGTTGTGGTGTTCAGCTACCAAACTYCTTAATAAGTCCCCCAAACTTMTRTTTACTAYCCCAGTYTGTCCATYCGTCTAAGGATGATATGRTGAGCTAAAAGATAAATYTGTCCCCAACTTCTTCCATAGGGTCCTCCAGAAATGACCAACAAATTTGGTATCTCGATCACAAACAATACTCTTGGGTAATCCATGAAGTCTAAAAACTTCTTTGAAAAACAGATTTGCAATGTGTGTTGTATCATTGGTTTTCTGATATGGAATGAAATGTGCCAAATTAGAGAATCTATCGACTACCACAAAAATAGAATCACAACCTCTTTGTGTCTTCAACAGTCCAAACACAAAATCCATGCTTATCACGTCCCACGGCCTCTCTGGTATTTGGAATGGTTGATACAACCATGTATTCTGTCTTTTCCCCTTTGCATGCTGGCAAATCCTCCACCTGTTCATGAATTTCTTCACATTCATCCTCATTCCTGGCCAATAAAATGAGCCATTCAATTGCACGAAGGTTTTATCATGGCCGAAGTGTCCAACCAATCCCCCACTATGTTTTTCCTTCAAGAGGTTTTCTCTCATAGAGCATTTCAGTATACACAATTGATTTCCCTTGAATAATAATCTATCCTAAATTAAATATTCAATCCATTGGCTTCTATCTCTGAGAACTGGATTCTCACATGCTTCATAAGCCTCCTTAAAATTTGCATCATCTCTGTACATATCCTTAAGGTTTTCACTCTAAACTCCTGCAGAATTAAACATTTCCTACTCAACGCATAATCAACCTTGTTAGCAATTCCAGAAATATGCTTTATAACAAAAGTAAAGTTCTTCATAAATTCAACCCATTTCGCATATTTCTGGTTTATTTTTTCCTGTCGAGTTATGAATTGTAAAGTATGGTTGTCACTATACAAGACAAAATCTTTCAGAACTAAGTAATGTCTCCATTTCTTCAACGCCTATATGATTGCATAAAAATCTTTATCATACGTTGAATACTTCATCTTTGTCTCGTTCAGCTTATCACTGAAGTATGCAATTGGTCTATTGTCTTGACTCAAGACTGCTCCAATCACGAATCCACTTGCGTCACATCTGACTTGGAATGTCTTGCTAAAATCTAGCAAAACCAGAATTGGTTGTCCAGTTATCTTCTCCTTCAGCAACTTGAAACTTTTCTCTGCTTCCTTTGTCCAATGAAAAGATTTGTGTCTTTTCTTTTCTGTGTCCATCATTGATGCACTAATTCCACTAAAATTTATGATGAACTTCCTGTAAAAACTGGCTAATCCATGGAAGCTTCTGACTTCAAATATATTCCTTGGTGACGACCAATCTCTAATTGCTTTTACTTTCTCAGGATCCATCTTCAACTCATTCGAAGAGATAAAAAACCCCAAATAAATGAGTTCTTTTTTCATGAATGATGCCTTTCAAATTTATCAGCAACTTCTCTTGCTGCAACCTCCTCATCACTAGAGTTAGGTGTCTCAAATGTTCTTCCTCAGTCTTACTGAAGATCAGTATATCATCAAGATACACAATCACAAAATTTCCAATGAAATCCTTCAAGACTTCATTCATCAATATCATAAAAGTACTTGGTGCATTCATCAAACCAAACGGCATGAAAATCCATGCATACAGTCCTTCATTCATATTGAATGTTGTCTTCCATTCATCACCTTCTCTCATTCTAATCTGATGATATCCACTTTCTAAATCATTTTTTGAAAAAAACTATGCTCCACTCAAGAAATCCATCAAGTCATCCATCATGGGTAAAGGAAATCTATACCTGATGGTGATTTTTTTTATATCCCTCGAGTCTGTACACATCCTCCATCCACCATCCTTCTTCGAACTTAACATTGTTGGCACAACCAATGGACTCAATCTTTCTCTAACCAACCCTGTGTCCATCAAATCTTGGACTTGCTTCTTGACTTCTTCATTCTCCTGTGGCGTCAATCTGTACACTGCTTTGTTTGGTAAAATTTCTCCTGGTATAAGGTCAATGTGATGGCTTATACTCCTAATGGGAGGCAACGAACAAGGTAAATCGTCCACCACTATATCAACAAAATTCTCTAGCAATTCTTGAATTTCCTCCGGTAGATAATCTATCGAAATACTTGTCAAGATGACTCTAGGTTTCCTTACTACAGCAAACTGCATGTCTTCTTCTTTCTTGACTTCATCCAAAAGTTCCTTCCCACTAATGAGAAGTATAGTGTTGCTCGCTTCTTCTTTCACCTTCTGGTCTTCAATTGGCAACAACATATGCGTCCTACCATTCGTTTCCAAGGTGTATGTGTTCTTTCTTCCATCATGAACAACATTTATGTCATATTTCCACGGTATTCCCAACAAAAGATGACAGATATCCATGGGAATAACATCACATAAAATCTCATCCTTATATCCCCCTATATTAAATTCAACTAAACATTGTTTAGTGACAGTTACCTGATGTCCCTTTTGTAACCACAAAACTTTATATGGGTTCGGATGTGCAACTGTTCCTAATTCCAGCTTCTCCACCATCTCTGTGGATACTAGATTTTTTGTACTCCCATTGTCTACTATTACCTTGCATACCCTATCCTTGGTCTTGCAAGCAGTTCTAAATAAACTGTTCCTTTTGATTGGATTTTCCACTTCTTTATCTGGCTTCAAAAGAATTTTCCTCATCGTTAAGGATCTTCCGCCTTCTACATCTTCCGCCTCAACATCTTGGCTTTGCACTTTTGAAATGTGAGCTTCTCCTCCTCCATCTATTTTCCTATCAGAGCATTAAAAATATTTATGTCCGATATTTCCACAGACAAAACATTTTATTTCACAGACAAAACAAAAGTGTTCATGTCGGCATATTGTCTTCCCTGTAAACTCCTCCTCTTTCAAGGTGAGTATGAGGTTTCTTCTCTTCTTCCTTAGGCTTCTGTACTCTATTTTGGGCAATTGATTTGCCTTCGTTCTGACTTCTACCTATGCCTCTTTGTCCATGCTTTCGGGCCAATTTCTCTTCATCCTTCAGAGCAATCTGATAAACATATTCTACATTCCTGATTGTCATCATGCTCATCTCATATTGAATGTCATATCTCATACCATTCATGTCTCTAGCGACCTTTTCATCATCACTCTCTCGATGACCAGCTCTAATGTTTATCCTGTAGAACTCTTCAGTGTATTCTTTCACAGTCATCCCTTTCTGTCTCAAATGTTGCATTCTTCGAAATAGATTAATTTGCTAATCTCTGGGTATAAACTTAGCTTTCATCTTTGCGACCATTCTATCCCATCTTTTGATTCTTTGTTTACTCTTACAATGCTTGTCCGCCTACAGTTCATCCCACCACAATGCTTTGTGTCCTTTCAGTCTTGTGACAACATGTTTAACTTTCTTGTCTTCGTCGACATCCTCATAGTCGAAGTATTTATCTAGAGCTCTAAACCAATCTAACAGCTCCTCAACATCTAAGTTGCCTTCATACATCGGGATGTTCATTTTTTCACTAGCACATATTCTTGCAACAACTCTGAATAGACGTTCTTCTACAGCATATTCGACTACAACTTCTTATTCAACTCCAGCCTCGTTTTCGCTTTCAACTTCACTGACACCTCCAACATCAATTGTTTGTCTCTATGTTGTCTCCATAGCATCTAATTGAAAATGGAGTTCTCTCATTTCCCTTTCCACAACTAGATCAGGCATAGCTCTTTCTTGACGTCTTCTTGGAGGCATTGTGTTCAATATGTTCCTCACAAAATTCAATAAGAACTTGCCTTATGTCTCCCTCTGCCTAAAGAAAACATTGATTTTCAGCTCTGATACCACCTGGTGCAGACCCCCACCTCAGTAGGGTCCGCTGACCTCCCGGTCTTCGGATCTTTTACTCTCCCTGAGCCGAAATGGCTCTTTGACTCCTACTGGAATCTTTCTGTAATATGACCACAAGTCCTTATGCACAACCCCACCTGCGCGAGCTAGCACTAGGAGCGAGTTCTACTCCCACACGACCACGGTGTTGTGACCACAGTCTCCACCAAAATGTGTTTCACATTTCCTGACCTCAGGGGTATTGGTATGAACCACTCCAACACTCCAAATCCCGAGATTCGATTTCTCAGATCTACGGTCCAGGCCCTTCCGCCAACCAACGGTCTCGATTAAGTTGACGATTCTCCTTTTGCGACTTTGGGGAAATTTCTCACTTCGAATTTCTCGATGACCAATTCTCCAATCCGTACTCTCGCTAAATCGATGCCACGTGTCTCCCTATTTAACGACTTGATTCCCTTTTCATCACGAATCGAGATTTCGTGTATCGAGGAATTGGAATGTAGTCTCCTCTGCTCGTCCCAACCTCCAACTTCTAACTTCATGAGATGAACCAAAGGCTCCGATCTTTCCTCGATTGACGACTCACTATTCCTCCTGAGCTTCTAACACTGAACGACTCTCGGCTCTATCCACCTCGTTGTTTGACTGGATCCAACAGCCCACGGTAAATCGACACTTCTTCCTCGAAGCATTTCCACCGTCCATCCAGTCTTCCAATGCTCCTCCGCCAAACACTCCTGCGTCAACCCTTCTGAGATTTCTTTCTTATAGGTGACCTCGACCTTCATCTCCCTTTGAAGACTTCAAAGGTTCTATCCCTTCTAAGCTTGGACTCTCACTGCAACTCCTGGACTCTAAGAAGTCCTTGTGCGCACACCTTGTGGCTTTTATAATAACCTCTAGTTATTATGATGAATTTCAACTATGTGCACTCCTCGCATGAAAAAACTTCTTCAACCACTCCCCAAGTTGAATAAGTCTAAGACTTCAACCGGTTCACGCACACCTTGCATGACTTTATGTGATACTTGCACTTATGTTGCTATAAGAACAACAATATCTCTCCTGATCTTTCTGAGCTAAAACTCAGAACCTTGTCGATGCACTCTATGCGGACCTTCACTACACTCCTTGCAGGAATTCTCAAGACGAGAAACAATTGAAACTTATACTTCTCTTCTCATAGACTTCATACATTTGACATGAAATCAAGAGCATACATACACACATAACATTGAAACAAATGCACAATAGAGAATAAAAGCAAATTGTAATAATATCATTCAATAGATGTAAACAATAACCATAACAACGTCATGAAATGGGATCAAAGCATTCTTGTATTAATTCCAGTGCTCCTGTACATGGGTTCAATAGCAACAATTATTTGCTTATACAATCCTACAATCTTTGTTCTTCTACTCTCCTATTCTCTTGCTCTACAACTTACAATGAGAATAATCTTACCATACAATACAAGCAAGGGAGCTTTCTAGAGTTTTCCCTCCTACAACTCTAACCATCTAATCGAAATTAAAAGCTATCTACTTTACATTCATTACAATTAAATGCCTCCATAACCGATAAATGAGAGCAATGCTCAAGATCTATTTTAGAATCTCCAAAACATAAATGCGAATACATCCTCCTAGCTGTAACATTAATTCTCTGTCTTTTGAAATTCGAAATGCCTTCAAAATATGTGTTGGTGTGTTTCCAGTTGTCCTTTGCTTCTGCGCTTGCTTTGCTGGCTTGCTTATGATGCTCCTGCATCAAGATCACCCCCCAGAATTAAATTTCGTTCTTTAAATAAACCTTCTCTTTTAATGGCCTCCCAAAAGACCTCTCCGTCAGAGTACGGTCCATAGTAGTTAATCAACTTCATACTTCTATCAAGGTCTTTAACACGCCCATCCAACAAAATCCCTACAGGAATCAAGTAAGCAGAAAAATCAGCTTTTCTTGGGTTCCAAGCTGAGAGCATCCCACCATAGAGTCATGTGGAGTCCACCCCACAAAAAAACTAGTGTGGCAATAATTTAGCAAAAAGTTCTCTTGCTTTTGCCACCCCAACCATTGTTTCCTATATAAGCAATACATCGAGTTTCGTTAACAATAAGAATCTTTTTAGGGCTAAGTACGTGGAGCTGCCCCCCACTCCTCTCACATTTAAAGAGGCCACAATCATCTTTTTACTCTTACCCGGGCTTTTTGTGCTCTAAGTGCCCTTAGACCATCAACCACTATAGTACAACTAGTTTCACCTCTACTCTTTAAAGGGGAGAAATCCTTCTAAAGACCTCCATGAATAGCCACGTTTAGCATTGATTCCTTACCCACCCGTCTATGAGTGTTAACCTCCTTTGAAATCCCCCTTTAATCTTCTTTTCTAATGCCTTTTCAAGTATTCCCCCCACGAAAATAGGCAAAGGTGTTCTAGAAAGAATCTCCCTATAGGTCCGTAGATGAGCAACTATAGCTTCTTTGACCACACTTAGTACATTCAAAAACCCTACTCTAGAGTATAGCTCTTCCCAATAAGGACAAACCTACCACCTACTCCTCTGGCACATCCACTAAGTGGATGTTGGTTCAGATCCCAACCACGATCCAACGCATAGGCATTACTCGTAGATCCCAACCAGGAATAAACACTAGTCTCCTTCCCATGGCGGCCCTTTTTCCTATGCACCTGCCATCCATTTTATCACATCACTAGAATATGATTTACTTGATCATAGAATATGATCTACTTGATCGTTTAAATCAGAGATAACAATTTAATCCAAATTAGAACATTTATGCACAAAAAGTCACTTCCACTCTTTTATCATTTTATTAATTTTGACAAAATGTCGGTTAAGTTGATCTTTTAAATTAGAAATAACAAATATGTTTTACAAGTTATGGTATTAAAGGTTAAGGATAATTTTCCAAATACCCTCCTAATAATACTTTGTGATTATACTTGTAATCAAGTTTAAGATACTCTGTTATTACACTTGTAATCAAGTTTCTTTAGATAGTAATTGGCTAGTTAAAATAATTATAGATGTGAGATTTGTTCTCTTTTTATTGTGACATTACAAATCTATGCAAAAGTAAATATTGTTTTTTTTAAATGCTTTACATATTATTAAAAAAACATTCTTAATATAATTTAATTTAAAAAAAATTATAATTCTTGATTAACTTATTTTATATTTTAAATAATTAATTATATAATATATAATATAATTAATCAAAAATATTATAAAAAGGATATGTTAGAAATATTTTTATTTAAAAAATTTATTTTCAGTAAATGAAAGTTATCAAAATTATAGTGATTTTGACATCTTCAAACTCAATGCTATTTTTAGTATAAAAACATAATTTTAAAGAAATTAAAATAATATCAGGTAGGATAGATCAATTGATCTCTCAATGCATT
>ML792104.1:439743-475288 GCA_009831015.1 Picea engelmannii | reverse complement strand
TATTAAAGGCATTTAGATGTTCTGTCACAGAATCTCCATCTTCCATCCTAAGATGATACAACTTCTTTCGAAGAAACAACTTGTTTACCAGGGACTTTGATTGATACAAATTCCATAACTTATCCCATAGTTCCTTGGCTGTATATTCTCCCGAGACATTCAACAACATTGAATCTACCAGGCAGAGTCAAATAGTACTCCTTGCTCTTCTATCCAACTTGTCCCAATCTTCCTTCGACATACCAGTAACTGGTGTACTAGTAGTTTGTGTACTGGTAGGTTGTGTACCAGTAGCCTGTGTGCTTGTAGATGGTGTACCAGTAGGCTGTGTACCAGGATCCACAACGATCCATTGTTCTTTGTCTACAAGAAGGTCCTCCATCTTGAGCTTCCATAGCTCAAAGTTTTTACCATTGAAATTATCTATCTCGATTCTAGATGAGCTCGCCATTCCTCTTTCTTTACTCGAATCTCCACTGCAAAAGCTCCCACTAAAGCCAGGTTTATCACAGACCCAAGATAAACTTGATCTATCAAGACCGAGCCAAACCCTCAGCAATAAAGGCGTCCCTCTGAAGCCAAAAATGAGCTCTGATACCACATGTAATTTTTAAACCTATGAAGTAAAGCAATGCATATAGATTCTTAAGAAATATAGAAATTAATCAATGGCTCATACACAGAGTACATAGAGATTTTATATCAGAAACCCTCAACCGGGAAAACCTTTCTTATTTTCATTATATCGAATTTCACCATTCGCCATACAATATATACAATGTTTTTAGGTATTTCGTAGATACCAAAACCCTAATCCCTTATTCCGGGATTAATTTACAAATACGCTAAAAATAGCAAAAACCGCCCAAAAAGAAAATTTCGGAGCGCTGCCCCGAACGCTGCGCATAACCAGGGGGAGGCATACCTGCCCCCCCGTGGGACCCCCCTAGGAAAGCGCCTGACGCACATGGCAGAGCTCTAGGTGAAGGGATCGTCAGACGCAGTTGTCGTATCTGACGCACCCACACACACACACATGCAAAGAATATAACACATACCCAACACCTCTAATGTGTGAGGTCAGAGGAGAATCTGCGATGCTCGAAAAACATTATAAATAACCCAGAAGTGGAGTGGTAGAGAACTAGTTGGATGAAATCAATTTCTTATTACATTCTGCACTAACTTTGCATACATGGCTGCCAAAAATGCATTGTAGATCCATGTGAAAAATATACCAAACAAGTGTTTGTGGCCACGAAATAGGAAAATACAAATGCGGTTACATGCCAATAGTTGTCATAGTCACGAACGAGGCCCAATAAAACTATTCTCAAAATCAATCTGAAGATATATGTATACCATGGAGTACAATCTAATATCCCATGATCACTGAAGTCATATGGGTACTGGTCCAATGAAAAGGAAGCAACAACGCAAGAAAGTTGTGGCCACATAGTGATGTCTTCAAGTCTTGTACACAATCCGCCAAAGGTGAAAGTCTAGATAATGTGAATAAAGGAGTTGAGGTCGAACAAAATGAGACATCGTTTGATTACCAGTCATTGATGTATATTGTTAACAAACGTGAGACAACCTACCGATAATGAAAGTAGGTATCAAGGCATCGAGTACATTCTTACAAGTATGAATAGAGGAGTCGATGTTGAAGAAGAGTCAGTGTCGAACACTTGAAGAATCCATCAATCAGGAGACATTGATGTATTCCCAACTGTCGATGGCGAGAGAGTCTGCCACTAATGAATGCAAGCCTCAATGTGCTCATAAGACTCTAGGTCTCATTTCCATATAATGGGTTGATGTTGATGGAAAGAGTCCTGCTGAAAGGAGAACATTAAGGCATCTCTCATCAGTCAGCACAAGGTACAAAGTAGGAGCTTCATCATTTGGTGGAAATCAGACGAATAACAAGTTCACGAAACAATGACCCTATGCATCTTTCATGTGTTCCAAGTGCAAGCGATACATGAAAAAGACCCTCTGAATAACAACCAATGACGAAAAACTGCTGACAAAGGAGATGAGACCACCAATAAGGATAATGGAATCCAAGACACTGCATGAATCTTAATGTGTGAATAGATGTCTTTCCGTCGAACATAAGGGAAACCACTCAATCAGCGACCAATGATGAAATGTCGACTGTTGGGTTCAAGGTTACCTACCAATGATGGAACTAGGGCCAAGGTTCATGATAAGACTAAAGTATCATGTGATTCTGAGACAAACTGAGGGTATGGTCGACATGCAAAGTCAAGAGTTTTGAGGAGTGGCCGACACTGGTTGATAGAATTCCTTTGAATAAGAGCAAGAGACATATGGTGGACCCTAACAGCATAGACCCAATGAAAAAATCATGAGATGCAGGAGGCATCAATGAAGTTTTCTGTAGGGACTAGAAGAGTAACCAGTCGATAGAGAAGACTCAGTAACAAGCTCAGCTTCCTAAGGTCATGCTAATCCCAAAATTATGATGACAAATGGACTCAATAACTTTGTGCTATGTTCAAAGGCAACACAAATGTTGTCGATATAAGATAATTCTCCCTTCCCGCCCATCTTCCTTTTTTTTCATAACAGATGAATGATATGATACAAAGGAGGAAACGAGTGTCGCAAGTAAGAAAAAATAGTTCCAATAGTGTAATATACCTATGCTCAATGTAGGGAAGTGCATGCAGGATATGGAAATTCAGGGAATGTTCCCTCCTAGGTATAGGGTGTCAAATTGTGAAGGATAAAAACAAAGCTCTACTTGGTTGAGGATGAAACACTGCTAATGCAGATAATTTAAAACGCAAAGAGAGAACCGTCTATAGGCTTAATACTGCAAGTAGGGGCATGAGATGCAATCACAACTTAACGCCCAAAAAATGTCATTTTTTTATGTATTTTAGTCTACTTGGTGTGAAAAAGGGATAAACTTGTGTCAAGTAGACGTCTTTTCAAATCCAATTTACGAGTGTAAAAATGACAAATTCACTTGGCTATCATTTATATTTTTGGTAACAATTCGAAAAATACCTTAACTAAGACTCACGATCTTTCAAATCCATTTAACGAGTGTGAAAGGGACAAATCACTCGACAATATTTTCTCTTTTTAAAGATGAGATGGAAAAAATCTTAAGTTAAACTCATTTGGGAGTCCACGGGGTAAAAGGTCGCATGTTTATGAATGAGAAATGAGGCTCAGCATGAAGTCAAGTACGAGTTCTGAGGGACTCCCGGTCCTGATGAAAAAATATCTGCATGGGCACCAAATGCAGTAGGGGATCTAACTAGGGCTCCCATGTCTAGTAAGTCTCTACCACTTGATAATGACACAACTTTATAGCAGATGGAGGGTTCTATGTCGCAACAAATCGGTTCGTACCTAGGGCATAAAGAGTGATAATTATCAGATAATGCGAAAAATTCATACTGGAGTGGATACCTATCTTATATGTTGGGTAATGAACATACCTTCCTGAGGTGACGAACGGTCAACAAAGTACTGAAATCTGCAGGAATCCCAGGTTAAAACTGCAAAAAAACAACTTGGTCCACTTTTGTATTAGTCCATTAGGTGCAAAAATGGTTTAAACTATATAAAGTGGGTAAAAATGATTTATAAATAGTAATAAAATAAAAAATTACCATACCATTTTGATTTTTTACCCAACTAGTGCAAATTGGACAATAATTCATCCAAGATTCAAATGACGATTGCGGGAGCATCCGGAAATAAAATCATGAGTCGTCTGGATCAGATAATTCTTGATCTCTTCCTCTTCAATTTCAATAGATTACAATTTTGAATTAGGTTTTAAATTTTTAGTTATTTAAAGAGAAAAGTATAGATTTCGGTGTATGCGGGTTGTCTTTGATTAGGTCACGTATACGACGAGGTATACTCTTATGTATTAACTACAGTGGGCGTGTATTGATCCCTACACACGACTATGTGCAAAGGAAGTCGCGTACAAGCACACAAATGACCAAAATGAGGGGTTCTAAGTGAAAATTGTGTTTGTCTTTGACATGATGGTGCTTGAATGGCGAGAAAGGGAACATGAGGAGGTTGATGATGTTGTATATCGAGATCTGAGGGCCCAAATGGATTTAAAGCGATGTGGTTTGTATAAGTTTTGGGCACGTAAAGGAATGAGATCCCAAGTGAGGTTGTTGGATATCTTGGTGGGTTACTGGGACCCTGATAGCGAGAAATTTAATCTCGATGAGCAACCATTGAGAATTGAAGTAGAGGACATTTATTTTTTGACTGGTCTATCATGCCAGGGGGAGGTTGTGAACCTCAAGTCATAGAGAGCAGGTACTAGGATAAAGATAGAATAATATATCGACGCCCACTATGTAGCAGGGACTCTTAAGGTAGGGAGTCAAGTCCCTATCTAGGAAATAAACAACCTCAGTCGAAATATCATTGTCCTAGTTTTGACTAGGATCACAGGTTCGACCTCGTTGCACCAGGCATCGAGGCCTCTCATGTCTTATGCAGTGCAGTGTGCAAGACCCACGGTGTATGATTGGTGCACACCACTATTGGCCAATATGAAGAGCCAGTTGATGGAGTGTAAACATGGGGGTAAAAGAAATTTTGGGTTTGCCTCCTGTTAGCACTCTGTAATTTTCCCAAGGCTATGGAGGCAGTCATAGAGGCAACATCAAAACCACTTCGAGTCTTGGATATAGCCCTCCAAGACTCAGAGAGGGATCTCTCTATATGATATAACTTTGTTTGAAGAGGATATTAGGCTAGTTATGTAGAACAGGGTTTGTGCTTGGAGTTTTCTGGTTGAGACAACAAAAGAAGACCATTGGGCTATGGGGTCTGTAACAAGTTTGAAATTAAACACAGGTCTATAAGATATTTCCACAGGGAAAGGTAATGAAGACGTTGGATCCTTTAGAAATAAAATGATGTAGAAGAGGAACATATGAGATATTCAACTACAACAAAAAAGCATTCAAGAATTTCTTCAGTGTAGTATCAGAGGGAGAACATTTAGATTTTTAAAAGCTCAACACAAAGTATAGTGGATAAATTCTGTGCTAAATATCCTTTTAAAAATCAGAAAGGAAATAACATAATGATAACTGAGAAGGATCACATTCAACGAAGAGAATAAACTTCACCAATGTTAACACGCAGGAATCCTGTGCAAAAGTCCATTTATTTCTGGTTGATCTGACAAAATATTACAGACAATAGCCTTCTTGGTCCAAGAAATCAACAACCTTTTACATTAAAATTATCTGGATAAATAGGGGAGATCCCCCAACAAGTTGTGTCCATTGGATTTAACCTCCTTGGCCAAAAATAGCCACAAATCCCCAAAATCTAGAACTATCCGCCATGAAAGACGGGCCAAATGTTTGTGAAAAATAGGTCAAATCAGACACCTGTTTCTCTTTAATTATGACACTTGGGAAAAAAATGAAATATTTTATTGAATATGGGCATGTTATGGACAAAACCCTCCTTCGGTTTCACCAAATTCACCTCCAGTTCGTCGTAACAGCTCCCGCAAGATCGGGACTGTAACAGAAAAACCAAAAATCTGAAAAATGAGGCTGAAAGACAACTTTGATTCTCCCTGCTCATGGAACCCGTGAAAAAACTGAGAGAGGTTTTTTTTCTTCAAACCGTTAAGGAGAAAAACCTCTCTTGGTTTTTAAAAAATTGTTTTCATTTTCCCGAAAACGGCTTCGGAAGAAGACTACTCAAAATGTTGCGAAAGTGGTTTTTGTTTCGGAAGGGTGGTATTTCAAACCCCCCTGAGGTGGTAAGCGGTTTTAGGGGGGGGGGGTCTGCTGACCTCTGGGGATGACAAGTTTCCAGAGGTTGGTAATGTAAAACAACCATTCTGGACCCCCCCCCCTCTTGTTAAACTTCGGATGGCGAGGGAGGGTCCGGAAAATTTCATGGTCGTTTGATTTATTGTTGATTTGGGGTGTGATGTTACGTGAGGTTTGGGTGGGTAGACTTAGGGTAGTGTTAGTTTTTATGTTTTTAATTTTTGTTTCATATGTTTTATATGTTTTGTTTTTTATATTTTGTTTTTTATGTGTTTTGTTATATGTGTTTTATTATATGTTTGCCTAAGTTTTATTTAATGTTTTTCTTTTTATGTTTTTATTTTAATATTGTTTTATTTAATATTAATTAATAAAAAACTAACCTAGTTACTAAACTAACTTAACTATTAATTAATTAATTAATAGTTAGTCTAACCATTATTTTATTTTAAATTATCCTATACTAAATTTTATTACTAGCATTATTAACCTACTATTTTTATCCTAAGTTTGTTTATTAGGGATGAGTGGCGGGCGAGGCATACTCAACGAGACAAAAGGGCATAGGGAGTGGGGATGCAGAGGTGGATGAAGGGTGTAGCAGGGTGATGGAGGGTCGGGAAAAATGGATGGAGGGGAAAAATGGAATCAACTGAGCCATATTTCGTCATCATGGAAGAAATGCTAAATCATCAGCTGAAGAGTCAGGTTACCTATGATTATAGGAGCCCAACATAGGCTCCACCTTGGGATGGTAGCTCCTTTCAGGAGGTGTCAAGAACCACTGAATGATAGACATGCATACCATTGCTTTATTCTTTGGGTTGATCCCAAAATCTTATTCTGCCACCTGTACCTGTTTTGATCTTGCAACTGAAAATAAATCAAAATGAACACTGCTGAAAAAGAGATGCTCAGAATGTTGAGCTTATTCACATTCTCCTACCTACCCTATGCTACTGATAATTTTGTCATTCTAAATGATACAATAATGCCAATGAATCCAATCAAGTAGTTGTTGAGACCAGAGGACTGTTTGATTGCTCGTTAGCACAATCAAAAGGGAAGATTGACCTTTTGCCCATAGACTCAAAACTTCAAAGTGTAAAGGCCACTGCTGAAAACATGATTGATATTTACCATAGAGACCTCGACAATCTTGAAGAACAAAAGCAATGCCAGAGATAGATTGAGGCTCTATAGTGAAAAATATCTCCATATAGGTAGCTATAGGATCAAGGTAGAAATGACATGTTCCTTGATTTTTGGATTCTACCAAGTGAGCAACATGCTCTGGCATTATATCTATGTTATTTTCATCCTCATGCATTTCCTGACATGGCTGCAACTTTTCTGATGGGTTTTGAAATGATGCTTCTGCTGAACACACCCCTGTAGCTAAATGTCTGATCATATCCATATCATAACAACTTTTTATCCCATGGATGGATGTGTTAGAAACAATTATGGTATCGGGGAACAAAGGTACGTGGGACTGCAGGATTGCGCGATAAGTGCCAAAGCGCAGCACACAGAAGAAATCTGCTTGGGGCCTAAGTCAAGCAAGCGAGCCTGATCATGGACAGGGGAAGCGACGAAAGCTCCGCAGGAGGGCTTCATCGAGAATCGGGATATCAAAAATCCTGGGAGCGAGAGTTTTATGCATTTCAGAAATGCGATTCGGGATTTCCGGATCGGCGGGAACAACTGTCAATCCTGGAGGACACGTGTCAGACATCAAAAGGAGAGTCGGGGTTTCAGTTCATCGCAGGATCGAATTTTATGGAGGCAGGAAACTCTTACATGAATGAATCGCGATACACGATTTCCCGACTAAATCTGAGCCGTCCATCAGCAGAGACATGTGGCGAGAGATCCCATAGAGTCGGGGATTGGGGAACGGAAATTCCCGTGCACAATGACTACGGGAATCGCGATATCCCGATACATGATTTCCCAATGGAGCTAAGGAGCAAGTGGAATACAGGTGGCAGGCTATCGCGAGTTTGGAGGATACGTGCTCGGCAACGTCGCAAATCACGAAATCCCGATGGAGAATATGGTCGAGGGCATATGGTAGCAGTCACTTGGACCTGGGCTAGCATGAAAGGTGCATCGACAATCGAAGATTTGTGAGTCTGGAGGACTTGTGTCTCGAGACATCAAAAATGCCGAAACCCCGAAACTCAATACAGAGTCGGGAAAATCCACGGATTTGGTGCCTAGTCATCGAGAAGAAGGCCTGGGGGAGGGGCGTTTTCCACATTGGCCAGCCAAGTTCCCCTTGTAGAAATCCAGCGAAGCAACAGACAGCCCATGGTAGGCTACCACGTCTCCCAGACGGATATTTGACCAGAGCCTCTCAAGTCCTGATGAATCACTTAATGCAAATGAAGAAGGTAGGTGATACATCATCTCCTTCCTTAAATAGAAGGTTAGAAAGGAGTGTGTACAGAGACAGGTTGTCAGTTCCTCCTGACAAAGATCGCATCTGACAGACGACTGCATGGGCATTCTACCCAACGTCTGCATGCGTAGCCCAACAAAGAAGTTTCTCAATGTCAAGCATTGAATTCATGACAGGATCACGCCTTCAACGCTTGAGTCAGTTCCAAGTATATGTAGGCATTTTTTCCATTTTGTAAATTATCAATGGTTGAGCAGAGCTCCTGGGTTGTAAAGTTTTAATGAAGCATTGCTGTTTTGGTTATGTATGAACTTTCTATACTTCTTGCCTTATGAATGCCAGTTTCTTCCATGTCTTTGTTTACACTGTGTTAGAGCAGCTCGGAATTGGAGGATCCAGTCGAGCTGTAGCTATTATAGGATGATGTTGTAATGGATCACTGTAATAGTTACAGAGCCTCTAATCAGTTTCTGTGATTTCCTTAATGCTGAATGACTTGGAATTGGAGGATCCAATCAAGTCTTCTTTCAGTTTCTTGAAGCCCTGAACCAGGAGGATCCTGCTATTAGAGTTTTTCTCCTACAAACTGCTGCAAGCCTGTTTCCCATAGCTGTTTGTTCACTTTATCCTAAGTCTTCCACCTATTCATATTTAAATCAACCCACTGGCTGATGTTGGGATTCCAGACCTCCTTCGTTATTTACATACCAGACTCAGCCCCTGAGTTAGAGTGATACCTCCTAGAGCCGTTATCTCCATTTGATCACCCCTTATAAACAAATTGTGACATTAAACTGATGGGTGTCGGGCTCTGCTCCTGCAAGCAATCCAGGAGTGAATTTCGACGCTAACATTTCTGGCGCCATTGTCGGGGATGGAATTGAAGTTTTTCCCTGGGTAGAACGACATTGAGCCTCTGAATCCGAAGGTGCATCGGATTATCGGAGCCTTTCAGGTTGCTAAGTTGCACTTGGTGACTCCATTGTGACGACTCTGTTAGGGAGGACCTTCTCTGTTAATTGTGGCTTTCAGAGGCAGACATACGCGGTCTCATCCACAACTGCCTCTAGCTACGCCTGAAACAGACCCAGAGGTGGTGCTCAGGAAGGGAAAGGCCACTGAAGAAGAAGCATCCATCACTGGATCAGGTAATCCACTATACCCTTCTGTTGGAGCTCCTTTTTCTCCTCCTCAGTTATTTGACAGGCCTGTTTTGGCAGTTTTCCGTTTCTTAAATTTTGGGAGTGTTCCTGTTGAGTTTTCCCCTCCTGGTCTAGGACTAGAGGGAGAAATCCTTGTCACTCCCCTCTCCTTTGAAGCTTTACCCTAGCGTAGACCCATGACCACTAAATATTTCCCCACTCCTGCACAAGGAGGAGCACCTGCTAACTTGAGCTCGGTAGCCCATTCCTTGAATCACCTCTTGTTCCCCACCCCACTCCGAGACTCATTCCCAGTAGCCCCCTCGCAAGCTCCTTCTCCTCCCAGCTCTCCTCCACCTAATATTCCTATGGCTGGTGCTAATCCCCCTCTGAATAGAATGGATGCCATAGTTGCTGCCAGATACGCTCCCTTAGTTCTTCCCCATCCTATGAATCCTCTCCCTGCTGGAGATTACTTGAAATACATGCCCAAGTTCACTGGGGAAGGAGACATAACTACCGAAGAGCACCTGGCTTCTTTCTACAGTTATGCAGACAACCTCAATATTGAAAATGAAGATGTTTGGATGAGAGTTTTTGTCCAGAGCTTGGATGGTGAAGTGAGGAAGTGGTTTAGAGGATTGGCTCCAGGGTCTATTGCTAGGATTGAAGCTCTAGATAGTGCTTTCCTGAGGTAGTGGGGAGATAGAAAGGATTTCATGTATTACATGACTGAGTTTGGGTCTCTGAAAAAGATGGAAGGAGAGTCAGTCTCTGACTTCTCCAAAAGATTCAATAAAATGTATAATAAGATTCCTGCGGAGATAAAGCCCTCAGAAGCCTCTTCCCAAATTTCCTATGCTAGTGCATTTGACCCTGATTTCTTCCTTTTGTTGAGAAAAATAAGAGCCACCTCCACCCCAAATTCAAGATGCGAACATAGAATTGGAATCCAATGTATTAGCAGCTGACAGACTGAGGAACAAGGCCGACGCGGACAGAAGAAAAGGAAGGTCAGAAGCCTCAACTTCTGGATCATTGGCGCCTCACCCCCAAGTGGACGAACTGACTAAAATGGTGAAGTCTCTGTCCAAAGAGATGGAGAGAATGAAGGTGGAAGGGAGGCAAGCATATAAAGGCCCTCAGATTGCCGAAAATAAAGGAGGATTCAGGAGACCAAATAATTTTTCTCCCCTGAATACGCAAAGAGAGAAGGGAAGAGACAGAGAGGACCAGAAGGTTCAGGCCCCTTTTCAAAACAATTTTGTGACCGAGGGGGGAGAAGGGGAATCAGATGAGCTTGATATTGAAATTCACTGCGTTGGAGACACTCCTCCTTTTCCTCATCTCATCCAATCAGCATACGAGGAGTCTCTCATGGACAGTCAGCTAAATGAACTGAGCAAGGGAGACAAGGCTAGTGGCAGCCGAGGCAGGTATAACCTGAGGTCCGACAGGAAGACAACAACACTTGATATTCCTGAGCAGTCCACTAGAATAGAGAAGCCTGCTAAAGAAGTAGTAGATGGCCACAGAGGTAAGAAGGCTCAACCCCTCTCTCCCATTGTCCACAATCATGCCCCTGAAATAAGAGAGATCCCAAAGCTTGCATCTTCCTTTAATTTTGAGCATGAGATTCAAAAGATCAGAATCCCTGTACCCCTCACCGAGCTAATCAAACATGACGAATTTAAAAAATGCTTCTCTGATCTTTTGCAATCTGAAGCCTCATCCCCTCCCGCAGACTCCATAAACCTCCAAGATGAAAAGCCCGTAGTTATTCTAGGCCCCATGGTAGAAGAAAGAGATGATTCATCCCCCCCTTTCTACACCTCCCTGAACATACATGATAAAGTGATGCACAATTGCTTGATGGATTCAGGGGCTTCTCACAACCTTATGCCTAAAACTGTCATGGAAGAATTGGGATTAGAGGTCACCCGAGCGTATCATGATCTCTATTCTTTCGAATCCAGGAGAGTTTAGTGTCTTGGAGTTATTAAAGACCTAGTTGTGACGCTGTTTTAACTGCCTATGAAAAGTGTGGTCATGGATATCACAGTAGCTGATGTCCCCCCAAAGTTCGGTATGCTATTGTCAAGATCTTGGATAAAAAGACTAGGGGGAACCCTGCAGATGGACCTCACATATGCTATTATCCCAGTGTTTGGAGGAGAGCATAGAAGACTATATCGGGAAGCCCAACTGGCCTACATAATCAGTGATGAAGCCAACCCTACCAATCATCCTATCTTCGCCTTGGACACTGATTTAGGTTCCAGTTTATTACATCTCACCCATACCCCCGAGCCTCCTCTTAAGCTCAGAAAATAGCCCACTGTTTCCCCTAAAGTTCCTCTCTCCATCACCCCAATCTGGAAAATTTTTTTTGATGGAGCCTGTTCCCGAGAAGGTGCTGGAGCAGGAGTAGTTTTTGTGTCACCTGCTCATAAAACCATATCTCTGTCATACAAATTAGAATTCGAAGCTACCAACAATGTGCCAGAGTATGAGGCTCTTGTTCTGGGACTAAGGGCTGTGAGGGAAATGGGAATTCAGGAAGTAGCAGCGTTCAGTGATGCAGAGTTGGTGGTCTAGCAGGTCAGAAACGCTTATCAGGCTAAGCATCCTCGACTTAGGAGCTACAGAAATGAGGTATGGGATCTAGTTGACAGTTTCTTCTCAGAATTTAATGTTTCTTTCATCCCAAGAGAAGAAAACACAGTGGTAGATTCATTGGCTACATCAGCAAGCGTTTTCAAGGTACCCTTGCCGCCCAAACTGAGGTACGGTGTGGAAGTGAAATACAGGCCTTCCATACCTGACAACGTCAAACATTGGAAGGTATTCGAGGATGATCTTGAACTCAAGAAGTTCTTGGAGATGGTCGATGAATTTTCAGAGATGCATATTGACCAAGACGCCATCTCAGAAGAAGAGCTCGATGGGGGTAATTTTCTGAATAAGATTGCAGAGCGTGACATTGTACAGTTTCCCAACAATCATATCCCAAGGGGACTGGTTCCTTTGGAAAGGCTCTTTGATAGAAATAATGTACCATTAAAGGGAGAAATATCGGAGGATGAAACTGGTACTATTCAGTGCAACATTGGGACCGAGGATGAGCCCAAGCTTATCAAACTATCAAGAAGTCTGACAGAGGAGCAGAGGTCCAAATACATTGGACTTTTGAGAGAATTTGCTTATGTATTTGCCTGGACCTACGAGGACCTCAAAACATATGACATTTCTGTCATAGAGCATAAAATCCCATTGAAGGAAGATGCAAGACCATTTAGGCAGAAGCTAAGACAGATCAATCCCGTGTTGCTGCCTATCATGGAGAGGGAAGTGAAGAAGTGCTTCAAGCTCGGATCATTGTGCCACTAAGATATTCAGAATGGGTGGCCAACTTAGTCCCAGTAAGGAAAAATAATGGAGAGATCCGACTCTGTGTAGACTTCAGAAACTTGAATAGGAGCTCACGGAAGGATAACTACCCCTTGCTGAAGATGGAACATATACTGTAGAGGGTGATAGGAGCTTCCAGGATGTCGATGATTGATGGTTTCTCTGGCTACAATCAGGTCTCTGTTCTGCCCGAAGACAGGGAAAAGACAACGTTCACCACTCCATGGGGCACATTCATGTACACCAAAATGCCATTTGGACTGATGAATGCAGGGGCGACATTCCAGCATGCCATGGACATAGCTTTAATCGAGGAAAGGGATAAATTTGTGGTCGTTTACCTGGATGACATCAAAGTATTTTCAAAATCTGATAAAGAACATCATCGCCATCTCACGAAAGTTTTCTTGAAATGCAGAAAATTTGGCATTTCATTAAACCCCCAAAAATCTCTATTCGCTCTGAAGGAGGGAAATCTACTGGGCCACATAGTATCAGCAGAAGGAGTCAGGATTGACCCCAGCAGAGTTGAGGCGATACAAGCCTTATCGATCCCGAGTTCCAAGAAGGAGGTCCAATCTTTCCTGGGTAAAATCATTTTTCTGAGAAGGTTTGTGCCTAACTTTGCTGAGGAGGTAAAGCTGATAACAACCATGCTAAAGAAAGAGAATGAAGTAAGGTGGACCCCTCAATCATGACATTCCTTTGAACAAATCAAGAAAGCCCTGACTGAAGCTCCTGTGCTTATCAATCCCGATTACTCAAAGGATTTCCTTATTTTCTCCTTTGCCTCTCCTGACACAGTAGTTGTTGTTCTATTATAGACAAATGACAGTGGGCTAGAACAACCTATTGCTTACTTCAGCCGAGCATTAAGGGATGCCGAAGTCAGGTATGACACTATGGATAAGCAGGCTTATGCCCTAGTGAAAGCTCTCAAAGCTTTTAGAACCTACATCCTACAGTCAAAGCTCATCGCCTACGTCCCCTCATCTAATGTTAAAGATATTCTTATTCAGCCTAACATAGAAGGGAGAAGGAGTAAATGGATAGCCAAAATCCTACAGTTCGACCTGGAAATAAGGCCCACCAAATTGATCAAAGGGCAAGGTTTAGCCAAGCTGCTGGCTGAAGCAAACTGCCAGGCTTTGGGGATAAGTTTCATCAATGAATGCTCAGGTATTCAGCAGGGTCGGTTGTCTGACATTGATCATCAAAGGGAGCCTCCATTGGCTTCATGTCTTTGGTACAAGGATGTCATATACTTTTTGCAAGAGCTGTGACCTCCAGATGGCCTGCTATGAAGCAAAACAAGAGCTCTGAAGCTCAAAGCAGTCAGATACTGCCTGATCGATCAAATACTATATTGGAAAGACCCCCTGGGGGTGATTTTGAAATGCATGAGTCCACTAGATGCCGAGATGATTGTGGCTGAATTTCACAGCGGTCTGTGTGGAGGGCACCATTTCTGAAGAGCCACAGCCCACAAAATTCTCAGGGCTGGGTACTAATGGCCTACCATGTTCACTGATGTCTGAAAGAGGGTCAAAGCCTGTATCAAATGTCAAAAATTTGCAGGAAAGCAACAGCTCAGGTCCCTGCCGTTAAAACCGGTGATGGTTTCAGGGCCCTTCCAGCAGTGGGGCCTAGATTTCATCGGGGAAATTCACCCCGCCTCCAGTGGGCAACACAGGTGGATCCTGACTGCTACAGATTTCTTTACCAAATGGATTGAAGCTATCCCCACCAGGAGTGCTTCCCACAAGGTAATCATCGGATTCTTAGAGGACCTCATCACAAGGTTCGGCTGCCCAAATAAGATTGTCACTGATAATGCAGCCGCTTTCGGGTCTGAGCCATTAGCCAAGTTCTGTGAGCAGTTCGGGAGTAAACTGATTCACTCCACCCCATATTATCCACAAGGCAATGGTTTAGCAGAGTCCTCCAACAAAAGTTTAATAAGGATCATCAAAAGGCTGTTGGAAGACAACCAAAGGGATTGGAACTCGAAACTTAAATTCTCCCTATGGGCTGATCGGGTGACTACAAAGAGAGCTATAGGTCTCTCCCCTTTCCAGTTAATCTATAGAGCTGAAGCCGTCTTCCCTTCTCAGCTAGCCATCCCCGTAGAGAAATTCCTCTAGGACCATCGGGAAGAGCCCAATGACATGATCAGAAGGATTCATCAGCTAGTAGAGGTCAAATAGGCTAGGGAGCAGACACTGGATAGGATTCAGGACCATCAGCAAAATATCAAGCAGGTCTTCGATAAGAAGGCCAAGAAGGAGTGGTTCCATATAGGAGACCTGGTGCTGAAATGGGATGCTCCTAAACAAGATAAGGGAAAACACAACAAATTTGAAGCCCTGTGGATTGGGCCTTTCAAGATCTCCAAGACTTTCTCAAATAACACATACAAGTTGCGAGATTTGGAAGGTGAAGAAGTTTTTAGCAGCCTAGTGAATGGGCATTTCCTGAAGAAATGTTTTTTCTGAGCCTCAGATGGCTCCTTTGTTTGTAAATATTGTCCTGTTTATCTTTAGTTCATTTTCATTTTTTATTTTTGCGGCCTAATAATGACTCCATAGCCCAACAGCGAGGCACTGGAATTGCGAAATGAGTCCTTAGAGAATCACAGGGACGACTCTATCCCCCATGGAGCCTAATGTTAGCAACAATTATGGTATCGCGGAGCAAAGGTACGCGGGACTGCAGGATTGCGCGATAAGTGCCCAAGCGCAGCACACAGAAGAAATCTGCTTGGGGCCTAAGTCAAGCAAGAGAGCCTGATCATGGACAGGGGAAGCGGCGAAAGCTCCACAGGAGGGCTTCATCGAGAATCGGGATATCGGAAATCCCGAGAGAGAGAGTTTTATGCATTTCAGAAATGCGATTCGCGATTTCCCGATTGGCGGGAACAACTGTCAATCGTGGAGGACACGCGTCAGGCATCAAAAGGAGAGTCGAGGTTTCAGTTCATCGCAGGATCGAAGTTTATGGAGGCAGGAAACTCTTACATGAATGAATCACGATAYGCGATTTCYCGACTAAATCTGAGCCATCCATCAGTAGAGACACATGGCGAGAGATCCCATAGAGTCGGGGATCGGGGAATGGAAAGTCCCATGCACAATGACAATGGGAATCGTGATATCCCGATACGCTATTTCCTGACGGAGCTAAGGAGMAAGTGGAATACAGGTGGCAAGCTATCGCGAGTCCGGAGGATACGTGCTCGACAACGTCGCAAATCGCGAAWTCCCGAGGGAGAATATGGTCGAGGGMATATGGTAGCGGTCACTTGGACCTGGGCTAGCACGAAAGGCGCATCGGCAATYGGAGATTCACGAGTCTGGAAGACTTGTGTGTCGAGACATCAAAAACGTCGAAACCCTGAAACCCGATACAGAGTCAGGAAAAGCCAGGGATTTGGCGCCTGTTCATCGAGAAGAAGGCCTGGGGGAGGGGTGTTTTCCACATTGGCCAGCCAAGTTCCCCTTGCAGAAATCGAACGAAGCAACAAATAGCCCACGGTAGGCTACCACATCTCCTAGACGGATATTTGACCAGAGCCTCTCAGGTCCCGATGAATCAGTTAATGCAAATGAAGAAGGTAGGTGATACATCATCTCCTTTCTTAAATAGAAGGTTAGAAAGGAGCGTGTACAGAGACAGGCTGTCAGTTCCTCCTGACAAAGATCACGTCTGACAGATGACTGCATGGGAATTCTGCCCAACGTCTGCATGCGTAGCCCAACAAAGAAGTTTCTCAATGTCAAGCATTGAATTCATGACAGGATCGCGCCTTCAGCGCTGGAGTCAGTTCCAAGTATATGTAGGCATTTTTGCCATTTTGTAAATTATCGATGGTTGAGCAAAGCTCCCGGGTTGTAAATTTTTAATGAAGCATTGTTGTGCTGGTTATGTATGAACTTTGGAGACTTCTTGCCTTGTGAATGCCAGTTTCTTCCATGTCTTTGTTTACGCTGTGTTAGAGCAGCTCGGAATTGGAGGATCTAGTCGAGCTGTAGCTATTATAGGATGATGTTGTAATGGATCACTGTAATAGTTACGGAGCCTCTAATCAGCTTTTGTGATTTCCTTAACGCTGAATGACTTGGAATTGGAGGATCCAGTCAAGTCTTCTTTCAGTTTCTTGAAGCCCTGAACCAGGAGGATCCTGCTATCAGATTTTTTCTCCTACAAACCGCTGCAAGCCTGTTGCCCAGAGTTGTTTGTTCACTTTCTCCTAACTCTTCCACCCGTTCATCTTTAAATCAACCCACTGGCTGATGTTGGGATTCCATACCTCCTTCGTTCTTTACGTACCAGACTCAGTCCCTGAGTTAGAGTGATACCTCCTAGAGCCGTTATCTCCATTTGATCACCCCTTATAAATAAATTGTGACATTAAACTGATGGGTGTTGGGCTCTTCTCCTGCAAGAAATCCAGGAGTGACTTCCGACACTAACAGGATGATAGAAAATGACTTCTACAACACAAGTCATCCAACCGATCAGCTATTGGATCCTGGAAAGATTGACAAGACTGTTGCATTGATTCAAATGAAATTTCCTGAATTTTTATGTATTTATCCTTCAACACTTGTTCAATAGTTTCCTTCAAAATTTGAAATGAATTAAAGCACAATGGTACAAATTTATTTTGGATTAACTCATAATTTTTCTCAGGCTTTAAGATTTCATTTGGAATTTGAAAATCAGAGTAGGTAAAGTGCTACAATTCTGGGTTTAGAATAGCCTCAACATCAGCACTAGCATCTTCACCTAGTTGATCAGAACATTCTCCCTCTCTACCATTGACAACTTGCTTACAATTTCCTCTCAAAAATTGAAAAGAAGAGAAACATAAGGGCAAAGATCGTTCCCTTACTTTGAACTTTTCTTTATTTTCCTCATTGCTGTCATGATTGTTGTGCAAAGGCTGATTGTCATATTTGAGCTGTAATTGATCTTCCTCCTGCCAATGATGTGTTGTTGGTTGTTTTGAACAGTCAACATCTATTTCATCCTCATGATCATCATCATATTGGTCACCCTTGGGTAAATCATCCATGGATGAAATTTCATTGAACATGCCTATCATGTTAGGAGAATCTTCCACAACTCTCTGATTTTGAACTTCATCTTCGACTGCGTTGTGACTTGAATACATGAAAGAATCATTATCCAAACCATGGTACCAAGGGTGAGCTACAAAATGTTTGGTAACTATGACCTTTTCTTTCTCTGAAATCAATGGAACATGATGCCTTTGGACAACAAGCTCCTCTTTTATGCTAATCTTCTACATCATCTCTTCCATGGTGCTAGCCAAAATGTCTAGTTTAGCTTCTGAAGATTTCAGCTACTCCTTTTCTTTGTTCTTTACCTTTGACCTTTTGATCAGAAAGTTGGCTTCCACATCAACTACAACCTTTTGCATTTCTTCAAGACTTACAGTGTTCCTTTATTTTAACTGAAATGTCATCTCAGGATCGAAGGCATCTGGGTAATGCAAGTGAGCCAATCCTGGGGGTGGCCTTATATCATCAGGTATTGCATGATATACCTTATTGAATCTTGTTGAAAAATTATGTATCCTCTCCCCTGGATTTATTTTCAAGTGGTCATACTCTTCTAGGATGAGAAAAAATTTCCCATGACCACCCATCTATCAAGGAAAACTTGCATAAATTGATGAAAATTTCTGATATTTGTAGCTGGCAGATTTCTAAACCAATTTTTATCTTTACCTTGCAAAGACAACGCAAACATCCTCATATAGACATCATCATCTTCAACCTCATAAAGGTAGAGGAAATATTCAAACCTCTGGATGTGTTTTTCAGCAGTAATATTGACATTCTCTCCATCAAACTTGGGCAGATTATTGGTGTAATTTGTAGGGAAGTCATGGAGGATAGGAGGCAAATATAGGGGCTTGTATCTGTCTTGGATTTTTGTAGGTACAGGAGGTGAAGAAAGAGTCTTACAACCATCTGGAGCTTTAGCAAGAGTAGGATATAAGCAGGAGGCTTATGTCTTACTAGGACTTCTACAAGTGCATCTGGGATGTGCGTAGGTGTATGAGGATGTACATAATCTACAATTGGGGATCTGATCTCTTGAGGCTCATCAATTTGTATATGATCAATATAAACTTCAACAACATATTTTTTATCAGGCTTAGAATAAGATAGAACATAATTACATATAAAACCAAAGATGTCTTGAATGCAATTTGAGATTAAGTTCCTGGTCTTTCTAGGCTTCTTGGCCATGCTTTAGGTTCTTCCTCTAGTGGAGTATTTGAGTTGGCACTGTTTGGAGATAATTTGGAGTTGCCAGGTGAATGATCTCAACCTTCTTGTGTCTGGTCACTATCCACCATCAATGATCAGATCTGGAACTTTGAAGTGAACTACTGGAGAAATTCCCTAGTAGAGTCGCCATTCTTTTAGCACTCTGTAATTTTCCCAAGGCCGTGGAGGAAGTCACAGAGAAAAAATCAAAACCACTTCGAGTATTGGATCTATCCCTCCAAGACTCAGAGAGGGATTTCTCTGTCTGATATAACTTTGTTTGAAGATGATATTAGGCTAGTTATGCAGAACAGATTTTGTGCTTGGATTTTTCTGGTTGAGACAGCAAAAGAAGACCATTAGGCTATGGGGCCTGTAATAAGTTTGAAATTAAACACAGGTCTATAGGGTATTTCCACAGGGAAAGGTAATGCAGATGTTGAATCCTTTAGAAATAAAATGATGTAGAAGAGGAACAGATGAGATATTCAACTACAACAAAAAAGCATTCAAGAATTTCTTCAGTGTAGTATCAGAGGGAAAACATTTATATTTTTAAAAGATCAACATAGACTATAGTGGATAAATTCTACGCTAAAAATCCCTTTAAAAATAAAAAAGGAAATAACATAATGATAACTGATAAGGATCACATTCAACAAAGAGAGGAAACTTCACCAATGTTAACACGTAGGAATCTTGTGCAAAAGTCCATTTATTTATGGTTGATCTGACAAAATATTGCAGAGAATAGCCTTCTGGTCCAAGAAATCAACAAAATTTTACACTAAAATCATATGGATAAATAGGGGAGATCCCCCAACAAGTTGTGTCCGTCGGATTTAACCGCCTCGGCCAAAAATAGCCACAAATCCCCAAAATCTGGAACTGTCCACCATGAAAGATGGGCCGAATTTCTGCAAAACATAGGTCCACTCAGACACCTGTTTCTCTTTCATTATGACACCTCAGAAAAAAATGAAAGAGGTTATTGAATATGGGCATGTGATGGACAAAAAACTTCTTCGGTTTCACCAAATTCACCTCCATTTCTCCGTAGCAGCTCCCGCAAGATCGAGACTGTAACAAAAAAACAAAAAATCCGAAAAATGAGGATGAAAGAAAGATTTGATTCTCCCTTCTCATGGCACCTGTGAAAAAACGAAGAGAATTTTTTTTTCTTCATGCCGTTACGGAGAAAAACCTCTCTTGGTTTTTGAAAATTCATTTTCATTTTCCCATAAATGGCTTCGGAAGAAGACTAGTCAAAATGCTGCGAAAGTGGTTTTTGTTTGGGAAGGGTTGTATTTCGGACCCCCCCTGAGGTGGTAAGTAGTTTTAGGGAGGAGGCTTTGTTGGCCTATGGGGATGACAAGTGTCTAGAGGGTGGTAATGGAAAACAACCATTCTGCCCCCCCACCCCTCTCGTTAAACTTCGGATGGCGAGGGGGGGTCCAGAAAATTTCATGGTTGTTTGATTTATTGTTGATTTGGGGTGTGATGTTACATGAGGTTTGGGTGGGTAGACTTAGGGTAGTGTTAGTTTTTATGTTTTTAATTTTTGTTTCATATGATTTATTTTTTAGTTTTAGTTTTATTTTTTTATATGTTTTGTTTTTTATGTTTTGTTTTTTATATTTTGTTTTTTATATATATTTTATTATATGTTTGCTTAAGTTTTATTTAATGTTTTGTTTTTTATGTTTTTATTTTAATATTGTTTTATTTAATATTAATTAATAAAAAACTAACCTAGTTGCTAAACTAACTTAACTATTAATTAATTAATTAATTAATTAATAGTTAGTCTAACCATTATTTTATTTTAATTTATCCTATACTAAATTTTATTACTAGCATTATTAACCTACTATTTTTATTCAAGTTTGTTTATTAGGGATGAGTGGCAGGCGAGGCGTACTCAACGGGACAAAAGGGCATAGGGAGTGGGGGCGTAGAGGTGGATGAAGGGTGTAGCAGGGTGATGGAGGGTCAGGCAAAATGGATGGAGGGGAAAAATGGAATCAACCGAGCCATATTTCGTCATCACGGAAGAAATGCTAAATCATCAATTGAAGAGTTAGGTTACCTATGATTATAGGACCCCAACACCTCCATCTTGTGCAGTTTATTTTTCGAGCAGGTTCTAATTTTGGGACCTAGAGTTGAGATTCTCCCGAGAGGACCTCACGATCCATCCATGGAATGGTGGACCAAGGTGATGAGGCGACAGGGAGGGGGTAGGGTGTCGACACCCTACAACAAGGAATTTTTCTACTGGTGGTGGCGACAAGTCATTGCTCTGGATGGCTATCCATATGAGGGGATCGAATTTAGAGGAGATTTAGACATGCCACTTCCACCAGGGTCCACCTATGGTGACATAGGTATGTCAAATTGTTTTTACATATTTCATATTTTTTTGTATTTTTGTATAATTACGAAAAAAATATTTTTGGATGGTGCTTAAGTATTGAATAGACATTTGTGTGCTACATACATGGGTCCACGACGACTAGAGGGTCTCCCTTGAGATTGACGAATGAACCGGGGAGACGAAATGGCAAGAGGAGAGGCCGAGAGGGTCTTACAAAATGTGTAGCGCAAACTGTCACATCTAACTGACAGGATACCCATGGTCCAGGTAGAGGATCTTCCTAAGGCCATGTAGTGACAAGTGGTTGGTGTACCCAAGGCATGGGTATGACTCTTTCAGCATCTCGCAAATGCCATGGTTTTCTACCATGATACACATCTGGCGCCATAGGTGTAGATGTCGTGGGATATTATAATTTTGAATATATATGTATTGAGGGTGTTAGCCCCATTTTGTACTATAAACACCATATTTTTTGAAATATATAAAAAAGGATCTTCGGATTTACTTATATTTACAATGTGTACAATGATTAGACGGTTTTATTTGCTTTTAATTATGTGACAAATGCCAATCTAAAACAAAGTTAGCACAAGCATCAGATACATAATTAGAACTCCTAGGAATATGATAATATGTAATAAAATAAAATTATCGTTCTAAAATACGTTTCCGTAGTAATCGTCAGAGTAAAGTAGGATCACGCACATATTAACGGTCGTTCAACTGACGTACTACTAACTGGGAATCTAGGCGAACTTCTAACTAATGAATTCCATGTGAGATAGCATCGCGTAAAAGTTCTATAACGATGCTATATTCGGCCACATTATTCGTGGATGGCCCTAGGAATACGCCTCCTGAAGACACTAGTAGACCCTTGGGTGAATAAACCACCCAAGCGATGAAATCCAAGTTCCATGTGTGACGAGTGGCCCCGTCTGCGAATCTTAAGTAGACTGACGAATCCATTGATGTCTGTCAACCAAGTGAAAACTCGATAAGTAACACAAAGAACAAAAATAAAGGAGATATATACACTAAATTACATTAGTATACAAAGATTTCCGCTCAAGCGTAGTATATTTTCAAGTAGAGTCCATTTATGGGTTCAACCAACTTATTCCCTTCGTAATATTCTAAATCATAGGCCCCTTTTTCTAGAACATGTCACACGATATAAGGATCGTGCCACATGGGTTTAAACTTGCCCGCCCCCAATGATTCTTTGGATTTATTGTAAAAGAGGACCAATTCACCCTCAACTTACAACCCAGGATAGATAAAATTATCATACTAGACCTTAGCATGTCTTTTGTTCGCCTTGATAGTTGTAGAGGCGTCTGGACACTACTCATCAAGAATCTCTAGTTATACAAGGCATCGATCGAGATCGGAAGTGTCAGGTAGGAGCGTGACTACCAACTTAAGAGAAGGGATTTTTCATTCAATGGGTAATATCAAATCTGCACCATGTACTAACTAGAAAGGGGAAAATCCAGTGGCAGTCTTGACCGAGGTTCGATGTGCCCAAAGTGTAGGATATAGCATGATGTGCTAGTCAGATTTACTTTGATTGATAGTTTTTTTCAAAATGGTCTTGAGAGACTTGTTGATGGCCTCTACTTGCCCATTTTCCTGGGGATAATAAGGAGAATAATGGAAATGTTTAAACCCTATCTTAGTTGCTAGTTCTTCCATCATCTGATTCTAAAAGTGACTTCCATGGTCAGTGACAATCTCACTCGAGATACAGAACTGGGTGATAATATGATTGAATACAAAGAAGGTTGCAGTATTCCCATTAGATTTAACTGTAGGCATGGCCTCAACCCACTTAGTAAATTAGTCAACGACCACAATAATGTGTTGATGCCCACCAACCAAAGTTGGGTTGCAATCAACAAAGTCCACCTCCTACTTGGTGAAGGGATCGAAAATAATGACTAGATGAAGAGGGGTTGGATGTGAGTGCATTTTCCAAGTGAACACCTGGCAGGGGTGACACTTCTTAACTACTTCAATACAATCCTTAAAGATAGTAGGCCAGAAATAACTGGCTCGCAATTTTTTTTGGGTTGTCTCAAGCCTGGATAGATGACCACCACAAGCCCCACTATGGCAATTGTTCAGAACAGACTCAACTTCTCCATGGGTTAAACAACGATGCAAGATATCGTCTGTTCCTCGAAGATACAAAGTATCATCAATGATAGTATATTTCTTAACTTGGTAGCTTATACGTCATCGGTCATCTCATGAGAGATGATGAGGGAACTTCAAGGTATGAAGATAGAGCACGATGTCTCCATACCAAGGGTCAAACAAAGAGACAATAAAAATGTGTTCATCCACAAATGAATCAACATGGATAACATCCTCATCTAATCGTGGAAAATTGGATATTAGTTCTACAAATAATAGGGATTTCTTGGATTTTGCGGAAGCCAAATCGAGATCAAACCCATGTAAAATGACAATCCATTTATTATATTTTCCCCCTATGATATGTTGGGTAAGGACATATTGAATTGTATTTACGTCAGCAACCACCATAGTCTTAGAAAGTAATATATAATTATGTATACGATGGACTGCGTGAACGACATCCAAAGCTATATTTTCAATGTGAGTATAATTAAGTTAAGGACCGAGTAAAGTTCAACTAAGATAGTAGATGATGTGCTCATGGAGATCATCATCCTCCTGAACCAGAACCATACCAATTGTATCTTTGGACAAGGTGATATAAAGAAGGTAATATCTACTATAGTCGAGAGGCTTCAGCAGAGGCGTCAACACTAAAGCTTTCTTCAAAGAATCGAAGGACTCTTGGGCTCACTCATCCCAGATAAAAGGGGTGTCCTTCTTCAAAAGATGCATGAAACCTTTAGTGATAGTGGAATAATTCACTATAAACCTACGAAGAAAGTTAGCTTTACCCTATATACCCTGAAGTTGTATAATTGTGTGCATGGGAGGCAACCGAAGTATTTCCTCAACCTTAAGCGGATCTACCATGATCCCAGTCTCAGAAACTAGAAAACCTAAAATACGACCAAACTTAGTGCAAAAGATGCATTTGTGAGGGTTCAACCGAATTCTATAATAATGACATCTTCCAAAAACAAGTCGAAGGTGAATAATGTGATTTTCTCTCTTACGAGAGTGAGCAACAAGATCATCAAGGTAAGCTTTGACTAAGTGCTTAAGATCGTGAAAAGTGAAAGTCATGGCATGTTGAAAGGTTGCTCCGGCATTTTTAAGGCCGAAAGGAATCTTCCGATATGCAAAGGTACCCCAAGGAAAAATGAATGTCGTCTTGTGTTGATCCTCGGGTTTGATTTGAATTTGATTATATCTTGAAAATCAATCCATAAAAAAAATACTTTGCTTCTCGCACACTCGTCAAGAATCTAATTGATGAAAGGTGTGTGAAAGTTGTCTTTCAGACAGACCTTGTTTAGGTCATGGAAATCCATACATACATGGATGGTTCCTTTATTCTTATCTACTGGAACGGGGTTGGATACCCATTTAGTTATGGGAACCGGGTAGATGAAGCCGACATTAAGTAGCTTCTCCACGTTTTCCTTAATAGCAGGGGCCTTTCAAGGATTTACAACTCTAAGATGTTGTCGAATAGGTTTAGCATCCAAATAAGTTTTAATATCATGTTTGACAATTCGAGGGTCGATCTGTGGCATATCTTGATAGGAACAAACAAATACATCTCGAAATTCCTTGAAGGGGTTGGTGCAGATTAGGATTTCTTCTGGCGAACAATTTACATCGATTTTTACATTTTCAACCTTACTAGGGGTACGAGAGATGTCGATCTAGATGGTAGGAGAAATAATCGCCATGTTTTATTCGGCATAAATTTCGTGCATATCAAGTGGAACTATGACATGACCGACTATGTCACTCAAATTAGATCGAAATCTATCTTGTTTTATTCTTTCAAGATCTGGGAGAAAATAGGAGTAGTGATGCATATCATCCCAAGGTTTGTCAGAACCATTCATGGGTTCGATGATGGCTTCGTCTGAAGGCAAATTCCCATTGAGGAAATCATGTGAACAAGACTATGAGGTGGTCCACACGGGCCTAAACACGAGATCCCCCTCATCCATCGGCGAGGGAACATGATTGGGATCAATGGAAGAGTCGAGAACAACGTGATATGCAATATTTGTTGCCGATAGTGGCATGGCCATCCCATCATGTGACTATCCTTCACTAGACAAAGTCGGTGAAGGTAGGGTCCACAGATCATGAAAATAATATGTGTGAAAAGGAATGGACCTCCCAGTCGAAACGAGCCTACTGGACATGGCATAAACTTGATGGTTCGGTGCTGAGAAGTTGAAAGTACCCATAAGGGAAGAATACATTTTGACACTGATATTCTCAGTTGCCAGCTGAGAATTGTCCATCACAGGGATCGATTGTCCAGGAGATGCATTAGGACTAGACAAAACAAAGGATAACTGATCGATCGTCACAATCTTCCCTTCATGAGGAAAACAAAGGATACAGAATATGGATGACACAATGTAGATCATATAATAAGTTCAATTGTGACCTAATAACTAGTTATAATCAACAGGCACATATACTACCTCTAATTCCACCTCTACTGTCTTCCCACCTAACTGAACTGGAAAGGCAGAGAGAATACTGTGAGGGAAGAAGGAATGAAAATCAAAACCAGTCAACATGTTCGATGAATTGGAAAGGGTCGGAGAACTGAGGTCTTTCCAACAGGCCATGGACATTACACACGTAGCAACACCTTCATCAATAACCACACATTTGATGTTATACTTGGAATACTCCACATGGATTTGGAAAGCCACATGGTAAGGCAAGCGAGGCTTAACATCTGTGAAGTCAAAATTGATGACCTTTGAGCCACTGGGTTCTAGAGCTCCGAGAGAAAAGAGTAAGACATCCCTCTGTGAAGGACACGTCTAGAGTACCTCCAAAGATGACATTGCATAAGGGGTTTGGCTCAGGTCCTCAAAAATAGAGTAGCTCTGGGCGTCTCTAGCATTTGGATTATGGGTAGAGTACTTAAGTACTCCTTTCAGAATATGAGGTAGTGGCTCTAGTTTCTCAATTTGTAAAGTCATCTCCGGAGGAGGAGGAGATTCTAGACCAGGATGAGTTTGTTTAGAACTATATTCATTAGATCGATTGGCTACATCTATTTTCGCATCGACCATATTGATACATAAACAATCTCCATCTTACAACTGCTAGTTTTGACCTCCACCAACCGCATTTTCAACACTTGAGGAGCTCGAGGCTAAGTGTTGATTATGTGGGAATGGATTTGTTAGCACGAAAGATGATTGAGCTAAAAATCTTACAGATTCTGCAAGTTTGGGGCACAAATGGGTAAGGTGATCATCTGTGCAAAGTTTACAGGGAAACTTCACCTTACGCTTTTCTCGTTTTCCCTATCCAACATTATTACCTGTCTTCTCATTATTATTATTGTCCTTGGATTTATTACCATTTTCCCCACCCTTATGGTTATTGATTCCTTTCTTTTTATTCCCTCTTGGTTGTTGGTTACCATTCGTGTTGGTCGACGGTTGCACGAAGTGTACATCTACTGACTAAGTGGGATTGGAAGACATAGACAAGGCTGGTCCTCCTACAGACTGGCTTAAATACAACTTTTTCAACTGGTTTTCATTGAGTCTGCGGAATTTACACTGGTAGAACCTACAATTTCATCGGCATGAGGTCCGAGCTTTTTCCTAGGGTCGTAAGTAGACCATGGTGCATCAAGAAGAGATGGTATAACATCCCAGACTGAGCATAAATCAAATATAACTGCTAGGCCCTAAAGATATCTTCCTCCTCAGTGGTAACCCCGAAAGTAGCAATGTCCTTCGAGATAGGAGCATACAAAGAATTAAGAAACCATTCTAAAAGAAAGGTTGAGGGTATATGGGTCTTAATCAACCTCTTCCTTCTATGCCACTCCTGGATATGGTCTGAGATATGAGTGGTAGTATCCTGGCGTAAAGTTGACAATAATTCTAAGCCAACATCATAATGAATGGGCAACTGGAAGTGGTTAATAAAGACCATTACCAACTAACTAAAAGTCCCATATGCCCCCTTGGGTAGTTCAATATACCATTTCGCAACAACTCCAATGAGAGTGCATTGAAATAATATCAAACGAATAGATTCGTCATTATGGGAGTTTGATGAGCACCAAAGGTGAAAGGCAGTGACGTGGTCACCAGTATCCTCTCCATTCTTACCCTCGAACTTTGAGATGTTTGAAGGAAGTTTGGTGGGTACCGGGGGCTGTGCAGGATTGTGACTCATAGAGTCATTCATTAACTTAGCCAAATATGGCATATTAAGCATGGCCAAAAAAGGGAGAGACGGTTGTGACATCTGGCCCCATCCTCCCAGAAAATATTGTTCTTGTGGATTCAGAGGCTATCCAGGGTTTTGATAAACACCATGGCCTTGTCCAGAATTATAATTCCCTCCTCCAGGTTGATTCATATAAGGTTGGTTGGGAATCATTCTAGCTGGAATGTTCTGTTGAGGGTTATAGAAATTTCCCCCAGCCGGATTAGATCTGGGTTGGGGTTTTCCCAAAGAGTGAAACTGACCTCCCCTAGGTTGGAAACTGGAGGATAGAGGCAGATTCTTCATTCCAAATGTATTGGCTGGAATCTGCGCCGAGGAGGTAGGATTGTAAGATGGAACTTGAGTCGAAGCTTGTCCGCCAGGTTGACTATTCCACCCAGAGGTAGGAAGATTGGACCCAGGTTTAAAAGTAGGCATACCTTCCATATTAGGAGTCATTTGAGGGATTTGAGATCCACCAAATGAAAAATGAGTGTAGAGAGGTGTATTGCCCCCAAGTCTAGCTCTAGCATTAAGACCGATAGCTGGGATGGAGTTAGAAAAATGCGAAGTGAAGTTAGGAATACCATAAGAAAATGGACTAGAATCCATAGGGATGGACTGAACAGTGTAGCCCGGTGAGTGGCCAAGAGACCCAAAGGGGTTCAAGGCAGTAGCATGAGCATTAACTATAGGCCAGGCCATAGTAATGATAGGTTCCTCTGGCACTACGACCATAGAGTTTGCAGGAGTTGAAGGTGTTCCATTAACTATAGTGGGTATGGGAGTCAAAGGGATCTCAGAATTATGAAGACCCGGTTCAATACTCATCCTTGTAGAATCACAAGTCTGAACGATGGATGTGTGTGTACCACGTATAATGACTCTACACCTTTTAGAAGGCAAGGACATGAAATATGGTGGTAACTGTAACAAGTGACGGGACCGGCGGGGCGACTGGTCCGACTCCACGATGACTTAAGACTCTAAAGATAAAAATATATCCTAAGGCCAACTAGTAAGCAAAGAGCACACCAAAATTCAAACATCCAATATGCATGCAAACGGGGTAAGGTGGTTGAGTGACCTCCCTCCCTAAAGAAGGTATGTCTCGTCCAATAGGGACATGAGACTCCCTAGTAATTATCATAGGTAAAAAAATCCGTTATAGGGGCCCTCGTGGACTTAAAAACCAGTCGGTAAGATCCCCATGGAGAGGTAATCATCCATTAAGGTTGTGTGTTGTCTGACCCCTATCTGACCCAGGGTACTAGTAGAATAATCCCTACAAGTAACCTATGAGATATCTAAGTCAAACAACTAATAAACCACTGTATAACTGATGCAAAGGTGAGAAGTCGTATGTCTAGATCACTGTATGGGAAGGGTAGCAAAGCCTGAAACCTTGAAAACACCACCTCTAATGGAGGTATGGGCACTAGAGAGATCCCCAAATAAGAATAAATCCACAGAAATATCGCTGCCACTAGGTGAGTATCTGGGGGATATCCCTTCATCCAACTTCACGTGACCTCGTGATTAACTCTAGTGTGAGTAGAGCCTCCTAATATTACCAATTATACAATGGATTTCTCAACTCCCTTACATAGACACATATGTTGATTTAATTACCTTGGATAATTTTACTCACAAAATCCTATTCCAAGGAACTAAGTCCCAGGCTAGTTTGTGTACCCTAGAAAATAAAATCGTTACTAATAAATTTTAAATTATAGCATTGATTTTATGGCCGTTATTACTCAAAAAGGTATGGTGATGAAACTCCTGGTGTTATGACTTTTCAAGAAATTTAATATGAAAATAATGAAAAGTCTAATTTTAACTTTTAATGTATGATATGATCCTAAAAACGATGAGATTTTCAAATTCAACTCTGCGATTCAGAAGTAAAAAATGCAATCTTTCACTGTATGCACTGAGCTAATGATAAAAATTCAAAAGACAAAATATGCCAAGCAATGCAAAATGCCTATTTTTTTGTATTTTCAATATATCGAAACTGAAAATGCATGGACTGAAAAGTAACTTGACATATAGCCCTATTGTGTATAAAAGAGAGATAACTCAAGCATGATATCAAGCAATGAAACACCCAACCCAATGTATAAGGATCATAAAAATGAAAAGATGAAGAGAAAAACTTCGCCCAAAAATTCAACCAAAAGAAGGTTTCATGTCATCCCACAGGTACTCAATAGGCACTACAAAGACCTAAGAAGGCTCAAAAAGCATCAAATCCCACCCAACAAATACCACACCAAGAAAATAGGCAAGGAGAAAAGGTGTACATGATTGTTTGAGAAAACAGAGCGTATATATGCAGCTTGCAATGAGATAGCCTACGTGTATATGCTACTGTCATTAAAAAAGGCACATATATGCTTTGAAAGAAGGCTAGGCAAGGGAGAAAAGATGAAAACTCAGACCCATAGTGACCAGGAGTTGTCAAACATTGATACGACAATAACCACAATAGAAATGAGAGCAATCTAAGGAGAAAAATAGTTCAAACCCTAATAAAGAAGATTCATCCCCAGTATGGTTGCCAATTCTGTTACGAGGAAAATCTCTCTGTGGATATGGCGAAACACAACAGACAGGTATGACTGTAGAAATTGACTCAATTCCAACATATGCTATATAAAATAATGTGCAAGAGAAGTAATAAATATTCTTACCTCATCCAACCGTTTGATGATGTCCATCGTTGAGAACTTTGACCCAAATCATTATACTTGCAATAAGTTCTCAATAAACAAGAAGAGAAAGAATATAGTGATGATATAACAGGTTAGGACATTAGATAGCATAATCCATCAATATACAAAACAAACATGCCCATGGATCATAACACATGTATTTTCAAGATAATAGTTGGACGAGAAAGGAGCATTTCTATTAATAAATGATCAGCATAAGTGAAAACATTTCAGACTTCTATGTCGGTGTGGTTCGGAAGCAAGAAACCATGTTCCATGCAACTGGGCCTCCACCACTTCAATCCTCCACCAAAGGCAAGATCATATAAGGGAGACAAAAAGGTTCTCCATCAATAAGGGTAGAGCTTGGGGGTTGAACACTGTGTTCAGAATTAAAGGACAAAGGGATGCAAACTCAATACTGAAGTAATAATTTCTCCAGAGTAACTTTTCTCTCAAAGTTGAATTCTCTCTCCTTTTTCCATAGCTCGTATTTGGCTTTTTTATATCCTTCAAAATGCAACTGAAGGGCTGAGTTGGAACGTTTCCAATWTGTGTAAGGCCAAGGATTAGAGATCTCCTATCATGACATGGAAACCCGACATTTAATTTTTATTTTCTGGCACAAATCCCGATGTACGCAGGTTGTAGTGGAGCAACCAACGTACATGCTTGTTGTATATMTTGCAAGGTGCTTACAAGTGGAAAAATATTTATTTTTATCTCTYAATTCATTAATCAGGGAAAGTAAGTCTACATAGGGAAATGGAGTAAGGCCCTCTTTGCAAGATTTCATAGGGTGAGGAAAATCTTKCTCTAACAATAATTGAAAAGAGAGAGAGAGTTCTATGGGTCAATCTCATTCGGCTCTTCGACACAACTCTTCATTCTCAATTAACCCAGAGTTCCATAGTCCCGAAGGGGACCCACTTGTAATTACATTGTGGTTTAAATACAATGAAATATTTTGGATTATAATATAATATATATTGTATTAAAGGTATATTATATTGAATTATGTTAATTGATCACATTAAATACAATAATTTAATTAATAGTATTTCTTACCTTTGCAACCTTACATAGGCAAGGAAAGGGTTCGGGAATTGGGTGACTTTGGCTAGTGGAATCCCATCACCCAAACATCTCGAAGCCCTGAAGCTTTGAACTCCCGGAGTTCCGAAGACCAAGAGATGGTTAAAGCATTTGATCACCGTTTATTTCGTTGTGTGTTTGACATTAAAATAATAATAATTATTATATTCTCTTTGGTCTCATGTCTTTCACGCTCGAGGATATTTAACCTCCATTTTCAGAATAAAATAATAATAATAATATGTATATGTATATAGACATATATATATATATATATATATATATATATACATATATTTCTATATCCATGCAGAGTTATATTACCGAGAGAATTTAAATGAAATCATTTTCTCTTGTGGGAAAATAAGAAAAAAGAGAAATATAAAATTTCATTATTTATAAATGGATTTAATAAAAGTTTATATTCCATGGAAATTTCTCCATTCTGAAAATTAAAAATATAATTATAATCTCTCCCTTCCCAAATTTAGGAGATTTAATGCAAGTTTAACATACATGTTTATTTATGCCCGAAATAGAATTTTGAGAACTTTTGTATTTTAATTCAATTAGGAAAATTTCATGTTTATATTCTAATTATTTTTCCTCGATAATCATTTATAAGGACTTTTAATGTTTTCCCATATTTCGGATTATTTCCTAAAGTCCACATAGATATGATATCCTCTAACTTTTATGGAATAGGATTTGAGGAAATACTAAAATAGAGCACTATTACGTAGAAAAATCACTCTCTCTTCTTCCAGATGTGTTATAGATATTTTTAATTGTTCAGTCATCATTTCCCAAGCATGCATTAAACTGTATGCCCAATCAACCACAACATCCACTCCCAAAAATCTTATTTTAACAAACAGATAGTCAAGAGATAAGGAATTAAATCAAATGAGCTTCAACTAAGACATTCTCTTTATTTTACTTATATTTCTCAAGTCACTTTTGTCATAAATTAAACTTACATAGTTCTGAAACATATTATAAATTTTTCTTTGATCCAAACACTACAAATATTTAACCAAATATACTTATCTAGAAACCAAATAGTGATGCAACTGTTGAAAGGGGTTCCCTTTTACTCCAAACCATAGGCACAAAAAATCCTTGACGGATTTATAATTGGCCACCCCCTAGCTAGATCATGATGCTCAAAGAGAGACTCTTCCTCTTGTTCAACAAAATCTAGGGATGGAGATCACTCTCCTCCCACAGGAACTTGGCAGATCAATGTTCTCTCCACCAAGCAAGGGGGTCTGCAATGAGTTCTTCCTCAGTCATTCATCTTCTCTGGAACCTCATTCATCAGCTTGGGATGAAAACGCTACCCAACAAATTCTTGTACCCATAACATATTTGTTTCTTAGTTCTCTTCAAAACTAGATATATGCACATGCTCTCCCTCCTCACAAAGTGGTCACCAGACTTATCTTCTTTCCTCTCTTCTTCTTCCCATGAATTTCCTCTCTTTTCCTCCCTTCCTCAACAATATTTCTTGAGTCCAAATCCCCATTTCATGGTCAAGTCAGGAATTGTTTCCATATGGGTACTCTTCCCATCTACTCATTGACTCTTGAGCATGACTTCCCAACTACCAGCTTGACTAGTAATGCACTTTTTTGGGTCAGAGGACTGTTATGAGTCTGAATAATTTAAATCCAGTAGAGTACTAGTATAGTAGGGATCATATCATCCATTGTTGGTTCCCCTCGCCATCTCTCTCATAAATCATGATCTACCTTGGCAAATCCATTCAATAGCTATGCAACACTTTCAATTTTGTTTTGTAACAAAAATAAATAAAATACCCTTTGATAACAAAAAGGTTCATCAATTCCAACATCCACACATATTTAGTCTACCTATAGTATTTTAGCAGGTTATAGTTATATTTACAAGCTAGGGTAAACATGAGTATTAAAATTCCCCCCCTATTAAAGGACCAACATCCTCAATGTTCTACCTACCGATGTGCTCTATATGTGCAGCAAAAAGAAAAAATGGGTATGCATGTTTCATAGAATGCTCCATTTCCCATGTAACTTCATCTAGAGAAAAGTGTTTCCCATGGAACTTGACCTGTGCAATGGTTATGTTCCTGAGTCAGATTTATTTCCTGTTTATTATGCATTGTGGCTCTGGTAGGAATTCTCCCTTTGGTTACACATGAATCACAGATGAATCAATTATATGATTAGAATCATGTACATATTTCTTCAGCAACGAAACATGGAGAACATTATGTTCCTTCACTCTGGGAGGAACTGCTAGTCGATATGCTACAAGTCCCACTCTATCCAAAATTTCAAAGGGACCATAATACTAGGGTGCCATCTTGGCACAAGCTCCCATTATCAAGGAACATTTTTAGGCCTAACTCAAAGATACACATGATCTCCTGCTTTGAACTCTCTAGGAGTTCTCTTTATGTTTGTATACCTTTTCTGTCTATCCTGAGAGACTTTCAAATTATTTTTTATTTGACCTACTTGTTGTTCCATTTATTTTATCATATCTGGTCCGAGTGTAATTATGTCTACTCAGTTATTCTAGCTGATTGGAATATTTCATTGTCTACCATAGAGGGCCTCAAAATGGCTCATCTTCAATGACTCTTGATAGCCATTGTTATAAGAAAAATCTATCAATGGTAGTTAGTCTTCCCACTCCTTGGGATGGTGCATCACATGCATCCTTAACATGTCCTCTAACACTTGGTTTACCCTCTTTGTCTTCCCATCCGTTTGAGGGTGATAGGTTTTACTAAATATCAATTTAGTTTCAAAACCAACAAACAAATATTTCCAAAAATTTGAAGTAAATTTTGTATATCTATCTGATATGATTTCCTTAGGAATTCCATGCATTCCAAATATTTATTTCATGAAACTATTGGCAATATCTATTTCCTTGCAAGTTAATTTGATGGGAATAAAGTGAGAAACCTTGCCCAGTTTGTCCACAACTACGATAATGACATCATTTTGATTGGTTTATTTTGGCAACCCTGTGATGAAATCCATGGAGATGATTTCTCATTTCCATTCTGGGATTGGTAGGGGATGAAACAATAATTCTAGATGCCAGTGTTTTTCCTTGACCTTTTGACATTCTCAACATTTAACTAAGTAATCAACTATGCCATTTTTCAACTTGAGCCAATAAAATAATTTCCTAGTAGTTGTGATCATTTTTTGATAACCAGGATGACCAGTATATGGTGCTTTATGTATTTCATCTATTATGAACCTCTTCAAGTCGTCACAATTTTGAATATACAAACTACCTTTGTAAGTTAGAAGGCCATCATTCAACATTGGATAGCCCTCATACTTCATCCCTATGGGCTCTTTCTCTAGGTATGATTTCACAGTCTTGAAAAATGCATTTGTTTCTTGTGCACTTTTGACTCCCTCCTTGATTTCTAATTCATAGGTGATTACAGCTGCCAAGTGAATCACTTTAATATTTCTACTAAGGGAATCAACCACCGTATTTTATTTTCCTTTAATAAGTTTGATTTCAAAATAAAACTCACTGAGGAGAGCCATCCACCTAACTTGTCTAGCATTGAGTTTTGGTTTATCAAACAAATATCTCATCTCACTATGGTATGTCATAAGTACAAATATTCTACCTAGGAGGTAATGCCTCCACATTTTTAAAGCATGTTCTATGGAATCCAATTCCAAATCATGGGTCACATAATTATTTCATCCTCATTCAATTTTCTACATTCGTAGCAAATCACATGCCCTTCTTGCATAAGGACTCCTCCGAGCCCTTCCTTGCAGGAATCTGTACACACAAGGAAATCCTTGTTTGGGTCTGCAATATTCAACAAAGGTGCATTGGTTAGAA
>ML792104.1:427142-439643 GCA_009831015.1 Picea engelmannii | reverse complement strand
TCTAACCATGTTTTTACTGAAAATAAGTAGGGATTAAGTTTGGGGACGAAGGTAGAAAGTAGATTTCTTTTGGTCATATTTGGATGCATAAGATAACCCTATTTGCTAGTCCATAAGGGGATTTCCCTCACAACACCTTTCTCTCGATGAACAGTCTCAATGCATGCCATATCTCTCGAACTACGGTTAGGATTCATTCGGCACCTAAGGTTCACCAATCCTACTGGACATCACTCAACTCGTCAACCCATTGAAGATTAACATGCATCATCACACTAATGTTCTTAGTCAACATCAATTTTCCATGTCACCATAGGGCGCTTAGGCTTGCTCAACTAGAGGATCACATTTGTCCCTATCTTACAGTCCAATTTAAATACTTAATTAATACTTTGTAGAATACCATTATTTGGTAATTAATTACTTAAAACTCGTTAAGGATAATTATTCTCCACAAAATAATTATCTAGTAACTAATTGTTTCTTAGCCTAATACTCTTGGTCTAGTAGTTATTGAGGTTTTACTTTCTCCCCTATAATTATATCATGACACAATTAGGTTAATTTCTCCATAATATTCTTAAGTTGATTAACCTTAATTAAGGTATATAATTCAATCCCTCCCCGGGATGCAACTCCATACTGAATTTTCAAGTAATTTAACACACACACACAAATACGGGGGAAAATGATTAACTATATTCAATTTGATATTTAATATTACAAACTTAGTCTTTTATCAATTATATTATAATATAATTAATAATAGAAAAGGAGCACTTAGGATTATTAATATCTATTAATACCCAAGCCTCCATACTTTGAAGAAATTCCTCATCATGCTTTTATGAACCCAAATCTCTTGATTTCTAGAGTTTCTAAGAGGGTCCCACTCATATTGTAAAGTGTTGAAAATACAATTATTTATATTAATTTATAATGTAATTAATCACTTTAAATTTTTATATCGATATTTGTGCAACCATTGGAGCGGGAAAGGGTAGGTTCATCTCTTCGACAGTTCATTGTTTTTTCATTTTATACCCCAAACATATCAGAKTCCTGGAGTCCCGAAATCCTGAAGTGTCCACACTTCACATGATTTCACATTAAATATAAAATTAAAAAGGAAAAGAGGTTTTGTACTTTATAGTAACTCATATAAAATATATGGATTATATTACACCTTTTTGGAAATTACGTCTAGGTTTATAAGGTCTCCAATATTATATTTAATATTTAAATTGAGAGAGAGAGAGAGAGAGAAAGAAATTTGGGTCAACCCCTTTGGCTCTCCACCACATTCTTTATACTCCACTATMCCAGAGTCCTGAATCCCTGAAGTGGTCCCACTTATACACCTTTCTACATTATTTAATATTTAAAAAGCATTTGCTTCATTCATGTGTAACAATTTTAATAAACCTTAAAGTAATATAATATAATATATTATAATCCTAAAAAATTATGCCCATGTTTTAAATTCTCCAATATTATATTTAATAATTGAAAAGAGAGAGAGTGTTCTCCGGGTCAATCTCCTTTAGCTCTTCCATGCAGCTCTTCRTTCTCAATTAACCCAGAGTTTCAGAGTTCTGGAGTCTCGAAGGGGACCCACTTGTAATTACATTGTGTTTTAAATACAATGAAATATTTTGGATTATAATATAATACATATTGTATTAATGGTATATTATATTGAATTATGTTAATTGATCACATTAAATACAATAATTTAATTAATTGTATTTCTTACCTTTACAACCTTGCGTAGGGAAGGAAAGGGTTCGAGAATTCAACGACTTTGGCTCGTGGAATCCCATCACCCAAACATCCCAGAGCCCTAGAGCTCCGAACTCTTGGAGTTCTGAAGACCACAATATGGTTAAAGCATTCAATCACCGTTTATTCTTTGGTGTGTTTGACATTAAAATAATGATAATTATTATATTATATCCAGAATAAAATAATAATAATAATAATAATATGTATATAGACATATATGTATATATATTTCTATATCTGTGCAAGATTATATTACCTAGAGAATTTAAATGAAATTATTTTCTCTTACATGAAAATAAGAAAAGGAGAAATATAAATTTCTAGTCTTTATAAAGGGAAATTAAAAATAGAATTATAATCTCTCTTGTCTTGTGGGTAAATGAGTAAATTTTGCTTCATTATTATTGTTCTTTACTACTCTTACTAAATTTAAGGAAATTGGTCTTAAGACAAAGATTTACCTCCACAGTAAAATTCAGTATTTCTACCAGTATTTACTTCCCACCAAAATTTAAGGGTATTCTTCCCATAAATGTTTATTTATTCCCCAAACAAAATTTTGAGAACTTTTGTATTTTAATTCAATTAGGAAAATTTCATGTTTATATTCTAATTATTTTTCCTCAATAATGATTTATAAGGAATTTTAACATTTTCCCATATTTGGGATTATTTCCTAAACTCCACACAGATTTGATATCCTCTAATTTTTCTGGGATAGGATTAGGGGACATATTAAAATAGAGCACTATTATGTAGAAAAAAAACTCTCTCTTCTTCCATATGTGCTATAGATATTTTTAACTGTTTAGTCATAATTTTCAAAGCATTGATTAAACTATACAACATAGTCAACCACAACATCCACTCCCAAAAATATTATTTTAACACACATATAATCAAGAAATAAGGATTTAAATCAAATGAGATTCATCTAAGTCATTCTCTTTATTTTACGTAGATTTCTCAAGTCACTTTTGTCAGAAATTAAACTTACATAGTTATGAAACATATTATAAAAGTTTCTCTTATCTAAAGACTACAAAGATTTAACCAAATATACTTATCTAGAAACCATATAGTGATGCAAATATTAAAAGGGTTTCCCTTTTCTTCCCAATCGTAGACATAGACACTCTTGGATGGAGTTACCACTTGCCTCCCCCTAGCTAGATCATGATGCTCAGAGAGAGACTATTCCTCTTGTTAAACAACAACTAGGAACAAAGATCACTCTCCTACTCCCACGGGAACTTGGCAGATTGGTTTTATCTCCACCAAGAAAGGGGCTCTACAAGAAGTGCTTCCTAAGTCACTCATCTTCTTTGCAACCCTTCTTATCACCTTGGACTAAACATGTTTCCCAAAAAATTCTTGTGCTCATAACATATTTGTTTCTAAGTTCTTTTTAGAACTAGAGAGCTTCACATGCTCTCCCTCCTCGGAAAATTGTCACCAGACTCATCTACTTTCCTCTCTTCTTCTTCCCACAAATTTCCTCTATCTTCTTTCCTTCCTCAACAAGATTTTGTGGGTCCAAATCCCCATTTCATGGTCAAGTCAAGAAGTTTTTCCAGATGAGTACTCTTCCCATCTCCTCATTGACTCTTGAGGATGACTTCCCAACTACCAACTTGATTGGTAATTTACTTTTCTGGGTCAGAGGATTGTTCTAGGTCTAAATAATTTAAATCCAGTAGAGTATTTGTATGGTAGGCTTCTATTATAAAACATGATCACAGAGAAATAAAATAAAAACAAATGTGGAAAAAAAAAAAAAGAGACACAATACAATAGAGACACAGATTTACGTGGTTCACCTAGTGTGGGCTACGTCCACCAGAGAAATTGCCATGTCATTCATTTCTATTATCCAGCAAAGGAAGGGATACAACCTAAAACACACATGTTGTAAATTCCTCTTCTTTCTCTCATAGTCTCCTCTCTTAGAATACAATATTCACAATGATACATAGTCGCAATTCAATTCCCTCATAAAAGAGGGTTTTATTCTAGGGAAAAAAACCCTAACATAACTTCTACCGTTAGATCTGCAACCTTATAATGAATGCTCCAGATTTAATATGAAATTACAATATACATTTACAAGGGAATTTTTCCTTTGGGGGCTTCACCCTCAAACCCTCAACAGGGATCCGCTTTCCCTAGGACCCCATAGGGGGGGAAATCCCCCCCTGCAACACCCCCGCGTGGAGGGGTGTACAATATTCTAGGGTGTAGAGTCGTCATGGGGTATAAACATGGCTGAAAACAAAGACCTATGAAATAGGAAGATAATAGGGCTCTGCAACCAACAATCTCCCACTTGGAGACTGATCAAAATAAATCCGTTGTTGTTGTACTTGTTGGACTATAATCCACCTTAGACATGGAAAATTTATCATCTTCACCTTCATTCTTGAAAACCAATTGAAACTAATAAGGATCTCAATTTCTCCCCGGTTACTCCCTTTGTTAACATGTTTGCAGGATTTTGGTTAAGATGTATCTTTTCTAACTTCAAATGTCCATCTTCCAAGACATATCGTATGAAATGGTACATGAGTTGTATATTCTTAGTATTTGAATGGAAGGATGATTTCTTTGCAAGATGAATGGCACTCTCACTGTCACAGTACAACATGTTATTCTCTTGCTTCTTTCCCAATTCCTCCATAAACCTTTGTAACCAAAACATTTCTTTACTACCCTCTATAGAAGAAACATACTCTACCTCTGTTGTTGAAAGTGAAACAACCTTTTGTAGTTTTTAAATCCAACTTACTGTTGTTCCACCTACAGTAAAAACATACCCTGTGGTGATCCTCCTTCTATCTTTATCACATGTCATATCTAATCAACATATCTCTGTAGAACAATATCTGAACCTCCAAAACATTATCCATGAGTAGAAGTACCTCTCAAATACCTGAGAATCCAATTTACATCCTCCCAATGTTCTTTACCTGGATTGTTTATATACCTGCTCACAACTCCCACTACATGTGAAATATATGGTCATGTACAAACCATCACATACATCAAGCTACCAACTACTGATGAATAATGGACCCTGGACATGTATTCTATCTCCTCATGTGTCTTGGGACACATTTCCTTGGTTAATTTGAAATGTCTGGCCAAATTTGTACTAGCTGGTTTTGTATTCTGCATTCTAAACCTGTTCAAAACCTTCTCGATGTACTCACGCTGAGACAATGTCAATTTTTTTATTTTTCCTATCTCTTGTTATTCTCATACCAAGGATTTTATTTGCAGCACCCAAATCCTTCAATGCAAATGAATTAGATAATTTCTTCTTGAGTATATTTATATCCTGCATATTAGACCCTGCAACAAGAATGTCATCTACATACAATGGAAATATAATATAGCTTACATTTTATATCCTTTTAAAATAAACATAGCGATCAGAATGACATCTTCTATAACCTTGTTATGTCATAAACCTGTCAAAATTAAAATACCACTGCCTTGGACATTTCTTTATGCCATACAAGCTCTTCTTCAACCTACATACCAAATTTTCCTTCCCTTTGACCTCATACCCCTATGGCTACTGCATATAAATATCTTCATCCAAATCCCCATGGAGAAAAGTTGTTTTTACATCTAACTGTTCAAGATGCAAATATTCTACTACCACAAGAATTAAAATATTCCTAACTAAATTCATCTTAACAACAGGAGAAAATATTTCATCAAAATCTATACCTTTCTTTTGTGCAAACCCCTTTACAACAAGTCTATCTTTGTGTCACTTTTTCCCTCCATCTTCTTCCTTCAACCTGTAAACCCATTTATTTTGCAATGCTCTTTTTCCTGCAGGTGTAACTGAACCAAGTCCCAAGTCTGGTTATTTACCAAGGAATCCATTTCCTCTTTCATTCCTTGCTTCCACTTCTTTTTAGTGTCTACCTGCATTGCCTCTTCATAACTTTTTGGTTCACCATAATCAATCAAAAATAAGTAACACAATGAAGGCGAGTATCGTTCAGTGGGTATAATTAAGTTGGTATATGTTCTAACAACACCTACAGGAGTTTGAGGTACCTGTTTCTCCTGTTGTTGCAAATTTTTAATTTCTAGTACCTTCAGAATTTCTTTTTTAGTGATCTCATCAAGCACTATGTATTCTGGTTTTTCTTTTTCCTGTTTCTTTCCCTGCAACTGATCTTTGTACATGACCTTCTCATTGAATATAACATCTATACTCCTAATGATTTTGTGATTTTCATAATCCCATAAGCGATAACCATAATCATTAACATTGTATCCAATAAAGGTACACTTCTTCGATTTTTCCTCAAGATTTGTTCTATTTTCTTTATCAATATGGAAAAATGCTTCACAACCAAAAGTGATTCGGATTTAGGAGTGGAACAAACCGATTAACATATTGAATACAATAAACACAAAGATATAAAGAATAACAAAATTATCTAGTGAAAAATATCTTCTATTAAATAATGAAATAGAATGAAACTATAAAACTGCAAAACTAAAACACTTGCTCGAATGGTGGTAGCTATCTCTGAGAAGAGATGTGGCTGCTACATGCATCTGTCTGATCATAATGGATTACAATGAGTCTCTATAGGCATTATTTATTTTACTCGTGAATACCAAAACCCTAGACATCCAAAAACCTAACCCTAGAAGGTGAAACACCAAAAGTCATGTGGGCCCTATGGGTAAGTTGGTGTAATTTGGTACCTCGACTTCCAAGGGTCATAAATTTTGCATACAACCTTTGTTTTAGGTGCATGATATCCTGTTGGAAATTTATTTCAGAGAACTACACATTCTTTCGTCAAACTCTGACTTCGTCTATAGTTTGACTATGGAGAGAAAAAAAAAAAATTATGGCCCCAAAACGATCCTGGAAGTACAGCAAGATGTCCTGACATGAAAACATAAAAAATAGGCAAGTTGTATTTGGTGAGAGGCCACCCCTATCCATCTAGAGGATGTGTGGGGCTCCAGAAAACCCCAAAAGTGTAGAACCCACAATTACAAAGTATTATAGAAGGATGTGTTGAACAAAAAATAGACCCAAGGAGCTAATTGGAATAGGTGGGTGGCCACCAATATCCACCTGGATCAATCCTCCCCCCTTAGGAAGAAATGGTATCCATTGCATTGATTTCCCCCATCAGGTGAGGAAACTTCTACTGGATTTGGCCCTCGGTGATCCACTTTCCTTGGTGTAGGAGTCTCCCTACCTTGATAACCCGATAAATATGGATCCGACGTTGGCAACTGCCCTTGACCTATGTGTCCACTATCTAATCAGTGGATTCTTGTTCCATGTAGTCAGGGTTGAGCTCTATGGGTGTCATATTTTCTACGATCTCGGAGGTGTCCAATAATGGGGGAAAATATGGCTAAAGGAGGTCCACATTGAATACTGGATGCAAACCAAGGAAGGGTGGAGTGTTGAGCTCAAAATCATTGCTACCCACAATCTTGGTGATAGTGTAAGGCCCATAAAGAAGTGGGTGAATCTTTCGATGGGGTCCAATGAGATGCTCCTTCTACAAATGTAACCAGAATTTGTTGCCAACATGAAACTGGTGTGGTACCCTATGTTGCTCATAACGCTTCTTGTACTTAGCATTTGATTTTTGCAAAATCTTCTGGACCTGTTGGTGGATGTGATGAATCTGATCAATGAATATGGTGGCTTTGTTGATCACAGATTGATCAGGGGAAGATTTTGTATGTGCGATGGCAAGAGGAAGTGCAACATCAATGGGTCCCAAGGGTTGGAATCCCAGACCCACCTGAAATGGGCTATGGCCGGTGGAACTATGGAGAACCCCGTTGTAACTCTATTGGACATATGGGAGACTCTTGTCCCATGTACATGGATGCTTAAAATTGTACATGTGCAGGATTTGAAATATCATCTGATTGACGACCTCTATTTGGCCATCGATTTGGGGGAATAAAGAAATGGATTTTGTGATCTTGGTGTCCAACAGATACTAGAGACTCGACCAAACGGTGTTGAGGAACTTGTTGTCTCGATCGAAGATGATGGTCTATGGTATCCAAAAGTGGACCCACACTCGTTCGAAGAAGAGCTTAGCAATATATTCCACTATCACATTCTTCTTACAGTCTATGAGGATGGCCATCTTCGAAAACTGATCAATGACCACAAACATACAATCATTTCCTTGCTTGGTGGATGAGAAGCCAAACATGTAATCCATTGATATCGATTCCCATGGCTTCTCAAGAATAGGAAGAGGGGTGTATAAGCCTTAATTCTTGATGTCTGTATTGGAAATGGCATAGAAATTTCAATATATGATATACTTGATGATGTCCTGTCAATGTTTTGGCCAATAAAATTTTTTCTGAAGAATGACCATAATTTTCTCTATGCCAAAATGTCCTGCCACTCTACTGTAGTGGGATTCGCAAATCATATTTGCACGCTTGCTTGTAGGAACCCAGAGATGGCTCAAGTGGCATAAGAGGTCGTACCCACAAGCTGATATGTGGTGGTGAAGTCCAGATCTTGATTATAAATTCAGGGCTAGTCAGATGCTTCATGTCCACAAGAATGGAGCACAGTGGTGAGTGCAGCCACAGGAGGATAACTAAGGCAGTTAGTGACACGATTGGAGATACCTGTCTTATACTTGATTTTGAGATGGAACTATTTCAGGGAGGTAGACCACTTATGATGGTGGTCGTTCTACAATTTCCCCTGTGTCTGTATGAACTACAGAGGCTTTTGATCAGTGCGTATGATCATCTCTTTCCCTAGAATGTAATGTTTCCATTGATGACATGCTTGTACAATGGAATACATTTTCTTATCATAGTTCAGGTATTTCTGGACAGTATCAGACAGTGTCTCACTATGGTATGCCACTAGATTCCCATGTTGAGTGAGAATTTCACCCACGACATAGCCAAAGGCATCAGTCTTAATATCGAATGGTTACTACAAATCGGGCAAGGATATTACTAGAGTCTAGCACAAGCGATGCATTAGATCATCTAATTCTTGTTGTTGATCCTTCCCCCACATGAAATTGGCCCTACCAACATACTTGATCACCTGGCTAAGGGCCCATGCAATATGGGAGAATCCCAACACGAACCGTCTAGAGAAGTTGGCTAGTCCCAAAAATCTCCAAAGCTCGGTTAGTGTGGGCGGGGTTGTCCAGTCATGGATGACTTGGATATTAGTTGGATCAACATGTACCCCATGCTCATAAACAATGTAGCCCAATTATTGGACCTTGTTCATTCCAAAAGATCATTTTTCCAAGTTGGCATAAAGCTTGTGCTACCGCAGAGTGCCCAAAACCTATTGAATATGTCGCATTTGCTCCTCCCAAATTTTGTTGAAGATGAGTATTTCATCCAAATATACTACCACAAAGGAGTTGGTGAAGGGTATCAATACATCATCCATCAACCTCATGAAAGTGGTTGGTTCATTTTTTAAGCCAAAGGGCATGACTAGCCATTCGTAGAGACCTTCTTTAGACTTGAAGTTTATATTCCATATATCAGTTGATTTGGTGGGAACCTGGTGGTAGTGAGAATTTAGGTCAATATTGCTGAAGAAATTTTCCGTTTGAGTTGGTCAAGAAGGTCATCAACCCTGGGAATGGGGTAGAAGTTTGTGACTATGATTTTGTTTAAGGATTTGTAATCAATGCAGAGTCACCAAGTCTCTTCCTTCTTCTACGCCAATACAATCGAGTTTCCACAAGGTGAGGAGTTGGGCCAGATGTGCCTCTTTTGAAGAATCTCTTGGATCTGACGCATGATTTGTTCATTCTCCATCAGGGAGCATCAATATATTGTTCCATTAGGTAGAGGTGTGTCTGTGGTCAGATCAATTGGTTTCTTGACTTGGTAGTGTGTTGGTACCCCTATGGGCGAGGCGAAGATGTCTCTGTATTCTTCCACGATCCCATCCCCTTGCTTCTGCTACAAAGAGAGGGGCATTGTGTAGAGGCCACAAATGTGGCGATGACCTTCTTCTTAATGTGAGAATGAATCACAAATAAGACAAACTTCCCAGTCTGTGAAATGACCTTACTAACATTGTTTAGCAAAGATTAAAGAAATAACATTAGGCTGTGCTACCTATGGGATATTGTACAATTGTCTACCCAAAGTAATAATAACATTGAGCGGTCTAGAATCATACACCACATGATGCTTACACAAATATGGTCGTCCTAAAAGAATATCACAAACTTCAAGGGGAGAAATATCAAACAATACCTCATATTTGAAAGGATTGATGTCGTAGGGTAGACGGCACTATTGGCTGACACAAAGATATCTTCCTTGGTGAAGACAACTGATAGCGTAGGGATGTGGGTGTGGTGTTGTTGGCAAGTCCAAATGCTTGACAACCTTTGCTGAAATCAGGTTCTTTTGACTACTGTTGTCGACAATGAATTGAATTGGATCATCCTTGACCCACATTTGTGAGTGAAAAAGGCGTTCCCCTTCCTCTGGTTCTTCTGGTTTGCTTGGACATACTTTGGTGGTAGCAATAGTGACACTGGGTTCAACATTGATAATCATATTCCCTCCTTCGATATTTGACTCGGAATCATAATTGACCTTTGACTTAGAATCCTTTAGCTCGACCATGAGGGACTTCTTGGAGTGACATTATTCAACGTTGTGCCAAGGACTTTTATGGTACTCACAACATTTTCCCGTGTCCTTCTTTGTCTTTTCATTGCCCTTCTTGTGTTGTGGCTTGGACTGGTTGTCCTGAGGGTGACCATCTCGACTTGGTCCCTTGTTATGTGGGTTGGGGTTGGATTTTCCTTACTTTGGATGTGAGGGATTTGCAGATCCAAAATCTCACCGTTTCTGCTTAAATTTTTTCTTGATCTTGACAATGTATCTATAAGTAGTGCCCAATGAGGCGATATCCAGGAAATCCATTTTTGTTTGAATGTATCTATGAAAAAAAACACATTATTTGAGCACCAGATGACGCTCCGAGTCTTTGATACCCATATTTGTGCGTAGGGTATGGAAAATATTGGTGAAATATGGTACTGTCAGGTCCCTTTCTTGAAGTAGGGTGGTCCATATAGTGTTGTTGGTGTTATCTCTCCAGGAAACTCTCCTAGGCTGTAAGTCGGAGATGCCTGGTAAGTAACTCTTTTTGAAAATGTTTTCTTAATATTTGATGTGGTTTGGTGGATCAAAATGAATATCCAAGGGCTGGACTGTGTTTTCAAGACTGTCTAGAGATACAAAATCTCACAAGGCTTTCTAGCACCGTGTTCAGATAAAATTTGATTAAATGGGGAAAGAAAACAGCTATTGAACCAGATTATGTTTCATGCCAACAAACACAATGGGTCTAACAACAAAGAAATAACTTATGATAATCAACTAAGACAATTTATCAGTGAGATGAYAGTCGCTGAAAATTGAATGAGTTTCAACAAAAGGACTTCCACTCATAAGCGATAAAAGAAAAGAAGAGAAAATCTAACACAGAACTGAAAGAAGCTTGCAATTTTTTATAAAATAAGAATAAGTCTGAGTATTACAGTGGCAGCATCATAATATTCCAAGTCGAACCCTTGTTTGATATCAAAATAGGCATTTTATAGCCTTTATAAACAGTTGAACAGATCCTAAAATCATGGATCTGTCATTAAATGAAAAACAGTTCTATTCTATTCAAACAACTCTAAAATTAAAGTTTTCAACAGCTAAACTAAGAAGTCGCACTGTCTTTAGCCTTCAAAATTTTCCATTTGATTCCTCCAGCGTTCATCATCTGCAGCGTGGTGAAATAACATGACACCTGTATATGACTGTTCAACCTTCCACTATCAAAGGGCGAGTTTTTAGGCAATGATTTTAAATATGTAACCAAAATCCCTCGAATCTCTGAGGTTGGACTCTTGCATGTAATTTTGATAGTCTACTGCTTCGCTGGCATATCTTCTACACACGTTTGAAATAAAATTTTGTGTTCTCGGCCTCAAAACTTGCTTGCCCAGCTTTCCACAGTGCAACCGTTTGAGTTTTTTACGGGTTAGCTGTTGAAAGATATCGCTTTCCACAGCTAACGGGTAACGAAATAGTAGCCTGGTGCTGTTGAAAGTCATGATAGTGCACAAAAAGAACCTTCACTTTGAAAATTGATTTCGAACAAAAATCAATGGGCGTCTGACTTCTCACCCTGCATGTTCACGGCCACCTGAGCTAGAACCTTCAAGTCTGAATGAGACTTTCGTTTCAACTTTTGTTTTAACCCCCTGATCTGCTTCTTGAGGCGCTTGGTAAGACACCGCAGGCTATTGCAGTCTTTGGCAAGTTTTCCCTTCCTTTTCTTATGTCTGACACTCTCCTTGGCCAGTCTTTCAAATGCTGCATTTGTCTTGGCAAAGTTGTCAGACAATTTTTTATATCTATCCTTAATCACCCGCGCCAAGACTTCTTGTTGAGCAATTACTTCCTTTAGATGTTTGATCTTTTGAGATTTGTTTGACCTAGGGTTTTTTGATGATTCTCCTTGCTCTGCCTGGCTGAAAGTTTGATAATTCTGAGCACATTCAGCTGATTGTTCAAAACTCTTGACTACAGGGTATTGAATTTGTTGCTCAGATTCAGAATCTGAGTAAGGTAAGTTGAGTATGTTCTTGCCTGCACTTTGCTCTGTTGGATGCT
>ML792104.1:410793-425163 GCA_009831015.1 Picea engelmannii | reverse complement strand
CGGCCCTTTCTGCAACACCTGTGAAGCAGATGAAGTCTCACCCAAGGTAGAGGTAGGGGTGGTTGCAGGACTCAAATGTTTGCAGCCTAGTTGGGACACATATCTATGATTATACCACTTAACAAATCACTTAGCAGTTAACATTCATCAATAATTAACCCTTATTCACATCGCAGATGCAAACCCTAATTACAGAACAATGTAGTATTCTACCAGATCTAACACATATAAGCACTTAGCACATGGAAAAATATTATATATGGCAGTTATTCATATCATTCAAGCACTAATATACCATACTAGATTCATCTAAACATTCATTACTGCACTAATCTTAAATTATATACACAAGACAACAACCAGAATACACAAAGCAACCATAACACGGGATATATGTGGTTCACCCCAGTGTGGGGCTATGTCCACCAACTCTTCATCTTCTTTATTATCTTTTGTCAATCTCCTTACATGCACAAAGCCTCAAAACCCACTCTGCATAGGACAGGAGATCTACATGCACCTCTCCAGATCCTCCTTCCCCGAGCTAGGTTACAACACACATCCTCTTTACAGTCACTTGCACTTAGCTCTGTAAGTTATCATGCACATAGTATGCACAAAGCCAACTTAATCACATAGATCCAACTATTACATCACTTGCACTTAGAATAGCACTTAACCATCGACTAGATTATCTATTTATACATTACAAAATGGGCCTAAGCATGGGTAAACCCATGGGCCGACATCCCCATACCCGTTACATAATCCCAAAACCCAAAAACTGCCCTAAAAATCGGTCGAGATCCCTCGATCTCTGCTTCGACTTGCGCTTCACCTTCGACCATCCAGTTGAAGTCCCAAAAAGAGCTCAAACATGACCAAGGATCTCCAAAACTTGGTCAAGGGCCAAAAATCTCCTAACACTCACATGTGAATCGTACCAAGTCACTCTGATCTGGGTAACTCTGCCTCAAAAGCCTCAAGCTTGGCTCTAGCTACTTCAACATGTTGTCACACCAAGGCCTCATGCTCAGTAAACTCTTGAATAACTGTCTCGTTCACAGGTCCTTCTAATCGTTTTTCTACTGAAGTGACTACTCGTTCCAGCTCTGCTCCTTGGCCTTCAATCTCCTAAAAAAGTAGGCAAGTTGCATCTTGGACTAGCTGGAGCTTCTGAGTGACTTCCATGAATTTCCTTTGTATGGCATGGACCTGTTGATGAGTTGTGCATTTTTCTTGGGATATTTTCATTCACTCAACTGTTGACAATTTCTTTAACTGCGATTGTACTATTGTTTCTTGCTTCTTTTCTTCCTGGAGATGCGATTCCATTATTTTCAGTTTAGGGTCCTCGGTAAGGCGCTCGTAAGTATGTGTACTGTGACTACTTAGATGTTTACATTCCATGGATAATTATTTGATCCTTTCAACTGTGCTTCAGGTGGTTTCTTCTCTCTGGTCTCACACTTCCTTCGGAGTGCTTGGCATTGTTTGTAGCTCCATTTCTTCTATTCTCTGTTGAAACTATTGAATGGCTTCCGCAAGCTTTGCCACTTGACTTTCCACCAGGTCTTCCTCCATTTTCTCTAAGCTCGTCACAGAGCGAAGTAATCTGTGGACTGCTTCTTTAACTCTAACCTACTTTGCAAGTAGCTTTTCTTTATCCTATTGGATTTGTTCTCTATCCTCTTCGAAATTGATTTGGAGGTCGTCCTTCTCTTGTTGCGCAACTCGACGTTGCTCTCTGATTTCCTCTTGTGCTTTCTTCAAGGCCACTATGGCCTGTTATTTTTCTTCCTGTACGTGACGAAGGTGAGCTTCAGTCACATCAGCTATTATACAGAGTTGGGCGGGCTCATTTCCCAACTCTAGTTCTTCTGGTGGCACGGGCGTAGTGGACAGTGTGCTATTGGAGTGAAGGGCTTGTTGTACTCCTCTCAACTCTGCTTCGATACTTTCATACATGGTTTCGTGTTTGGCTTCAGTTCTATACAAAATATCTTTTGAGGCATCTGATACAGCTGGAATAATGAAGTCGAAGTCATCAACCGTGAGTACAGTCTGCAACTTCGACTTATTTTCTTTGGACTTCTTCCGCGATGTAGGTTTCATTGGGGAAACCTTTGTTTTCTTAGATATCTCTTCCTCTTCAAGGGGGTTCCTAGGTGGTGTTACTTCACCTTGCTTTGGCTTGTCTTCTTCCCCTTCTTTCTCTCCTTTGTCCACTTCATCATCACCTCCTCTCCTAGGTGAATCAGTTGTAGTCTCTTCTGATGTACTGTGTATTTCCTATACATCTTCCTTATTTTTCTTCCTGCTACTGCTGGGTGCATCATATTCTTCACAAGGAGCCACTGAACTTCCAATGAGGTTGGGATCAGACAGTTTTTCTTGGTCAACTGGTATAAGGAAATTTGTGGGCCATTCCTTATTGATTTCTTCCATGTCCTCCTCTATGAGCTTGTAGTAGGACTGAAGTTTCTCTTTACTTTCGTCTACGCATGTAGTAATATAAATAAAATGATTATCTACACGGAACTTAATCAAGGGCTCTAACCTGTCCAGGGTATTTTGCGTCATTTGAGGGAAAGAATAGATAGCCCTCTTCATCTGTAGGTAGTATGTATGGAAAACTGCGTTTGAATGCCATTGTTTCCCCATATCGCTCGAATACCAGAGCATGGTGAACTTCGCAGCTAGTCGCTCAAATGAATCAATGTCAGGGAAGGTCACACCTTCCTACATCTCCCAAGAAGTGAATGCGATGAGGATCAATAGCCAGCTAAAATGGAACTCATAGCTCTGAATCTAAGCTTCGCGACAATCCAATTCTAATTGATTGACTAGGTAACTAGCCCAGTTCATCTGTAGTCCTTCCACACATTTTCCTGCTAGGTCAAATACAAACCCTGTGACCTATGTGGGTCTATTCTTTTAGACTAGCTTACCAGCAATGAATTGGAAATCAAGGCACACTGAACCATCCTAAATGGAGGCTACCTTGTAGCCTCGCATTCCTTTCTTTACATCTTCATAGGTGTCTTTGATCTTTTGTGTCAGGGCGTGGTCTACAACCTTTCTTGGATAAAATTCTTGAAGGTCTGGTCCCTGCATACTCAATCCTGTGATCCTATGGATCAATGTGGGATTTACGGTGATCTATTTTTCTAGCCATAGATATCTTCCATGGAAGCACGACCTCAGAATCTTAATGCATGCGTTAACCTCCTGATACCTTCCAAAATAGGGTATCTTCATTATGTTCAGAATAGTGGACTTCACAATTTCCATACTCCACAAGTGGGGGATGATCTTCAACTTCTTCCCCTTGGTCTTGGTCAAATATTTATGAGGTACGAGCATTCCATATCTCTTGCAGTATCCTAGGTTATAATCATTGACAGTGTTGGAATCCTCTCCAACTGTGGTTTGACTACTTGTATTCCCTTTGGGAGGTACGCAATGATGACTGTGAAGTAAAATTCTCTCAGGACACTATCACAACTCACCACACTAGCCAGGGGTGGGTTGTAGTCAGGTAGGATGGATGGAATTAACTTCACATTTTCTAAGTCATCGTGATGCTTCATTATTTTCTGGACCATAGCTCAGGATGGTCCAGATCCACGAGCAGTCGACAGGGAGGCTTGAACTCATCGTGACGATGAGGCTTGGATGCCTGCAGACATCACTTTCTCAGTCATGAGGTCTATTAGAATCTCTTCGAAAACTTTTTCTGTTGTGCTAATTGCGTCGGACATGTACACTCAAGATATGATATCTCATGTTGGTGAACAATACTCAATGTAACAAAATGAATGGTGAGGTCTCAATGATCAATGCACAAAATCAGCTGGTTCTCTACGGGCTCGGATAATCACAATTGGAAAAAGTGTTCTTGGTGCAACACTCGACGGGATAAATAGATATTGTCGTAATGGTTTCTTTCAGTCGGGTCGCAAATCCTTATTCAATGCAATTATGTCTGTTATGGCACGGTCCCAATGGTCCAATGGAAAATTTTCGGGCCATAACTTATTTTCTGATCATTCAGGAGCGTCGATGAATGGTCATATTTCCTTCAACGGTCATATTGCTTTTCCATGGTAAAGTGCCAATCTGTGTTGTATTGATATTCCGACAAAGTTTAAGTTTTGGAAACCTTTCTTCTGCAAATTATTCTCTGGAACTTCTTGCAATTTTTCTAACTTGGTCGTCTTCTAACTGAGCTTTCTGGTCTTCTTTCCTATGATTTGAATCACTGGTTTCTTCTTTCCATTATCGTTCTTATCTTCTCTTGGCATGATAACTTCGCACTGTGGAGGGTATTTGATAGGGTTCAAGAGTAATACTTCTTCTCTTTCTGGGGTAGGTGCTCTACTCTCTTGTACGAACAGGTGTCTCCAGTCTTCCTGTGTCCTTTCTACTTCGACATCCATAACTTTGGTCTTTAGTAGCTTCGAGTGGTTTTCTTGTTCTTCCAGTAAGTGTGCTATTATCCTAGCCATGAAATCTCTTATTTCTTTCTTTTTTTGTTCTAGATCCTCCTCTTTTTGTTTCCTTTGTATCCGATATTTCTCAATCTAGGTTTTTCCTAGTAATATAGCAAATGGGGCATTGTTCTCAACAAACTTAACGATCTCAAATTCTTCTTTTGTCGAAGTGATTTGAGCACTCTTAGATATCTGGGTAAGTCTTCCACATATTGTTATTATCTTTCCTCTAAATAATCCTATTCCTCCTAATTATGGAACCATAGCAGGCTTTCCCAAAATTTCTCAGGTTCTTTTTGTCATGATATTCACCTGTGTTTCCTCATCTAGGACACAGTCTATATTGAAGTCTCTTATTCTTGTTTCTATGTACTCTTTCTCTTTTAATACCTTTGATAAGTTGATATTTCTGTGGTCATTCAAAGATTATTTCATCTGTAGTAATACAATCTCTATTTCTTTCTGGGGTTCTATCATATCCTTAGTTTCTTGGTCCGTCTCATGGATTTCTTGTCTCATATTCATCTTTTCAACTTTAGCAATCATCTTAGGGAAATCCAAAACTTCATGGTCCATAAATTTACAACAAAGACAACTAGGTCTTCTACCAAGGCATTCCTTAGCCAAATGTTCCAGTCTTATGCAACTGTAACAAAGGGTTAATCCTCTATTTCTCTTAAATGATCCCCAACCTTTACTGTACTACGCACTGGGATCACAATATCTAACCTGTAAAAAACTATTTATAGGATCATGCATTCATTTTTTAGTCTAAACATTCTTTCTATGAATAGGAATAACATATCTTTCATTTCTTCTATCAAATCTATTCGATCAAATCTTCTTTCTTCGAATTGTGCCCTAGTTTTCAGACTAGGACAAAATTTATCAAACATACCTAGATTCATTCTTTTGAAACAAATTTTTTCACTTATTTTACCTTTCTCAAAGCACAAAGATTTAAGATCTTACCTCTTTTCTTAGGATCAGACTTCTCTTCTTAGCATAGATTTTCGCAAGTAAATATTGTGCACTAGGGCAACAGATCTACGCACAAAGATTTATTTTCTTCAGTTCCCAGCAATCACAGTTTCAGTCCCGACACCAGAACCATTTGTTGGCACATGGGAAGACCCAGGTTTCAACACTTCAACAATGTACCAAACAAAACCCTAACTATCGTACCTTTCAACAACACCTGCAAATCATATGAAGTCTCACCCGAGGTAGAGGCAGAGGTGGTTGCAGGACTCAAATACCTGCAGCCTAGCTGGGACAGAGATCTATGATTATACCACTTAACAAATAACTTAGCAGTTAACATTCATCAGTAATTAACCCTTATTCACATCGCATATCCAAACTCTAATTATAGAACAACACAATATTCTACCAGATCTAACACATCTAAGCACTTAGCACATGGAAAAAGATCAGATCTGGCAGTTATTCATATCATTCAAGAACTAAGCTACCATACTATATTCTTCTAAACATTCATTGTTGCACCAAGCTTAAATTATATACACAAGACAATAACCAGAATGCACAAAGCAACCATAACACACGATATATGTGGTTCACCCCAGTGTGGGATTACGTCCACCAAATCTTCGTCTTCTTTATTGTCTTATAACAATCTACTTACATGCACAAAGCCTCAGAACCCACTCCACATAGGACAGGATATCTATGCACACCTCATCAAATCCTCCTTCCCCAAGCTAGGTTACAGCACAAAGCCTCTTTATAGTCACTTGCACTTAGATCTACAAGTTATCATGCACACAGTATGCACAAAGCCAAATTAATCACATAGATCCAACTATTACATCACTTAAACTAAGCATATCACTTAGCCATCAACTATATCTTACATCACCTAGATTATCTATTTATACATTACAAAATTGGCCTAAGCATGGGTAAACCCATGCACCGACATCCCCATACCCATTACATAATCCCAAATCCCAAATCCCAAAAACTTCCCTAAAAAGGGGCCAAGATCCCGCGATATTCACTTCGACTTGCTCTCCTCCTTCGACCAGCTGTCGAAGTCCCCAAAAGAGGTCAAACATGAACATGGATCTCCAAAACTTGGACAAGGGCCAATAGGTGTACTGGTCCTCATAACTTTCAACAGGGTAGTAATATTCTTTAATGGCGTCCTAGAAGGAATCCCATGTAGGGGCCACCACAGACATTGTATATTCCTCCACGACCCTTTTTTGAAAGTAGGTATCCCACCAGTATTTAACATGGGGAACGACCTTGAGGAGTGGAAAAGTGATATTTTCCCTATCGAAAAAATTGTGGACCGAAAAATATCCTTCAAGCATATTCAACCATTTATCTACAACATATGCATCTATCATTCCTTCAAATAATGGAATATAAAAATTTACCTATACCTTGAAGGGGGTTGCATGGCTTCTTTATGAAGATGCTTCTCCTGTGGGAAACTGTTGAAGGATTTGTGTGAAGTTGTCCATCATTTCATTCCTTTGTTGTGCGAGGTCTTTCTTGAGCAACATTTTAATAGGATCTCCTAATCCATCATCTTTATTTTCATCCCCCATGGATTGTTGTTGATCTTGGCGTGGATGATATTGTAATGGCTCGATTGGTTTGAGTCCCAACTTCCTATACCCAAATCTTGTCAGGAACATGCACGAAGAAAAATAAATGAAGAGCAGACTTCTTTGATGCCATTTATCTAGATTTAGGAGCAAAATGAAATTATTGACAGAATGAATACAATAAACACAAAGATATGAAGAATAACACAAATATTCAATGAACAATATCTTTTATTAAATAATGAAATAGGATGAAACTGTAAAATTGCAGAACTGAAACACTTGCTTGAATGGTGGTAGTTATCTCTGAGAAGAGATATGGTTGTTGCGTGCATCCATTTGAGCAAAATGGATCACATTGAGGCTCCACAGGAATTTTTGATATTACTCATGAATTCCAAAACCCTATACATCCAAAAGCCTAACCCTATAAGGTGAAATGCCAAAAGTCATGTGGGCCCTATGGGTAAGTTGGTGTAATTTGGTACCTCAACTTCCAAGGGTAGTAACGTTTTCATACGAACTATGTTTTAGGCACGTGATAGCCCGTTGGAAAGGCATTTCAAAGAGATACACATTTCGTTGTCAAACTTTGAATCCGTCTACATTTTGACTATGGCGAGCCAAAAAAACAACGTTTAGGGCCCCAAAACGACCCTGGAAGTACAACAAGATTTTCTGACATGAAAACATACAAAACAAGCTAGTTGGATTAGGTGAGAGGCCACCCATATCCACGTATAGTATGTGTGGGGCTTCAAACAGCCCTAGAAGTGTAGAACCCACAATTACAAAGCAATACAGAACAACGTGTTGAAAACAAACGAACATGAGGAGCCAGTTGGAATAGGTGGGTGGCCACCAATATCCACCTAGATCAAAAAGTCTTAAAAAAGGAATAGTTTACCTTTTTACCTATCCATTTCTCCTCTGGAATTCCACCATCCAAAGACCTTGAAGGTCCTCTGTTTATTAATTAAACAACAATATTTACAACATCCTCCCTAAACTATAAAGGCAACCCAGAAGTCAATCTCATACTCCTTGCACACTCCATGATTGTCCTGTTCATCCTTTCTGACACACCATATTTTTGTGGTGTTCTTGGAACTATTTTATCTCTATGAATCCCATGGTATGAATGGTAATCATCAAACTCCTTGCTACAATATGCACCTCCATTGTCTGATATGAGAAACTTCAACCCTTTTCCTATCTCATTCTCAACCAAAGCTTTCCATTTCTTAAAAGTATCAAAAACATCATATTTTTGTCAAATGCAATAAACCCAAGTTTTTCTACTTCCATCATATATAAAAGTTTTCCCTCCTGTTATGTTTATCACCTTCTATATATGAATCAACATGTCCCTAAAGAACAATGTATGAACCTCCAAAACATATTGCATGAGTAGCAGTGCCTTTCAAATAACTCTGAATCCACTTTACTGCCTCCCGATGTTCTTTATCTGGATTGTTCATACACCTACTCACAAATTCCACTACATGTGCAATATTTAGTCTTGTGCAAACCATCACATACATCAAGCTACCAACTGATGATAAATAAGGGACCCTAGACATGTATTTCATCTCCTCCTATGTCTTGGGACACATTTCCTTAGTTAATTTGAAATGGATGGCCAAAGGTGTACTAACTTATTTTACATTCTGCATTCTAAACCTCTCCAACAACTTCTCTATGTACTCACCCTTAGACAATGTTAATTTGTGATTTTTTTTGTCTCCTGTTATTCTCATACCGAGGACTTTCTTTGCAAAACCCAAATCCTTCATCGCAAATGAATTAACTGATTTATTCTTGATCACATTTATATCCTGCATATCAAACCCTGCAAGAAGCATGTCATCTACATACAATAGCAAGATAATATAACTTCCATTTTCTAGTTTTTTAAAATAAGCACAGTGATCAAAATGACATCTACTATAACCTTGTTCTGCCATAAACCTGTCAAAACTCAAATACCACTTCCTTAGAGGTTTCTTTAGGCCATACAAGTTCTTCTTCAACCTGCATACCAAATTTTCCTTCCCTTTGAACTCATACCCCTGTGGCTGCTGCATACAAATATCTTCCTCCAAATGCCCATGGAAAAAAGTTGTTTTTACATCTAACTGTTCAAGATGTAAATATTCTACTACCACAAGACTTAAACTAGTCCTAATTGAATTCATTTTAACAACAGGAGAAAATATTTAATCAAATTCTATACCTTTCTTTTGTGCAAATCTCTTTACAACAAGTCTATTCTTGTACTGTTTTTTTCTTCCATGTTCTTCCTTCAACTTGTAAACCCATTTATCCTAAAATTATCTTTTTCCTGAAGGAAAATGAACCAAATCCCAAGTATGGTTATTTACCTAAGAATCCCTTTCCTCTTTCATGCCTTTCTCCCACTTCTTTTGAGTGTCTACCTGCATTGCATCTTCATAACATTTTGGTTCACCAGAATTAGTCAAAAATAAATAATACAATGAAGGAGAGTATCATTCATGGGGTCTACTTAACCTGGTAGATATTATAACAACACTTGCAGGAGTTTGAGGTACCTGTTGCTCCTGTTGTTGTACATTTTTATTTTCTGGTACCTTTAGAATTTATTTTTCAGTGATCCCATCAAGCATTGTGTATTCTTGCTTTTATTTTTCCAGTTTCTTTCCTTGCAATTGATATTTGTACATGACCTTCTCATTGAATATGCCATCTATACTCCTAATGGTTTTGTGATTTTCATAATCCCATATGCAATAACCAAAATCATTAACACTGTATCCAGTAAAGGTACACTTCTTGGATTTTTCCTCAAGATTTTTTCTATTTTCTTTATCAATATGGACAAATGCTTCACAATCGAAAGTATTTTAAAAAGAATAATTTACCTTTTTACCTGTCTATGCCTCCTCTGGAATACTACCATTCAAAGATCTTGAAGGTCCTCTATTTATTAAGTAAACAACATTATCTACAACATATTCCCAGAACTGTTAGGGAAAACCAACATGCAATCGCATACTCCTTGCACGCTCCATGATTTTCCTGTTCATTCTTTTTGACGCACCATTTTATTGTGGTCCTGGAATTGTCCTCTCTCTATGAATCCCATGGTATGAAAAATAATCATCAATATCCTTGTTTCAATATTCACCTTCATTTTCTAATCTGAGACACTTCAACATTTTTCCTATCTCTTTCTCAACCAAATCTTTCCATTTATTAAAAGTATCAAAACCATCATATTTTTATCGAATGCAATAAACCCAAGTTTTTCTAGTTGCGTCATAAATAAAAGTAACATACTAATGAGATCCAATAATAGATGATACCTGAGATGGTCCCCATACATATGTATGCACAAGATCTAACCTTTCACTCTTCTCTTCTTTTTCGACTTTAAGAAATCTGACTCTCTTTTGTTTTCCATAAACACAATACTCATAGAAATCCAAATCAATTTGTTTAAGATCTGGAAAAATAATTCTTTTGTAAACTATCTACATCCCCTTTTCACTCATGTGTCCAAGCCTATAATTCTACAGTGTTGTATCCACTCCCATAGAAGCTAAAGGTATAGAAGAGTCAATATTACCAATACATAAATACAATGTACCTACCTTCTCTCATTTTGCTATCACCAATGATCCTTTGGTGACCTTCCACACCTTATCTGTAAATATGGATATCCAACCTTCACTTTCCAAATGCCCTATTGAAATTAAATTTTTCCTTAGATATGGAACATGTCTTACCTCTTTCAACAACCATTGGTTTCCATTCCTTTGTTTTATTTTTATCTTTCTCATTCCAACAATTTTTCATGGTGCATCATAACCCAAATGAACCTATCCAAAATCACCTTGAACATAATCTAGAAAAATTTTCCTATGGGGTGTGGCATGAAATTAAGTCCCTGAATATACTATTCAAGACTCAAAAATATTATCTACAGAAATAATCAAAGCATCTTGTAACACATCACTTGTTACATTTGCGTCCTGATTTTTCTCTTGTTGTCCATCTCTTTGTTTCTTTGGAGCTCTGTAGTTTTTCTTCATATGTCCTTTCTTCCCACAATTCCATCACTCTATATTTCCCAATATGGATTTGGATCTCCCCTCACTATAATTCTCGCAACTCCCTGATCCATTTCCTCTATCCTTTTGTCTTCCTGTGTTCTCCATGTTTAACACATTACCTGATGTCTCACCTGTGATTTTCCTTCGCATTTCCTCGCTAAGGATAACACCAACAACATCATCAAATTTTAAAGTGTTTGAACCAGATACAGAGTTACTTACAACCATGACCAAGTCATTCCAACTTTCTGGCAATGAGCACAAGATTAGATGAGCCATGACGTCATCATCAAAGTCCACTTTTACATAACTTAGCTGATTAGTAGTTGTATTAAATTCATTTAAATGATCTCCAATAGACCCCCCTTCTGACATCTTCATATTAAATAATATCTTCATTAGAAATACCTTATTGGACGTCGATGTTTTTTCATACAGTTTAGCTAATGCGTCCATCAACTCCTTCATTGTCTTTTCTTTCAAAATATTGAAATCCACCAATGCTGTCAAGCTCAAGATTATCGTTCTTAGTGTCTTTCTGTCAATAACCTTCCATTCTTCACCATTCATGGCCATAAACTTCTTTTCTATTCCACCCAATGGTAGGAATAGATCCTTCTGATATAAATAATCTTCCATCTGCATCTTCCATAACTTGTAGTTTTGGCCATTAAATTTCTAGACCCTAAAATTTCCATCTTCTGCCATTGCTCCCACTCGAACCAAGAACCCTCTTTTATTGTGAGTTACCTTTCGTTTTGATACTAGTTTTTAGAAAAATAGGATCGCAGAGAAATAAAAAAAAATACAAAAATAAAAGAGAGAACATACATAATAAAATAAAGACACAAATATACATGGTTCACCTAGTGTGTGCTACGTCCACCAGAGAATTGCTAGGTCCTTTCTTTTTATTATCCAACAAATGAAGGGATAAAACCTACATCACACATGATGTAACTTCCTCTTCTTTCTCTCACAATCTCCTCTTTCATAATACAATATTCACAATGATATATAGTTGTAATACAATTCCCTCATAAAAGAGGGTTTCCCTCTAGGAAAAAAAACCCTAACATAACTTCTACTGTCAGATGTGCGACCTTATAATGAACGATCCAGATTTACTATGAAATTATAATATACATTTACAAGGAAACCCCCACTACAACCCCCCTGTGTGGAGGGGTGTACAATATTTTAGGGTGTACAGTCTTCATGGGGTATAAACACAGCTGAAAACAAATACCTATGAAACAAGAAGATAATCAAGCTCCACAACCAACAGGGTCATCTCAATCATTGTTGGTTCCCCTCACCATCTCTCTCATACATTATGATCTACCTTGGCAAACCCATTCAACAATTCTGCAACACTTTCCATTTTATTTTGTAATAGAAATATATACATTACCTTTTTATAAAAAAAATGTTCATCAATTCCAACATCCACACATATTCAGTCTTCCCATGGTATTTTAGCAGGTGATAGTTAGATTTACAACCTGGGGGAAACAAGGGTATTGCATCGAGCCATGCTTCTCCAAGATTTTGTAGTTTTTTTTAAGATTTATTGGAGATGAGTTGAGATGGATGATATCATCAACTTCCCTAAGGATTTTTATGGTGATGTTGTTGGGTAAGATGGGGGAAAAAAAGGGAGCATCCGCTGGCGAGTTGGTGTTGTGGATACCATTTATGAAGATCATGAAGAAGTCATTGCTCATCAAACTCCTTCGGAGGATGCTATAAATAATGTAGGCAGCATGCATCTGGCTTCCCCCAAGATGGCACCTACATTTTGATAAAAAAACGGCCCTTATTCCTCTACATACAAGACTAGTCAAGAGATTCTGCAACAAAACGTTTGGTCATGGGGTGAAGCCATTAGGTTTCTAGCAAATTTTACAATGCACATTAAAGGCCATAGTTTCAAGCTGCACAAGGTGATTTCCAGCTCAAAATTCATTGAATTTCAATTTCATTTAGCTAATTTGAACAGTAATCAAGAGCTTGATTTTTTTTCACTGATGGAAACCAAAACCTTAACAACCTGATCCTTTTTTGTTATTTTGAATGGTTATTTTTCTTTGGTTTCCAGAAGCAGTATCTTGAAGAGAAACCTAATGGAAGGGAACATAATTGATCTCCCAGAAACCTCAGTGATCTCATCTTACTACTATGATTCCTCGATTATGATGTTTGCCATGATAGCACTCTCTTTTCTCTTCTCCTTCGAGTCATCGACAATCAAACTATCTCAACTTCTATTGCACTTTGAGACAGTCGAATAATTTTTGCATTGTTTTCTCAAACATGGAATGGATTAGTATTTGTGGTGAAATTTGATCGGTGGGGCATTTAATGCCCAACCAAAATATTTGTCAATGGCAATCCATGTATTGCAATGTTTCAAGGAGTCAAAATAATGTTTTGTAGGGAAATGAATTTTGGTTATAATGCTAATGTTGTAGGCAGGTTAATTTGTTCACATTTCGGTACCAAATCATCTAGCTCAAAACCCATGTATCTCTCAGTGCACACTGCAGAGATCCATGAGTCACCTTGCCTTAAAGTCGGGTCCGCTCTAACATTATGAACACTATAGCCTTGGTAAGCCATCCCATTAGATAATTTATTGGTTATAGCAGATGGACTCACATGATTGGAATTCAGTGGGTGCAATAAATTTGAATTTAGTTGAACCCACTGCTAGAAGGATAGGGGGCGTAAAGATGATGCTCCCAAAACGACGACCAGAACATGTGTTTCCTCTTAAGAGGTCACAAGTTCAAATCTAGAGGGGGATAGGGTATGTATACCTCCATAGACTTTACCAGTCAAATCACTGGGTGGAGGAAGTCTCATACACCAATTTGATGTCTGGCTTACATGTGACCTTAAAAATAGATTATTATTATTATTATTATTATAATTGAATTCACATTTGACAGATGCATGTGGCATTTGTTGATTTGATGCATGTGGCATTTGTTGATTTGTTATGGAAAAATATGTCACTCGTTAATACATTGGGGACAGAGGATAAAAGGCTCTGAAAAACCTCGCCTTAAAATACCTTCGGCATAATGGTAAATTGAAAAGAATTGGACGAAAATGTAGCGGCGAGTATTTTCATGGTCAAGGGCGGGGCCTGTCGCTTCTCGAAACATCTGTGACTTCGTCCACCTATGC